>OZ038379.1:179905499-180312235 GCA_964036045.1 Eutreptiella sp. 'Long Island Sound 2002'
GGCAAATCTGGACAGCTCCTTCAAAAGTGGTTGATGAGCAGTTGTGGAGGACTGGGGGCATTTGGTGAGCATTGAGGAGCATCTCGAGGGGGTGGGGGGGGGGGGGGGGCAGGCGGGGCGCAGTTGAGGGAGCAGTGTCGGGGGGCAGTTGGGGGGTGTACAGCCTTTGGGGGCATAGGGCAGCAGGTCCCCCGAGGGGGGGGGGGGTTGGCACAAGGCCTCGGTATCTGATTGTTTGCCTTTGGCGGCGCCTATTGGCCTCTCGCCACTGCTCATTCTGACCCTCTGTGGGTCCGAACGTGTTTTGGTTGTGTCAACGGAGCCCCTGGATGACTTGTCCTGTTTAACACCCCCCCCCCGGGGGGGGGGGGGGGGCGGGGTTACACCTCAAAACTCTTGGAACCATTTGTTTCGTCCGGAGGCTTGTACGAAATGAACCGCACCCCGTGCCACACCCATCCCGGATGGTGGCGGCTTGCCCCTGGCAGCCGTCCCCCCATGACCCCCATCGCATGTATGCGCGCGCCTCGACACCGCACGACGAGGGGACACGATGGCCATTTGGATTGCCGCGCCCTCGATCGCATCATACGACCCCCAACCGCTTCCCGATGCCCCGGAAAGTGCCCCCGCGTGTTCCCAGACTGCCCCCCGACCGCCCGGCGGCTGCCCAACTGCCCACTCCCCAACTGCTCGAACGAGGCGTCCCCGGCGGAGAGGCGGTCGAGGGGTAAGACCGGACGAGAAATTGTACGAGTTCATCGGCAGAAGGCGCTTCAGGAACTTCTTCTCGGATTTGTTGAAGAAGACCGTGAGCAGCCGCTGGCTCCAGATGGGCCGGAACTCGAACAGCAGCTTCACTTTGGCCAGCGCCTGCTGCACCACCGGCTGCCGGTCCAGGAAGTTGGCCAGCCCCGGGGGCGGGCCCATGGGCGTGGACTCGTCGAAGCCCTTCTTGGGCACATTCACCCACTTGGTCTGCGGCGGCGAGAGGCCACATCAAGGAAGCATTAGAAGGGGGGTTCGGCACAAGGCCTCGGTTAGAAGGGGGGGGGGAGCGGGGGTTTGGGACCCGAAGGTTTGTGTACCGAAAATGGCCCGACAAGATGGTCCCGATTGTAAATGTCGTTGCTTCCCACGATGGCCACTGGGAGGGGCGGGGGGGGGGGTTGGCACAGGGCCTCGGTATCAGGTCGTTTGCCTTTGGCGGCGCCTATTGGCCTCTCGCCACTGCTCACTCTGACCCTCTGTGGGGGCGTTTTCGCACAGCGCGCGCACAGCGCGCGCACAGCGCGTGCACAGCGCACGGTACGCCCCCTGTGGGTCCGAACATGTTTTGGTTGTGTCAACGGAGCCCCCGGATGACTTGTCCTTAAGGCCTCTCTCCCCTTTTCCTTTAATTTTATTAAGGACCGCCCTGGTCTGGGGGGGGGTTACCCCACCGCCCTCCTCCTACGGTGTACGGCTATTTCAATACTTCTCGGGGGTCAGACGGAAAGTGGAGCTTCTGTTCAACGGACTTCGTTGGGCGGAGGCGTCCCTCTGGGCTGTGAGATGGGGGGGTTGCCCTGAAGGCTCAGGAGATGTGCCGTTCGGTACTTCCATGTGTGCGCACTGGTCCGGGTGCTCAGGAGGAAACGGTCTTCTTGGTGTGTCCACAGACGGTGGGGGAAAGCATTTGTGTAACATGGGCAGGTGGGCATTCAATTGGAGGAGGGGGAGGGGTCGATAGAGCCCTCAGGCTACACCACCCCCCCCAAAAAGGGGGCTCAATTGATGGGACCCCCAAAATCCTACCGAGACTGACCCCCGGGCCTCGGAGGTGACCCAGACCCAAAAATCGGCAAAAAATGACAATGGGATTTTTGGAATCAGCGCGTCGAGGGGGTTCAGAAAAGTCATTTGCCATGTATTTGGTGAAAAAAATTGACCACTTTTAATGCTTAAAACATTTTCGACGCCTTCGGCGCCAGAGTTCATAATAACTGATGAATGGTCCTGTTAATTGAGCCCTTTTCCCAGACAAGCCCCCCCCCCCCCCGGGTTGAAAGCCCTACTGCCCCATTGCTCCATCGTAGGGGGGGGGGGGGTTGGCATGGACGCCCATTTCCGGACCACTGCACCCTTGGCAACCGGGGGGGGGGGGGTTCCCGAGTACCCCGACATATATGACTCAAAATGGGCCCCACGACGTGCTGACCCCTCTGAGTTGTCTATCACGGTGGGCGAGGGTGGGACAGTTGTCCCGTGCTCACAAAAGCTGCTTAGGCCCCTCGGCGTCCCTCCCACGCCATTCCCGTGTGTCCCGGGAAGAGGGTGGAGGTGGGGGTGGAATAGTGTTGCTTGGACACGGGTGTTGCCAGCGCGTTACACTGTGCATGGGACATGCAGAAAGACGTGGTGCACTATTCCGAAACCCAGGGGGCAAGATGTGTCACCAAGGCCCTCAGGCCTCAATCGGGTTCCTTGACACAAAAAATGAACCTCTTGCTTCTCAAACCCGAGGCATCAGACAGCACCGCCAAAATCCACGCTGCGAAAATTGACGGGCCCAACGCCTAGTGTTGCTTGGACATCGGCGTTGCTTGGACAATGGGGGGGGGGGAGGGGGCAGGGATGCATTGGAAGGGGGGAGCCCCCCCCCCCAGGGCGCCCAGCCTACGGCCAGCCACTCTCTTCCTAACGCCAAGTGCCAGCGTCAACAGCATTTGTAACCGACAGTAACCGCCCCCAACCGCTTCGGCAACCTCCTCCAACCGCCTGTCCAACCGCTTCTGGGGCCGCCTCTGAGGTCCCTTCCCTTCTAATGCATCCCTGGGGGCGGGGTACCCGGACGTGCCTCCCAACCGCTTTTGCAACCGCCGGCAACCGCGTTTGCGACGTGAGACTCCCCTTAGCCCTACACCCCCCCCAATCGCCTCCATCCCACCCCTTGACACGCTGCGCACCGTCACGGCGTGGCCTTCCATGCCCGCGGCATTCCGCGTGATCTGCGCCTGCGGGTTCTGTCGGAAGCGGTACTGCCGCGGCAAATCCCATCGGGAGAAGACCGGGGGCGGGATGTGCAGCGGCTCCGCTTTGGCCCGCTCCTCCTCCTCGTCGTCGTCGAAGTCGTCGGGCAGCTCTGCGGGCAGCGCACTGGTCTCCACTTTGGCCAGTCCCGCGAAGAATTGGTACTTCTTGGGGTCGTACCCGACGGGGGGCAGGTACTGAGGAGAGGGGGGCCGTGGGGCAGGGGGCGGGGCGGGACGGGGGTGTTGCGTGACGGCCGTGGGGGTGGCTGGGGGATGGGCCATGAAGAGGGGGGGGGGGGTGTTTGAAACATCAGCAGCCATCCACTAGGAAGCAACAGCAAGGGACCTTATACCAACCTTTTCCTTCATTTCTAAGGACCCGTTCCAAATATTCCCCCCCCTAATTTTAGCCCTCCCCCAAAAAACCCCCTCAAATTATTCCTCCGGTGGTATGTTGGGGTACCCCGCACCCCCCCCCCCGCCCGCCCTCCCAACACTTTCTTGTATGCAGACACCGCTCTGAAAAGCGTAAATGCTGTAGGGTCTCGCTCTGATTGTGTGTTTTCGTTGTCTCATGCCCATTTCCATCGTCTTCCATCGCAACTCCTATTTGCCTTTGAGTGGGTGCAATCCAGTGGCTCTCGGGAGGTCTCTGTGTTGAACAGGCTGCGTCTACCAAAGGTTCCACCTCCACCTTCGCTGAGCTCACCCGACTTAGGTCTCACCCCCCCCACCCCTGCGGGCCCGTATGGAGCCACCCCGCGGACCGTTTCTCCCCCACCCCTGCACTCGTGCGCACTGGGACCCACTTGTGCCATCACCCACAAAACCGCACCCCCCTCCCCCCCCCTCGGCGAGCATCCCCCGCCCACGGCCTCCGCAAAACTCAACCCGGGGACATGAAACCGGACGCACCGACTTTGGATGGTTGCGGTTATTTCCTGATAGCCTCTGGATGGTTGCTGATATTTCCTGATGGCCTCTGGATGGTTGCTGATATTTCCTGATGGCCTCTGGATGGTTGCTGTTATTTCCTGATGGCCTTTGGATGGCTGCTGATATTTCCTGATGGCCTCTGGATGGTTGCTGTTATTTCCTGATGGCCTTTGGATGGCTGCTGCTATTTCCTGATGGCCTTTGGATGGTTGCTGTTATTTCCTGATGGCCTCTGGATGGTTGCTGTTATTTCCTGATGGCCTTTGGATGGTTGCTGATATTTCCTGATGGCCTTTGGATGGTTGCTGTTATTTCCTGATGGCCTTTGGATGGTTGCTGTTATTTCCTGATGGCCTTTGGATGGTTGCTGTTATTTCCTGATGGCCTTTGGATGGTTGCTGTTATTTCTTGATGGCCTTTGGATGGTTGCTGTTATTTCCTGATGGCCTTTGGATGGTTGCTGTTATTTCCTGATGGCCTTTGGATGGTTGCTGTTATTTCCTGATGGCCTCTGGATGGTTGCTGTTATTTCCTGATGGCCTTTGGATGGTTGCTGATATTTCCTGATGGCCTCTGGATGGTTGCTGTTATTTCCTGATGGCCTTTGGATGGTTGCTGATATTTCCTGATGGCCTCTGGATGGTTGCTGTTATTTCCTGATGGCCTCTGGATGGTTGCTGATATTTCCTGATGGCCTCTGGATGGTTGCTGGTATTTCCTGATGGCCTTTGGATGGTTGCTGATATTTCCTGATGGCCTCTGGATGGTTGCTGTTATTTCCTGATGGCCTCTGGATGGTTGCTGTTATTTCCTGATGGCCTCTGGATGGTTGCTGATGTTTCCTGATGGCCTCTGGATGGTTGCTGTTATTTCCTGATGGCCTTTGGATGGTTGCTGTTATTTCCTGATGGCCTTTGGATGGTTGCTGTTATTTCCTGATGGCCTCTGGATGGTTGCTGTTATTTCCTGATGGCCTTTGGATGGTTGCTGATATTTCCTGATGGCCTCTGGATGGTTGCTGTTATTTCCTGATGGCCTTTGGATGGTTGCTGGTATTTCCTGATGGCCTTTGGATGGTTGCTGTTATTTCCTGATGGCCTCTGGATGGTTGCTGTTATTTCCTGATGGCCTTTGGATGGTTGCTGTTATTTCTTGATGGCCTTTGGATGGTTGCTGTTATTTCCTGATGGCCTCTGGATGGTTGCTGTTATTTCCTGATGGCCTTTGGATGGTTGCTGATATTTCCTGATGGCCTCTGGATGGTTGCTGTTATTTCCTGATGGCCTCTGGATGGTTGCTGTTATTTCCTGATGGCCTCTGGATGGTTGCTGTTATTTCCTGATGGCCTTTGGATGGTTGCTGTTATTTCCTGATGGCCTTTGGATGGTTGCTGTTATTTCCTGATGGCCTCTGGATGGTTGCTGTTATTTCCTGATGGCCTCTGGATGGTTGCTGTTATTTCCTGATGGCCTTTGGATGGTTGCTGCTATTTCCTGATGGCCTCTAGATGGCTGCTGTTATTTCCTGATGGCCTTTGGATGGTTGCTGTTATTTCCTGATGGCCTTTGGATGGTTGCTGTTATTTCCTGATGGCCTCTGGATGGTTGCTGTTATTTCCTGATGGCCTTTGGATGGTTGCTGGTATTTCCTGATGGCCTCTGGATGGTTGCTGTTATTTCCTGATGGCCTTTGGATGGTTGCTGTTATTTCCTGATGGCCTTTGGATGGCTGCTGTTATTTCCTGATGGCCTCTGGATGGTTGCTGTTATTTCCTGATGGCCTTTGGATGGTTGCTGTTATTTCCTGATGGCCTCTGGATGGCTGCTGTTATTTCCTGATGGCCTTTGGATGGTTGCTGGTATTTCCTGATGGCCTCTGGATGGTTGCTGTTATTTCCTGATGGCCTCTGGATGGTTGCTGTTATTTCCTGATGGCCTTTGGATGGTTGCTGTTATTTCCTAATGGCCTTTGGATGGTTGCTGTTATTTCCTGATGGCCTCTGGATGGTTGCTGTTATTTCCTGATGGCCTTTGGATGGTTGCTGTTATTTCCTGATGGCCTCTGGATGGTTGCTGTTATTTCCTGATGGCCTTTGGATGGTTGCTGTTATTTCCTGGTGGCCTTTGGATGGTTGCTGTTATTTCCTGATGGCCTTTGGATGGTTGCTGTTATTTCCTGATGGCCTCTGGATGGTTGCTGTTATTTCCTGGTGGCCTCTGGATGGTTGCTGTTATTTCCTGATGGCCTCTGGATGGCTGCTGTTATTTCCTGATGGCCTTTGGATGGTTGCTGTTATTTCCTGATGGCCTCTGGATGGTTGCTGTTATTTCCTGATGGCCTCTGGATGGTTGCTGTTATTTCCTGATGGCCTCTGGATGGTTGCTGTTATTTCCTGATGGCCTTTGGATGGTTGCTGTTATTTCCTGATGGCCTCTGGATGGTTGCTGTTATTTCCTGATAGCCTCTGGATGGTTGCTGTTATTTCCTGATGGCCTCTGGATGGTTGCTGTTATTTCCTGATGGCCTTTGGATGGTTGCTGTTATTTCCTGATGGCCTCTGGATGGTTGCTGTTATTTCCTGGTGGCCTCTGGATGGCTGCTGTTATTTCCTGATGGCCTCTGGATGGTTGCTGTTATTTCTTGATAGCCTTTGGATGGTTGCTGTTATTTCCTGATGGCCTCTGGATGGCTGCTGTTATTTCCTGATGGCCTCTGGATGGTTGCTGTTATTTCCTGATGGCCTTTGGATGGTTGCTGTTATTTCCTGATGGCCTCTGGATGGTTGCTGTTATTTCCTGATGGCCTCTGGATGGTTGCTGTTATTTCCTGATGGCCTTTGGATGGTTGCTGTTATTTCTTGATGGCCTCTGGATGGTTGCTGTTACTTCCTGATGGCCTTTGGATGGTTGGTGTTATTTCCTGATGGCCTCTGGATGGTTGCTGGTATTTCCTGATGGCCTCTGGATGGCTGCTGTTATTTCCTGATGGCCTTTGGATGGTTGCTGTTATTTCTTGATGGCCTTTGGATGGTTGCTGTTATTTCCTGATGGCCTTTGGATGGTTGCTGTTATTTCTTGATGGCCTCTGGATGGTTGCTGTTATTTCCTGATGGCCTTTGGATGGTTGCTGTTATTTCCTGATGGCCTTTGGATGGTTGCTGTTATTTCCTGATGGCCTTTGGATGGTTGCTGTTATTTCCTGATGGCCTTTGGATGGTTGCTGTTATTTCTTGATGGCCTCTGGATGGTTGCTGTTATTTCCTGATGGCCTCTGGATGGTTGCTGTTATTTCCTGATGGCCTCTGGATGGTTGCTGTTATTTCTTGATGGCCTTTGGATGGTTGCTGTTATTTCCTGATGGCCTTTGGATGGTTGCTGTTATTTCTTGATGGCCTTTGGATGCTTGCTGTTATTTCCTGATGGCCTTTGGATGGTTGCTGTTATTTCCTGATGGCCTTTGGATGGTTGCTGTTATTTCTTGATGGCCTCTGGATGGTTGCTGTTATTTCCTGGTGGCCTTTGGATGGTTGCTGTTATTTCCTGATGGCCTTTGGATGGTTGCTGTTATTTCCTGATGGCCTTTGGATGGTTGCTGTTATTTCCTGATGGCTTTTGGATGGTTGCTGTTATTTCTTGATGGCCTCTGGATGGTTGCTGTTATTTCCTGATGGCCTTTGGATGGTTGCTGTTATTTCCTGATGGCCTTTGGATGGTTGCTGTTATTTCCTGATGGCCTTTGGATGGTTGCTGTTATTTCCTGATGGCCTCTGGATGGTTGCTGTTATTTCCTGATGGCCTCTGGATGGTTGCTGTTATTTCTTGATGGCCTTTGGATGGTTGCTGTTATTTCCTGATGGCCTTTGGATGGTTGCTGTTATTTCCTGATGGCCTTTGGATGGTTGCTGTTATTTCTTGATGGCCTTTGGATGGTTGCTGTTATTTCCTGATGGCCTTTGGATGGTTGCTGTTATTTCTTGATGGCCTCTGGATGGTTGCTGTTATTTCCTGATGGCCTTTGGATGGTTGCTGTTATTTCCTGATGGCCTTTGGATGGTTGCTGTTATTTCCTGATGGCCTTTGGATGGTTGCTGTTATTTCCTGATGGCCTTTGGATGGTTGCTGTTATTTCTTGATGGCCTCTGGATGGTTGCTGTTATTTCCTGATGGCCTCTGGATGGTTGCTGTTATTTCCTGATGGCCTCTGGATGGTTGCTGTTATTTCTTGATGGCCTTTGGATGGTTGCTGGTATTTCCTGATGGCCTTTGGATGGTTGCTGTTATTTCCTAGTGGCCTTTGGATGGTTGCTGTTATTTCTTGATGGCCTCTGGATGGTTGCTGTTATTTCCTGATGGCCTCTGGATGGTTGCTGTTATTTCCTGATGGCCTCCGGATGGTTGCTGTTATTTCCTGATGGCCTTTGGATGGTTGCTGTTATTTCTTGATGGCCTCTGGATGGTTGCTGGTATTTCCTGATGGCCTCTGGATGGTTGCTGTTATTTCTTGATGGCCTTTGGATGGTTGCTGTTATTTCTTGATGGCCTCTGGATGGTTGCTGTTATTTCCTGATGGCCTCTGGATGGTTGCTGTTATTTCTTGATGGCCTTTGGATGGTTGCTGTTATTTCCTGATGGCCTTCGGATGGTTGCTGTTATTTCCTGATGGCCTTTGGATGGTTGCTGTTATTTCCTGGTGGCCTTTGGATGGTTGCTGTTATTTCCTGATGGCCTCTGGATGGTTGCTGTTATTTCCTGATGGCCTCTGGATGGTTGCTGCTATTTCCTGATGGCCTCTGGATGGTTGCTGTTATTTCCTGATAGCCTTTGGATGGTTGCTGGTATTTCCTGATGGCCTCTGGATGGTTGCTGTTATTTCCTGATGGCCTCTGGATGGTTGCTGTTATTTCCTGATGGCCTCTGGATGGTTGCTGTTATTTCCTGATGGCCTTTGGATGGTTGCTGTTATTTCTTGATGGCCTCTGGATGGTTGCTGTTATTTCCTGATGGCCTCTGGATGGTTGCTGTTATTTCCTGATGGCCTCTGGATGGTTGCTGTTATTTCCTGATGGCCTCTGGATGGTTGCTGTTATTTCCTGATGGCCTCTGGATGGTTGCTGTTATTTCCTGATAGCCTTTGGATGGTTGCTGGTATTTCTTGATGGCCTCTGGATGGTTGCTGTTATTTCCTGATGGCCTCTGGATGGTTGCTGTTATTTCCTGATGGCCTCTGGATGGTTGCTGTTATTTCCTGATGGCCTTTGGATGGTTGCTGTTATTTCCTGATGGCCTCTGGATGGTTGCTGTTATTTCCTGATGGCCTCTGGATGGTTGCTGTTATTTCCTGATGGCCTTTGGATGGTTGCTGTTATTTCCTGGTGGCCTTTGGATGGTTGCTGTTATTTCTTGATGGCCTCTGGATGGTTGCTGTTATTTCTTGATGGCCTTTGGATGGTTGCTGTTATTTCCTGATGGCCTTTGGATGGTTGCTGTTATTTCTTGATGGCCTCTGGATGGTTGCTGTTATTTCCTGATGGCCTCTGGATGGTTGCTGTTATTTCCTGATGGCCTTTGGATGGTTGCTGTTATTTCCTGGTGGCCTTTGGATGGTTGCAGTTATTTCCTGATGGCCTCTGGATGGTTGCTGTTATTTCCTGATGGCCTTTGGATGGTTGCTGATATTTCCTGATGGCCTCTGGATGGTTGCTGTTATTTCCTGATGGCCTCTGGATGGTTGCTGTTATTTCCTGATGGCCTTTGGATGGTTGCTGTTATTTCCTGGTGGCCTTTGGATGGTTGCAGTTATTTCCTGATGGCCTCTGGATGGTTGCTGTTATTTCCTGATGGCCTTTGGATGGTTGCTGATATTTCCTGATGGCCTCTGGATGGTTGCTGTTATTTCCTGATGGCCTCTGGATGGTTGCTGTTATTTCCTGATGGCCTCTGGATGGTTGCTGTTATTTCCTGATGGCCTCTGGATAGTTGCTGTTATTTCCTGATGGCCTCTGGATGGTTGCTGTTATTTCCTGATGGCCTCTGGATGGTTGCTGTTATTTCCTGATGGCCTCTGGATGGCTGCTGTTATTTCTTGATGGCCTCTGGATGGTTGCTGTTATTTCTTGATGGCCTCTGGATGGTTGCTGATGTTTCCTTGTGGCCTCTGGATGGCTGCTGTTATTTCTTGATGGCCTCTGGATGGTTGCTGGTATTTCCTGATGGCCTTTGGATGGTTGCTGATGTTTCCTGATGGCTTCTGGATGGCTGCTGTTATTTCCTGATGGCCTTTGGATGGTTGCTGATATTTCCTGATGGCCTCTGGATGGTTGCTGTTATTTCCTGATGGCCTCTGGATGGTTGCTGTTATTTCCTGATGGCCTCTGGATGGTTGCTGTTATTTCCTGATGGCCTCTGGATGGTTGCTGTTATTTCCTGATGGCCTCTGGATGGCTGCTGTTATTTCTTGATGGCCTCTGGATGGTTGCTGTTATTTCTTGATGGCCTCTGGATGGTTGCTGTTATTTCTTGATGGCCTCTGGATGGTTGCTGTTATTTCCTGATGGCCTTTGGATGGTTGCTGATGTTTCCTGATGGCCTCTGGATGGTTGCTGTTATTTCCTGGTGGCCTTTGGATGGTTGCTGATGTTTCCTGATGGCTTCTGGATGGCTGCTGTTATTTCCTGATGGCCTTTGGATGGTTGCTGATGTTTCCTGATGGCCTCTGGATGGTTGCTGTTATTTCCTGATGGCCTCTGGATGGTTGCTGGTATTTCCTGGTGGCCTCTGGATGGTTGCTGTTATTTCCTGATGGCCTCTGGATGGTTGCTGTTATTTCCTGATGGCCTCTGGATGGCTGCTGGTATTTCCTGATGGCCTCTGGATGGTTGCTGGTATTTCCTGATGGCCTCTGGATGGTTGCTGTTATTTCCTGATGGCCTCTGGATGGTTGCTGTTATTTCCTGATGGCCTTTGGATGGTTGCTGATGTTTCCTTGTGGCCTCTGGATGGTTGCTGGTATTTCCTGATGGCCTTTGGATGGTTGCTGTTATTTCCTGATGGCCTTTGGATGGTTGCTGATATTTCCTGATGGCCTCTGGATGGTTGCTGTTATTTCCTGATGGCCTCTGGATGGCTGCTGTTATTTCCCGATGGCCTCTGGATGGTTGCTGTTATTTCCTGATGGCCTTTGGATGGTTGCTGATGTTTCCTGATGGCTTCTGGATGGCTGCTGTTATTTCCTGATGGCCTTTGGATGGTTGCTGATGTTTCCTTGTGGCCTCTGGATGGTTGCTGTTATTTCCTGATGGCCTTTGGATGGTTGCTGATGTTTCCTGATGGCTTCTGGATGGCTGCTGTTATTTCCTGATAGCCTTTGGATGGTTGCTGATATTTCCTGATGGCCTTTGGATGGTTGCTGTTATTTCCTGATGGCCTTTGGATGGTTGCTGTTATTTCCTGATGGCCTCTGGATGGTTGCTGTTATTTCCTGGTGGCCTCTGGATGGTTGCTGATATTTCCTAGTGGGCTCTGGATGCCTGGTGCACACATTTTGACACATCGGATCCTTAAAATTGAAGGAAATATTTGGTACGAGCCGGGCTTCCAAATTTGTCCACATCAAATTTGTCCCTTTCTAATCCCCCCCCCCCAGTATATCCCTCTGACTTGATCGCCATGACGTGCTGATCATTTTGAGGTATGTCACGCGGGGAAACGTTCTCTTCAGCTTTGCTTCTGAGCCAGGACTGCCCTCAGACTGCCAGGGGGTCCGGGGCAGTCATTGGGTGTCCAGTGAAAATTGTGTTGGCCATTTCAAACCGCCCCGGAACATTCTTTGGCGCACTCGGCACCGTATTTCACAGTGACCAACGGCTAGTGTCGCTCAATGGAGCGCCTGGCACGGACTCCCTGTGTGGCATTCCGTCGGGTTGTTGCTCCTTTACGGGGCCCTGGACAGTCACCCGTTCTTCCCTTCGCGTGCTGTGTCGGGTCGCTGCTTTCTGTCAACCACTGTGGTCGGTGCTCCTGCTGATGTCGTTTCCGTGTTCGCGGAGCCCAGTGGTTGGTGTGCTGGGGCTGTGCTGGATGTGGCGGGATGTGCCGTTTGCGCGTCAGCGGCGCCCAGTAGTTGGCACACCGGGGGTGTGCTGGTTGTTGCGGGGGTCATTTGACGGTTTTTGCTGTCCCCACACCTCCATTCTCAGGCCGTCCACAAACCGCCTCCCCCTTTTCGGGAGGGCCTCCATGGACCCCCCTCCTCCCAAGCCCCCAGTTCATGAGCTCGGGGCCGAGCCACCAGACCACAGGATCAGGAACACAGGATCTGCCTTGTAGGTCTTGAGACTGGTGAGGCTTGCCAGAGGTCATCGCACTCACCGCTGCTCCCACTTTCGGGGGGTTGGGCGGGGGGCCACTTTGAAAGTGCGTGGGGACTGCCCGTCCCATTTGCTCACAACTGCAGACTGTCGCCCCCGGACTGCAAACCCCCCCGGCGGTCCGCATTGCCCGCGGACTGCGCGCGCCGGCGCTGCGTGGCCTGTGTGTTCGGGACCCCCCTCCCCCCCCCACTCCTCCAGAGGTCGAGTCCACACCTGAAAATCCGCCAATCCATGAAACCGGAACGTGTTCTCCACAGTCCCAACGAACTGCATCGAGTACTTCGTCTTGCCCTCGGACTTCTGTTGGTCCTGACCCGTCGTCGCCGTCGTTGACGCCGCGGAGCTCGTACTGTCGGACGGCCCTCCGGCTGCAGCGCTTGAGGTCGTACTTGGAGGCGTCGAAGGGACGGGGGCTTCCGCCTGGGCACTGGTGGGCTCTGCAGGCGCAGGGGAAGAGCAGTTATGCCGCCGTTTGGCGTTACTCCGGCGGGGACAGCCCGCTCCAGGGGGGCTGTGCCACATCCCCAGACCAAGCAAAACGTAGCCCGGGGCGGGATTCGAACCTGCGCGCCCGCCGGTACCCGGCATGCGACGCACCGCCGCATTACCAAAGGCTACGGTGCCACAGCTGCAGCCCGCCTCCCGCCCAGCCGAAGTCAGGGAACAACGACGGGCAGGCGGGCATCCTGTGCTTAGGCAGGGGCGAGGAGTTGCGGAGCAGTTGGGGAGCAGTTAGAGAGCAGTCGCAAAGCAGTTGAAGAGCAGTTGAAGAGCAGTTGAAGAGTACTTCCAAAACAGTTGGAAAGCAGTTGCAAGGCAGTTGGACAGCCGTTGAAGAGCAGTTGAAGAGCAGTTGAAGAGTACTTCCAAAACAGCTGGAAAGCAGTTGAAAGGCAGTCGCAAAGCAGTTGAACAGCAGTTGAAGAGCAGTTGAAGAGTACTTCCAAAGCAGTTGGAAAGCAGTTGCAAGGCAGTTGGACAGCCGTTGACGAGCAGTTGAAGAGCAGTTCCAAAACAGTTGGAAAGGAGCTGGCAACGCCAGCCGTACTGGGAACTGGGAGACTCTACATTGGTGGCTGTCGTTCAAATCCGAAAAATGTCAACGCAGAAAGCACCTCCTCCTTTTCGCTGGCGCCTGCGCCCATTTTGCACAAATTTTGTCAGAATCGTTGCTGCTGTAGTGCCAAACCCGTTAGAGCGGGTTGGGCCCCGTTGCACAGCAGTTGGGGAGCACTGGGGGGGGCGGTCTTGGGGCAGTATGGCAGCGGTTGGACAGCACACAAACGAAGCATTTGCCTCTGTTCTCATCGCACCGTTCGTGACAAAAGTCGCACGCCCCTACTGCCCCCAAACTGTGCCCCAACTACTCCCGAATGCTCCACCGCGCCCATTGCTCTCCAATTGCTGTCCAAATTGCCTTCCAACCGCTGTCCAACTGCTCTTCAACTGTTTGTGAACCGCTCTTCAACTGCTCTTCAACTGCTTTTTTCAACTGCTCTTCAACTGCTCTTCAACTGCTGTCCAATTGCCTTCAAACTGCTGTTCAGCTCCTTTGTGGGAACCGCAGCTGTGGACCCCTCCTGACCCACTGTGCTAAAAAAATCTTTGGGCGCGGAAGTTCATAACAATTATTGGTCCTGTCAATGGAGCCCTTTTCCCGAACCATCCCCCCGTTTTGGGGGGCTCGATCGACCCTCCCCCCCCCTTGAAAACCCGACTTCCCCTCGGAGCGCAGCCGGCCGTCAATCCGTCGTGTCTAATTCCATGATGGCTTGCGCAAGGTCCGATGGTCCGTGCAGTTGGGTGTTGCCCCAGCCATGCCCCACCCATGCCCCAAGAAAGCCCATTGCAAGACCTCCGTGAGAGAAAAACAAAAAAGGAAAAGTGCCCTCGGTCAAAATGGACAAATGGAATGCTCACGGTCGCCCTCCAACCGCCGTCGGCTACCCCCAAACGGCCGCCGCTTACCGACCGAACCACCGAACCTCCGGTTACCCGCCAACCGCCGTCGCTCACCCGCCAACCGCCGTCGCTTACCCCCCGAACCTCCGTCGGCTGCCCGCCAACCGCTGCTGGTTACCCGGAACAGGGCGCCGTCCATGATCCCGGTCCCTCACGCAATAGAGCGTGGATTGTGAGTCCCTAACCCCAACTGGAGGCGCCACACAACAAAGCGTGGATTGTGAGTCCCTAATCCCACTGCCAAAGCCCCACTCACGCCCATCCATCGCCGTCCTCTCCGCCGTGTGCCCTCCCCCCGGCAGCTCGCCCTGTGGCCACTATGGGCGCGGGCTGCGATGCCAAGCCAGACCAGAAGTCAGAGGGGTCATGCGGGCGAGTTCCGATCCGGGCCATTGCACCAGCACCGACGCGCGTACCCGTGATGGACTGGTCCTCGGTCTCCAGTTTGGGGGCCTTCGCGGTGGGGCCTTCAGAGTCCACACGGCGCTTCCGCTTCCGCTTCTTCGTCACCTGCGCGTCGAGCGGCGCGCAACGGCGTGGGCGCAGGGGCCGATGCAGCGCGCGGAAAAGCGGTGCCCTGCAGCGTTTTGGGGGCGGGGACACCGGCCGTACACTGCGGGGGCATTTGGTGCCCCCTCCCCCTCACCATTTAAAACATTATGGTTGATATTTTGGGTACAAAGAAAATACCAGATAGCTATCATGGTTGCAACTAAAGTTTTGACTAGAATAAATTGGAAAAACATAGCTGTGAGGGCTTTGAATAGTGCTTCTAGAATGGTAACTAGAGTCACCAAAACCAAGAAGAGACTAAGCAAAAGGGGTAGAAACCTCTTGAATAATGGGAAAAGCACATTAGAAAGACTCCTTGCCCCCCACCCCGTCGCTCTTGCACAGGCACGGCCCGGGCCCGGGACACGGCCGTCGCAGTCCGACGAAGGCCCCCATCCCGGGGCATCACCCGCAACAAACGGGCGGTAAAGTCAGGGCACCGTGTGTAGACGCGGCCGGGCTGGACGCTGGGATGTTGAATGGGGGCCACGCCGGGTACGGCAACACGAGCCATGGCCCCCAATCAAGGCAAACCCAATCGAAATGGCCCGCAGCCCACAGCACAACGCTGTGGTGGGCAGCGGCACGTCTGCGGCATGTCCCCACCCCTTCAGCCCTGCCGTCCCACACAAGCTGGGCTCACACTCACATTCCTGTGACTACACATGCGGCACCGCACGAACGGCGCCCACAGAGGGCCTGTCGCGCTGGAACAAGGCCGTGCTTGCGCGGGGGGAGGGCGGCGGTTCGGGAGATGGACATTGCACTGCGGCGGTGGTGCATTTACCCCCCTGCCCTCCCCCCCCCCCGCGCAGGAGGTGGCCGGCCGGGGACGACAGTCCCCCCTCACCGTCCAAATGACAAGCAACGAACACATGGCGCACAGCAACACATGGCGTCACATGCACGGCCTGACCATGGAACACAATGTTGCCTTGCGCACTCAGGCCGAGTGAGACGTAGGCTCTGTGTGCTACTCCTCTCGGTGCGGATGCTCGAAGAGCTGGGCATGCTCAACAGGGGGCTACCCCCTCGCCCCGTTTCGCTCGGTTTTCTTACCTGACACAACAGTAACTGTTGAGGGCACTGGGTACATGGGCCTAGCAGCCACGACGGGTCCGTGTGGGTATCAGAATACCCGTGTTGCCATCAAATGATGGTGTTGCCCACAGAGGTGCAAATAGGCCCAAAACAGTGCTCTAAGGCCCTACCCCCCCCCCCCTTGCGCAAACACGGGCCAGGTTCTGGTTCCAGGACCAAAAGTGCGGAAACACGGGGTCCCCGTGTTTGGACAAGCCCGTGTTAGCGCGCGGCACGTACTGCGGAACACAAGTTGCAGGCATAGCCCAACCAATCGTTCATGACTATGAAAGAGTGTCCAACAGACCGGCATACACCCCAGAGTACAAGAGCACATGGAATTATAGCTGTAGCAACACTTTATCACCCATATTGACCCTTCTTGCATCCTGCACAAAGCTATAAACCACGTTCTCTATTGGATTAGAACCGCAAAAGCGACGGTTCAAAAAAAGGACCAAAAGTGCGGAAACACGGGGTCTCCATGTTTGGACAAGCCCTTGTTAGCGCAAGGGGGGGGGGGCGGGGTAGGAGGGCGAATGGTTTTTTTTTTGGGTTCAGATCTTGGCAAGCTGGCAAAGCCCTCTTGCCAGGCGGTACTCGAGAGAGTTCTCGGAATCAAGAAGCAGAGCAGTCCAGTGCTACGATTCCCCCACAGCTCAGTGTGGTGGCGGACAGGACACGTAGGTAGGGCGAACTAAATATACATCAAGCTATGACGTGGGGGTGTGCGGGACTGTCCACGCCAT
Organism: Eutreptiella sp. 'Long Island Sound 2002'; assembly: GCA_964036045.1. NCBI lineage: Eukaryota > Euglenozoa > Euglenophyceae > Eutreptiales > Eutreptiaceae > Eutreptiella > Eutreptiella sp. 'Long Island Sound 2002'. Next base: position 179,922,161 of record OZ038379.1, read on the forward strand.
GCCCCATGATGTAAGCACTTGAACACGTGAAGCCGCTTTGGCATCGCGCGCAGCCCTGTCTTTGTCCCCAGGGCACACCTTGACCAACAAATTGTGCGTCCTGATCTTGTCGCCGTAGATCGGATGCGACAGGGGGTCCTCTGGCCGCAGGTAATACGCCAACATCTTGTCGTTGTGATTGCGGCACTACGGAGACGTCCGACACGCGCGACGGGGGAGCGGGACACGGGGGTCGCCCAAAACGGAGCAGAGGGGGGGGCGGGCGGTTGGCACAAGGCCTCGGGATTAGGTTGTTTGCCTTTGGCGGCACCTATTGGCCTCTCGCCACTGCTCATTCTGACCCTCTGTGGGCCCGAATGTGTTTTGGTTGTGTCAACAGAGCCCCCGGATGACTTGTCCTGTTTGACTACTCCGGGGGTCGGCTGTCGCGGAGACGGGCTGTTGCCCGTGCCGAGGTGGGGACAGCGGGGGAGTTGGGACACGGAACGGGGGAAAGTCCGGTCGATGAACCGGGGAATTTGTGCGCATCATCGAACCCCATGTCCGGTCCACCAGCCGGTCATTTTGTGCGCCGACCGTGACCGTGACCTCCCGAGAGCACAAAGAGAAGTGTCATCATCTTCTCAAGAGACGCCCTCATCTACTCGTACCCCATGAGACGGGGCTATACCCAGAGCAGAGTAGCCAGCACTCCAAAAGCTTTGCGCTGCGTGCGAAAGCGCCTCCAGGCAGGGGGTTCCTTAAGAGAGGGAAAAAAAGAAAGAAAGAAAAGTGTTCCTCTCCACAGTTTTCCCAAAAAGACCGCAAGTAGCTCATATGTTCAACCATGGTTGGTGGCGGGTGGCGGTTGGCGGTTGGTGGCGATTGGCGGTTGGCAGTTGGCAACTGGCGGTTGGCGGCGGTTGGTGGTTGGTGACTGGTGGTTGGTAGCGGTTGGCAGTGGTTGGCGGTTGGCGGTTGGTCGCCGCTGGCGGTTGGCGGCGGTTGGTGGCTGGCGGTTGGTGGTCCCTTGGGGCGGTCCTTAACAAAAAAAAATAATAAATCTAGTTCCTAAAAGACCCCCCTGCCCCCAGGGCCTGCCTAGGCATGAGCACTGGCACCCCTGGGGTCCACATCCCCCCCCCCATCCCCCTCAGCTTTGGGGGGTAAGAACCTCAAAAACAAAGGCCTGGAACCCACCTCCACACGAGGGGGGCCAGGTCTGAGCTGCAGCCCAACACGCAGTGCAAGCGGCTCCAGGGCTATTGCAAACGCACCTTCTCGATCTCCGGAAGGCCTCCCAGCAGCTTGAGGGCGTTTCCATGGTCCTCAAAGTATCCTGCAGCGATGTTGTGGTGCGGGACGGAGGAGCCACGGCTGAGGGTAGCACTGGACCCCAAAGAAGTGGGACTGCCCCACCAGAGGAACGCTCTTCAGCAGCCCGCCCCCCCCCCCAAATGGTCCAAACATGGGCAAAATGCGGGGAAAAAGCGGTCAAACCGCGTGCCCGCCTTTGGACAGGCCTACGCGCAGCGGACTGCCACACGCACAGACCATTGATGCACAGGACGTTCCTCAGTGGGAAAACAACTCTGGACGTCCAATGTCTGAGGGTTGAAAAAAGGGCGGCCCACTGACGACAGGGGCCTGGTCAACCGGTGGCGGCGCGCAGGCAACGGTCCTGTGCTGTCGGTAATAAAAAGTGGACGGTCACCGCCAGCTGTTGGCGGCCAACTGACAGCGGTTGGTCAGTAACCGCCGGTAGCTGGGCTGTAACCACCGGCCCGGGGCGCCCATGTGGATGCCCTTAAGGAACATCCTGTTGATGCAGAGAGAAGCAAGCAAGCAAAGCACAGGTGATGGGCATCCCTGTCAGGGATGTGCTTATCCACGGTGGGGTGGGGGGCAGAGGGGCGGGGGAGGGGGGGGTGATCTGGCGGACCCCCCCCTCCCCGGGCCAGACCACCCCCCAAAACCAAAAAACTTTTCCTCTTGGGAAAATTGAAATTTTGAAAAGAGATCCAACAAATGAGAGGCCCTTTTCAGGTACAAACTTTTTTTTGCCCTGAAACCCCCCTCCCTGTCCCGTACGCCAAACACTAGGCACAACGCTGACTCCTGTCTACCGTACAGCTAAACAAACCACCAAAAACATCCTCAGGCCCCACCTTACAATATCAGGCAGGCATACAAGCAACACTGTCTCCCACAGCCGCAATAGAAAAACTCTGAAAGGGCCCTGCGGCCACGGGCAGCGCGCGCTTGTTGCGTGCATTTTGGCGGGCACTGTGGCTTCCCCGTGTGAAGCAAAAAGTATGAACCATGGTGAGGGTTGGGTATGTACTGAGTATCCTACAATCCCGCCCCCGTAGACTGAGTCCAGCAAAGTAGAAACCCAATCCTGAACAGCATGTTAGAGCAAGGCTGCATGGATCTGTGGGCCAGCTGTCTCACTGAGGGCACACTCTGCCTCACTCTCCCCTGTAAAGGGCGAGCTGCCGGGGCCCTCCTGCAGATGAGCCCTCACCTAGGCCAGAGCCTCTGTGCTGGAGACGGTGAATTTAATTTTAATTTCTTGTTTTATAAGGTTTTTAATTTAACTTTTATAATCCAACTTTGTAAAGGTTCTTAGTTTTTTTGTACGCTGATTGATCAAAATCCTATCTTTTTAAATTAAGTTTAGAGTTGAATGAAAAATTTTAATTTGTTGGGAAAGATAAAATATAAATATTTTTAGATTTTAGTTTTGTTTTATGATGAGCATTCCGTTCCTGCGCGACCATGCCACTCCCCCCTGCGCCCCGAAGGGCACGTGCGCTTGTTCGGCGCCGCTGCATGAGGGCAGAGGGGGTCCCTCGGCCTCTCGACCGCCCTCCGCTCTCGCCCTTCGACTCGTATGTCTAGGGGAATGGGTACCTTATAGACCGGTGCTGTAGACAGGCGCCCTGACACGGGCGCCAGGCCGGGCCACTGAGGCAAGTCTCCTCCGTGCTTTCAGGACCCAGATACAGCAGCAGCAGACGTTCCACATTCATGAGTCAACGTTCCACAGCTACACTCACCAAAGCACACAATATGGCCTCCCCTGGGTTGTGGTGGTTAGACAGATCAGGATGCTTGGCAGAGCACCGGAACACCAGGTGATACCCAGCAGTCTCCAGTCTTTTTGGGGGGTTGGGGGGACTTCTGGTCGATCTATCCTCCTCTCCCACCCCGTAATCGAAATTCGGGAGCGCAGAGGTTCCCCAGGGCACGCACGATGCGCCCCGTTTCCCCTTGAAAGAGGAACGACGCACGTAAGGAGAGGAGCATGCCTGGGAACTCAACGCACGTGAAGCTCTGCACTGGAGCAAAGTGGAAGGGGTTTGAAGATGAGGCGGGGGATTGTTGCAGAGTCAGGGGCGCCTTGGGCGGCGGGACCACCTTGGGTGTACTGTGGAACGGCGAGAGCGGAGAAGACGGGCTGGGTGGTGACAGGGGGGACGTGGGCTGTGGCGGCCTAGCGTTGAGGGGCAGCGTATGGAGAGGCTGGCTGCCCTGCGGAGGGGGCAGGATTGGGGCAGGGGTCGCGCGGCGCCCCGTTGCAGGTGAGGCAGCACTTTCAGGCGCTGGCGCGGAACTCGAAGTGGTGGATGGTGCGGCCAGAGCTGAGGATGCCGCACTTACCAACGGGGGCAAGCTTGTCGGGTCGGAGGGCTCCACTGGCGGAAGCTTCGAGCATTGATCCAGGAACAGCTCAAATGACATGTCTTTGGCATCCCCGGGCATGGTGGATGAGGGTGCAGGTGTGGGTGTTGATGACGAGGAGGAGGAGGAGGAGGAGGAGGAGGAGGAGGAGGAGGAGGAGGAGGAGGAGGAGGAGGAGGAGGACGACGACGACGACGTGGACGGTCCATTGTCTGCCATTGTGGACCTTGAGATGTGTGCAAAAAAAAAATGCTTTGCAGGATGCGTTCAAGTCATGGCAAAGCAGGACGCTCCGTATGTCAACAGAAAAAAGGAAGTGGGCGACCATACACTCAGTCATATTCCGGTGGGAACCGACGGCAGTTCAAGGGTGGCCGAAGGCGGTTGAACAGTTATTTTGGGCAGTCGAGAAGGGGGCTTCTGAACGCACACAAGCGCTGAGCGCCATGTGGCATGCTGACTCTGTTTCTGCGATGTGGCGTGTGTTGGATCAGAACTCAGCAGGCATACACACACCCCTCCCCCTTGAGCAAGCACGGGCCAAGCTAGGATACCAGGGGGCCATCGAGCTTAGACGAGACCATATTCTTGCGTCGCCTGACGTGGAACCTGAAACAGCCATGTTGCCAGTGAAGCAACATCGGTCAGGGCTACAAACCAGAGCACCCTTGCCCCCCCCCCCCCCCCCCTTGTGCAAGCATGCTTAAAGTCAGGAAAACGACGATCATCTCACTGGGTCTCTGCAGTCCAATCAGGTCCAATTGCACGGCAGAGCCGCATCCACAAATGTTGCAACGTCTGTCCGATGCTGAGTCCATGGTTCCCAGACTCTACATATCTGCGCAGGCAAATTTTCCCCATCATAAAGCAAACCATATCATCAAAGGTGATTGTGTGCTTTGCTTGGCTGGTGATCTGCCTGCTGGCTGTACTGTCTGGGTCTGTACTGTTGCCGATCTGTCCAACTGTAGCTCCCACTGTGGCCCACATGCACCAATTCCATACAGACTGGCAATACTTGAATATGGGTTCTCGTTCAACTGGTCAGCTGGTGAAGGCACAACAGCATGTGGCCATGATCCTGACTGGTCTGTCTGACCACCGGTTCCGACTATACTGTCAGCCCCCCCTCCCCTTTCGGCGGATGGCAAAACTAAATTTTCTTCCGTAATTTTAGGTTAAATCCCCAATCAGGACACCAAAAGTTAAAGGGAGTGTGTGCCCTGTGCACACCCTGCGTGCCCCACGCGCAAGGCAAACATCGTGGGAACCAAGCCCCATAGAATGCTCCCTGAGTGGAAAACAACTGGCCCACAAGGGGACCTCTAGTCCAAAGCATGCAACCCGGAAGACACAGTCATAAACTGAAAAAACCCAACACTATCATAAAATCAGTCTTTGTGTAGCTGCTGAGCCCCATGCAAAAGAAAAGTGAAAAGTGCCTAAAACCTGCCACCGCCCCACAACAGTAGGATTCCCTCTTAACAAGGCAATGTTGTTCCACTGTGTGCGCAGTGCGTGCACATTTAGGAACCCCTGTGAGACAGGAGACCCAGCCAAAAACACTGCACCACCCCCGGCGCCAATTAGTTGAGACCAAAATGCACCACCCCCGGCGCCAGTTAGTTGAGACCAAAATGCACCACCCCCGGCGCCAGTTAGTTGAGACCAAAATTTTTCTTCGGCGCCTTTGGCATCTCTAAAAACTCAGCACCACTGCTGGGGGGGGGGGGGGGGGGCTGGACCCACCCACCCACCCGTCCGCGAGAAAATGGAGGCCCCAGCCCCCGGGGGGCAGTGAATGGTGTGCATGGTTTCATGTGGCCAGATAGCAACAGTACCTCCGGTATGCAGACCATCCGGCCACTCGGCGCAATTGGTGTTTCATTGATAAGAGAACCCAAATCCTAGATAGCAATGGTGTCTGTACTGCGCAGACCATCCGGCCACTCGGCGCGCGCAAAGCACCATGAGAAACATGTACAATATTTGGGTGTCTCCAACCTTGTACTTGACTGTACCCATGAAAAATCAAATTATGCACCAAAAACCCAACCATGCAATGGCATGCGAGATATAAGCATGTCGTATTGGCAAGTGCCACACTCAGATATATCACCTAGATGGTGCACACACAACTGGCAACAAACACCATTATTTTCTTCTTCGTATGCCATCATTATTTTCTTCTTTGTGTGTGGAGGCTTCCTCTTGTGCCCACACAAACTAAGTCTCATGAGGCCAAAGTCCATGACGGTAATACCTCCGGACACAAAGGTGACTTGGGTGTAGCAAAATATGCACATGGCCATGCAAGCCCTCGGCAGAACCCGTCCCCACACTTGGTCGAACACGAGGTTTTCACTGCTCCCCACAGACCCTCAAGCTGGGATCGTCGCCTCACACATGTTCAAGTATGCAAGTATGCACTTGGGGACACATTGCTTAGAACCCTCCATTGGCCCAAGGGGGGCAAAGAGGTCTCCATCCTTGCACAATAGAAGCCATGCACATCATTGTATTCATGTTGGGCTTTAGTCAACATCTTACCCCCCATCTAACGCACAATGGGCAATCAAGGAACTACTTGTGGTTTCGCGGCGGGCCACATTGATCCCAGAGCATAACATTCGCCCAAGTTCACAAATGAGGTCACAAATCAAACTATACTCCCAGGGTTGTCCACATTCACAATCACCTTATGTACATGGCCGGCGTAAATTGATTTGGCTATGCAACTCTGATGGATTATCCGCCTGGTGCACGACTTTTGTGCCAAGTATACCTCCTTTAGCCCCAACTTTACCCTCCCCAGGAAAGGCCCCCCTCAATGACCCGGATCAACCCTAAATCAATACGTACGACTCGGACGAAGCTGGGTCCTTGTGGCTTTCTTGAACCTAGTTGCAAAACAGCCCATTTCCACCTCAAAATGGACCACGGCATGGCACCACGGTGTGAGAGGCGCCTCATTGAACACCCATTTGCAATCATTTGATAGTCCAAAACTTCCAACAAAATCGTCATCAAAGTGGGCTAATAATGGTCATTTTTGGACACTAAGGCGGCCTAAAAATGGGCAAGATGCCTCGAAATCACACAAAACTTGTTTCACAAGATGCGTTTTGAGCTACTAAAAACATGACTTTGAGCCATGGTGTCCCCACAAAGAGTTGACACTGCCTATTGTTGTTGCTGCTGCTAGAATATATAGCTCACCCTAGATCTTAAAATGGCACCGGGCTCCCCCCGCCAGTAGAAGTGGGCCGAAGGCCCCTGGGGGGGGGGGGGCTTTTTTTTGGGGGGGGGGGAGGCTAGCCGCCGAGGAGGGCTTCTCTAGGGGACTAGCTAGTCGCTGCTAGTTGCTAGGGGGGGCTAGGGGAGACGGTTAGCAGAGGTCTAGTCCAGTCTGGCAGAGACGCGGTGGCCTAAGGGGTTACTCTACAACAACGGAGGCCTCCACTCTACCTCCTCACCAGTGCAATGGTGGTTGTAGGCGCCCACACCCCCTCAAAAGCTCTGAATCAAAAGTGGCTACCTCAAAATCAAAATTGGCTACCTCATCCCTGCCTTCTTGGGGGCCCGCAAGTGGGCGGAAATGCTACCTAACCCCTGCATTCTCGGGGGTCCCCAGCGAAGGGGACAAAATTTTCGGGTGCCTTCGGCGCGAACCTATGTATGGCCTATAGCCATTGACCCTTGGTAACTAAGTGGGCCCGGAGGGCAGTGGGGGGGGGGTCGCGTACCCGAACCGAGGAGACGCCCCCCCCGTGTAAAATGGGTTGCAAAACCTCCACCGGAAACCAGCTCGGTAACCCTTCCCTACAGAGCACACAACATGTGACCAAGTATGTGAAGTCCCTTTGCACAACAAATGTGACATGTGTTGCCTTCGTCCCCTCCATCATCTTGGGAGAATGCTTGTGTGTTGGGCGTGCATGGGGCATGCGGCGGGCATCTTTTCAAACCAAAATACCCCCAACCAACACTATTCAAAGTGCTATCCAAGATCGACCTGCCCTACGGACCCAGAGAAGGCAAGGGTTACATAGTGATTTTGGTTGCTCTCTTCTTTGGAAACCTCAAGATGGCAAGGGTTATGTAGCCACTTTGATTCCTTTCCACTTTGTGGCATTGGGATTTGGTTAAGAACAGCTAGTGTGGCGGTCCAAAGGAGCTGTGTCAATCGATCTTTTGTTGCACTTTGCAGTTTGTACAATTTTGTATTTAGAGGCAGGTCCATCACCCCCCTTACGGATCATGGGAACACAGTTCCCCTCATGTTTGGAAGACTATTGATGCAAGCAACTCACCTGCCTTGAACACCAAACTGTCATGAATGGTTATTGTTGTCGTCCTTTGACATCTTGATAGAGTCTGCGAATTTCAGCTTCATCAACCGTCACAAGAGCCACTGAAATTACTTGATGATTCCCCACCACGTGACACACTAGATTATGAATTGGAGGATGCACCCGCAGTCGTGGTCGTGGTCGCGGTTTCTGATTTGGAGAATCCACATTCGTGAAAGTGCGGCAACAAACGCGCTCTTTGGGAAGCATGCAATGAAGAAACACCTATGATCCGAGAGAACCATCAGTTTACTGTTGTGGGTCGTTTTTGCGTTGTGTTTGCATCACCAAAATTAGACTTCCTCTGAAAGGCAGAGTGCACACAGGCGTGCGGAGGCCAGCGGGTGAGGGTCATTGGCAGATGAATAGAGTGGTGGTCAGGCCGGAAAGATGAGGGCTGGCGGCGCCAAGCAACTCCTCAAGTGTAGGATGGGTAGTTCAGTAAAATACACAGCATAATCAAGTGGGTGTGAATTGTAAACATGTATGCGGCGGGTGTTAGGCAAGCAATGGCAGCAGAGGGCCCAATTTGCCGTCAGAATTTTGAAGCAGCGATTTGAGCGCCCGCTCTGCGGAGGGGGCAGACCCCCCAGGCATATGAACAGGAGCTCAATCCTTGCCCTAAGGAAGCCATGAACATCAACATGCTCTTTCCGGCCAGCAGCAAGACACCGTTGGCCTTCATATGGAGGCGGCCCTTGTGGGCAAGATAGGATATGAGGGGCGAAAAAATGGCAGGACAGTAATCGTTCCATTGTTCTTTGAACCTTATGCCACGGCGCAAGTGTACTCCGTTGGCAATAGGCTTGTCAACATGAATGCTGATGGCGGCCGTCAGGTCCTTTGTCAGGCGCCGTGAGCCTGGCTGCTGCGTTGATGAGACCCAAGCAAAAACGAATGCGTCATCGGTACTGACAACCCAAAATGTACAAAATCTGAATGTGACACTCGACATGGGTGCCAAATTGTTGTGTGTGGGTGGTGTTTCCATGACAACTGAAATCCGTGCTGTCCTGGAAAACAATCAGGTTTCATCGGCTGCAATACATGGCGCGTATTCGGCCTCACCAACATGCCTGGATAGATTAGTTCTTTTTTTTTGGCTCAGACCAAGATGAGCTGGCGTAGCCATGCGTGGATAGATTAGTTCCAATGCGGGCGCCACCGCGCTGCTGGCAGGTTGCGCACCGGATCGCCTGGGACTTGTTGCAAGGCGCTGAGTTACCACTGCGTGAATGCGTGCATGCGTGCGTGCACGTGTGTGGGCGTGTGTTCGCACGTGCGCTGGTTGCGTTTCATGAAAGAAGGTTTTCAGCAATCGCCGTACTGTCTCGTCTGTGTCCGGGCTGGCATATGTACAGGAGTCGTACCATGACAGTCAGACCATGCAGCCTAAAGGCTGCTTCGAATAGATGGGGGGGGGGGGGGCGGGGCCTGTTGGACCTGGGTGGTCCAGCAACAAATTGCAACTGAATACAATACAATACAATACATTACATACTATTCGAAAACTTTTATTTGCTCGCACCGCTCGCAAACACAAGTTTGCTCTGAGGGCATGCAATATTTCATTGTGAAAACGAACTTTCGAGATGCACAGACACCCCTTCCCTTGAGGAGGGGGGGGGGGGGGCGGGCGGTTGCGGCACTGCGCGCACACTGCACGCACTTTTTTGAGAAAGACGGCCGGCCTACCCAAAATTAGCCCCCACCCCACCCCCTTGAAGGATGCGCAATTGGCTAGCCTAAACTAAACATTCCACAAGAAAATTTCTTACCAGGTACAATACCTTAAAGATACAGCCCCCCCTACACAAGAGCAGCACAAAAGCAAAGCGAAATGAAGCCGCGTTCTTTAAAAGCGTTCTGATCGGGATGAGCCGAAGTTCTGATTTCTGCCCAAAGTAGTGAGAGTAGTGGGAGGAGAACCCATAGATCGGTATCTTATTCTTGCAAAGACACTGGATCCACACGGATGCGAAGTGCAGCACGAACAATGTCGGCTGTTCCCATGTAGACATACCCTGAGCAACAATTGCAGAAACCTAGCAACAACATGAGACCAGAGATGTTGAGGGACATCGCCCACGGAGCGCTAGCCGCATTTTTTGCATTGCCAGAACACTAGAACCTAAAAAAAGGAATAGGCAATTGCACACAAGGAACAAGTGGCAAAATGGGGGGATACCAAATGCCCTCCACCATCCCAAAAATTCCATGCGCACAACCCATGTGGCTAACACCCCGAATATCCATCGTGTCTTGCAATAATGAATGGGGGCTGTGATTTCTAGCTTGCTTCGCCAACATGCGCTACTTTCGGCACTCTGCGCACTGCGCACACCATGCCCCCCTTGCTATGACCCAAGGCAAGCGGTTCTCAGGGGATTGTGGGCCGCATTAAACCATCATTTGTTGACAACTACATCAAAACAAGTCGATGGGGGTTGCATTCTTGATGCCATGAGCACAAAAAAACTCTGAGGTATGACACAGCCCCCTCTTCCCCACCGCCACTGGGTCGCAGCTGTGCCCTCCCACGTTCTTGACCATAAAATGTGCAGTCCCAACGCACCGGTGAGACAAGGGCGCTGTAATTGCGCACGGCGGAGGAAGGCGGAATGTGCCACCTCCCTCGCGCCTGCGGGTGCCGAATGCCAACCGTCCCGCCGCCATGGGGGTGTCTTTGTATTTACTCCACACGTGCCGGTGCAAGCCTGCACCCCATGACGCCCCACCCACTGGCGTCAGTGAGGTGCGAATCAACCCCGCAAACTTAAACAAAGAGTCGGAGAAAAAAATGGCAGTCGAAAGGCCCACTGTGCCTGCAAGAAAGGTTTGAGCGGATCCACCATCAGTCAGTGCTGGGCCACAACCACTCCCTCTTGCCAGGATGAAAGATAGGGACGAGCTCAATCGTCTGCGACGCGATCAACAAATATAAAACATACCACAACGCCACTTCACAACACAAATATAAGACATGCCATGTGCTAGTCCATGAGGCACACATGAGGAATGGGCACGGAACATGTGGGGGTCGCAGGGGCTGAAATGCCGCAAACGCAAGACTTGCTGAAGTTCGACCAGCTTGGAGTCAATCAAGTTCTTTGAGGCTCCAACCCCGAGAGAGAGACAGGTGTCAATCAAGAGGGTAGACCTATGACAAAGAAAAAGATAAGCCCCTTCAATATGGCCAGCGAAGAAGCGTTTTAATCCCCCAAAACACGATGCAGCCCGACACTCAGAATAGCACAAGGCAATGCATGGGTCTTTTCGTGGCGCGTTGAAAAACCCATCCTTGCGGTCAGACATACATTCTTGGAGTGCACGGCGGCTGCCAAAAGGGTCAAACAGCCAAACCAGGGACGATGCGGAGATGTGGTCAACCACTTTTCGTTATTCAGCGCCGACAAATTCTTTTTTTTTTTTACGAAGCTGCAATAGTTCTGCAATAGTTCTGCAGCAGTACGAGTCAATCTCGGGATCTAAGTACACTCTCATTTATCTCATTTATTCAGCTCCGACAAATTCGGGTTGAGGAGACGCGAGATCGAGGGCCCACCGCAGGTGGGCAGGAGCACATCCACACTGAACATGCTGTCGGCGAGTTGGCAGCAATGTTACTGGACTACGCGACCATGAGTCTGAGGCTGAGACGAACTCAGAGGGTGCCGCCCGCACGGTGGGCACGGTGCACATGGTGCACCAGGGCACGTGCGTTTGGCCGCATCCATGAACCCTGATGCGCATGTGCGCTGCACGTTACCCCCTCACTCCGTTCCAAGTCCTGGGGCTATGTTGGGCGGCATGGCATAAAACCCGGGATACCTGAATGACGTAGTGTATGCGGTGCGCGCGGTGCGCGGGCGGCACCCTCTCAGCTTCACAATCCACCTACGCCGCAGGCAGTCAATCAATGGTGGAGGCGAGTCGTCGCACAGATGGGGGGGGTTTTGGCACAAGGCCTCGGTATGGGGGGGAGGGGGGGGATGTGTGGAGCTCCACGGATGATGTGCGGACGCCACACTTCACACATCTGTTGGGACGCTTCGACAGGGCTCATGGTGCTCCAGCCTGGCGGGGTCCTCCCATACACTCCAGGCAAGGGATTTGCGAGTTTGCTGGAGGGTGCACCGTGCAGTCCCCATGCCGACGGATGGCATCTCTGTCAGCGGTGGCGCACCGCGCGCGGGAGCGTTTTACTGTCAAAGGCGTCCTTGACTGACCGCCTGGACCCCCCCTTGCAACTGGCATTTTAATCGATGAAACCCCCGGGAGTGGGGGGGGGGGGGGCGACCCCTCGGTCTCCACACGCGACCCCCCCCCTTCCCGGTAAGCGGCGGGAAGCTCTTTACGGCCATGCCAGTAATGCGTGGTGTCTTGGTACCTCATCAAAAAGGGCGTTGAGCAGCTTGGTCACTTTCTTGATGCCATGCTGCATGCAGACACCGCTCCGAAAAGCGTAAATGCAGTAGGGTCTCGCTCTGATGGTGTGGTTTCGTGTTCTCAGGCCTGTTTCCATCGTCTTTCATTCCCGCTCCTTTTTAAAGGTATGTGCCTTTGAGTGGCTGCAATCCAGTAGCTTCTTCGTGGGTGGCTAATGGAACAAGGTTCGTCTACCAAAGGTTCCCGCTGCCCCTTCGCTTAGCTCACCTAAACTAGGTCTTCCCAGCCCTGCGGGCCCAGTCCATGACAATGGGTGGCTGGCTTCGTCCCATAGTATTGGTTGAGGTCTCTATGTTGGGGTACCCCGCCCCCCCTACCCCACCCCGGCTGGCGAACCCCCCCCCCACAGAAAGGGGCCTTTGGCCCACTTCAAATGGGGGGGGGGGGGGGTCACGTTCTCAACCCGAGAAGTCCCCCTCCCCCGTGAGATGAAACTAGCTGAGTTTTGCCTCGGGCCATACTGCCTTTTGTTTGGAATGGCAGCTGACCCTCCGAGAACGGGCTGGGGACATCAACTTTCTTGCGTGCCATCGTCTGCCTCACCTGCGTACCCGCATCGCGATCATCCCGAATCGGCCCTCCCTCTTGCAATGCCCTGGCTCGCGCCTGGCGGGCTACCTGGCGTCTGTGAAAGACTGCCGCATGCACCGCCTCCCGCAGCACAGGGCGATCATGGGGTACTGCAGGGTAGTCCGAGTCGGATGGGCACTCAGGCAGGAAGCCTGAATTTTTCCGATGACCAACGACATGGGCATAGCAAAAAGAACCGGTGACAGTGGACACCCCTGACGCCCGACTGCGGATGGATCTGCCGATTCCCCTGGATCTCCCGTTGAATGATCATGCATTCAGGGCTCGAAAGAGCTCCAGCAAAACAGACCAGATATTCCAGAGGAACGCCCGTGACCCAACAATCAGTGGACAGCGCGACCACGTTGTTGAAGGAAAAGCGGCCAAAACAGGGCAAAGGCCCCAGAGAACGAGCCCAAGGGGCACCGTCACCCGCGCACACCCCCACACACTGGCACGCGAGCAGCCAGTGCTCAATGACAACGCAGGGCACGGGGCGTTTCGTGGCATGACTCCTGTTCCCGAGGATCGAGATGCAGTGCAAGGGAAGGGGCCTCAGAGGGGGTTTCAGAAGCCATGGGCGCCTTTCGCTGTGACAACAGAAGTACTCTGATGGGCTGCACTCGGGCATGAGGGCCAATTCAGATGTCAGAAATTTCACCCACAGATTGTTGCACACGACATTGAGTTACTCATTCACTGCACTGTGCCCCCTCCCCCGGCCTACCGCCCCCCCCCCCCCCCCCCCGGATCAGATGCGCCGGGCACGCCCAACACCAGAGCAGGAGGTCGGGATACCTACAAAAAGTGTGGCGAGCCGTCCCCACCAGCACCGAAGTTCCGGAGTCATAAGTACGAACTAGAGTGCGGCAGATGCCCAGGGAGGGGCCAACACCCGCACCCTCCCTTGGGGGGGGGGGGGGGGGGCGCAATGGCAGTCAGCACAAAGCGCAGAAAGAAATGTGGCTCGTCAGAGGCCCAGAAGACCAGAGGTACCTTTCTGTCACAAAGAATGAGACGCGAAGGTGCCAGTGGGTTAGGTCACCGACATGCGCAATAACAGTGGCACTGCAGCGGCACGTCGCTGACCACCGCCACGCAGTAACCACCGGACGCGTTTACCAACCAGCTCACATATGGTAGGGACCACCCCCCCCGCGCGCGCGCGCGCCTTGCCCATATCACCCTCCGTCCTCAGTTTCGCAGTTCTCAGTGGCGTCCGCCAGAGTGCCCTGCTGCTCATGCCCAGCCCACGCAACGTACTGCGGGCTGCCGGGCCCGCCGGAGGACCTGCTGGCGGACTTGTCGCTCTTGCCGTCGACCTGCACCCCGAACGCGTTCAGGAACTCCTGCCAACTGATGTACCCGTCCGCGTCGGTGTCCGCGTAGCGCGCCACCAGCTCGATCTCGGCGTCCGTCAGGGAGCTGCACTGCAGGCCCTGGATGGTCCGCAGGCCGTCCCGCAGCTCGTCGCAGCTGAGCCGGCCGTCGCCGTTGTTGTCCATCAGGTAGAAGAGGTACTTGAGGGAGCCCTGGTAATTGTAAATGCTGCGGCTGATCTGCTGCACCAGCCGGTCCACGCTGGACATGACGCCCTCGGCGGAGGGTTTGAAGCACTCCAGGAACTCCACGAGGCTGATGCTGCCGGAGTTGTTGAGGTCAAAAGCCTCGAACAGCTGCCGGGCCCGGCCATCGCTGGCGAAGCCTTGCAGGGGTGAGAGGAGGAGAGAGGCGCTGGGTCAGAAGCACGGAGAACGGCGCGGAGGAGAAGCGGGAGACAGGCATGTGTGGTCAAATAACCGGTCGGCAAACCTTCGTCACAAACACCACTTCGACCCACACCGCCCCGCACCGCACCACACCGCACCACACCGCACCACACCACATTGCACCACACCACACCACACCACACCACACCACACCACACCACACCACACCACACCACACCACACCACACCACACCGCACCACACCGCACCACACCGCACCACACCACATTGCACCACACCACACCACACCACACCACACCACACCACACCACACCACACCACACCACACCACACCACACCACACCACACCACACCACACCACACCACACCACACCACACCACACCACACCACACCACACCCTGAGTACTCCTCAGCTCTACTCATGGGCTGGGTGCCGGGTGCGAAGCCCCCGACGACAGGGCCCGGGCACTGCCAATAGGCGGTGTACTAACAGTGTCGGGTGCGCGCACGTCCCAGTGCCAAGCACCATCCCCAGGGACCCCGCGGCCCCTAGTACCGGCCGCCTTGGCCCTGGGAACGGTCAGCGACCCTCCGTAGAGGACGGCTGACCAAGCCTCCCCCTCCTCTCTTCCCCTACGCGCCCGCCCACGCGCCAGCCCACGCAGGAGCCCGGACATGCGCCCCCCCCGCGCCTTTGCCCCACCCACAGGGCCCTCTGCCCCAACTCCGTCCCACACACCCCCATGCAGCTCTCGGTGCCCCCCATGCACTACCTCCCGCAGCCACTCCGTGCCGCCTCCCCTGCCCACTGCCCCTCCCCCCACCCCCTTCTCCTGCCCTTGCCCCTCTCGCAGGCTGGCAGCGCCTGTGCGGCGCGCCTCCAGGGCCCCGCATCGGCGGCCGGCCGCGTGAACAATCTGGACCCGGGCGCGCCGACGAGGAGCCTCCAATACGGGGTCTTCATGGCAAGCGTCCAGGTGTGCAGGTGGAAAGGGCCCTGAAGGGTGCATGTGAGGGGCCCCCGCCCTAGCAGAGGCGCGGTGCCTGGGAGGAGGGGATGGCCGGTGGCGCGGACATGCGCGGGGGGCCCCGACAACGACCCCCCGCCCTGTAACATGTGCGAGGGTGCGAGGAGGGATATAAAGCTGGCCTGCGGACTGGAGTGGAGCAGTCCAGTGGGTCAGTCGATTGTGGGCCAGATGACAAGGCCCGGAGACGCCGCCCCTGTCCCCGTCCGGTTGGACACCCTGGTATCGGTATCCGACATCCTTTAGGTACGGTATAAGGCCCCCCGGCCACCACCCCGGCGCCAACACCAGGGAGGGCGTCCGGGAGGGGTAACAGCCCCCGATCCCCCAAAGGCAGCCCCAAAGGTGAGCGCACCACTGGAAGGGGCATGTCTGCGGGGCAAACAACAGCGCTGAGTAATTCCCTAACGTAATGAATAGTGCCTACTGCCGTAACTAATGCTTAACAGGGTAAATGGCCCCCCCCCGGGGCCAGTTTAGTGCGCAACCCCCAGAGCCGGACTCGACCGGCCGTACTGAGGCGAGCCCAGAAATGGGTATGGCAGGCCACAGTCCAGCTGGTAGCCACGCCTCAGTACACTCCGTGGGCTCATAAGGCCCACGGGGGCCCCAAACACCGTTACGTTCGGGAGTTAAGCCCCGGCGGTGTTTGGGGTTGTTCCTGGTTAAGAGGACTCACGTTGAGTCCCAGATACTGTTACCCCGGGGTTATGACCCCCGGTACTGCCTGCTTACTTGCCTGCTGCTGCTGGGAGACTCCGAACACCCCCTGGGCTGGGCTCCCCGTCCCCCCCAGGCCGGTGCGCCCGGTTCCCCAAAGAAGATGGCCCCCCCTTGGCCTGGCAGGAGACTCCGAACACCCCCTGGGCAGGACTCCCCGTCCCCCCCGGGCCGGTGCGCCCGGTTCCCTACAGAAGATGGCCCCCCATTGGCCTGGCAGGAGACTCCGAACACCCCCTGGGCAGGACTCCCCGTCCCCCCCGGGCCGGTGCGCCCGGTTCCCTGAAGAAGACGACCCCCCATTGGCCTGGCAGGAGACTCCGAACACCCCCTGGGCAGGACTCCCCGTCCCCCCCGGGCCGGTGCGCCCGGTTCCCTGAAGAAGATGACCCCCCATTGGCCTGGCAGCAGACTCCGAACACCCCCTGGGCAGGACTCCCCGTCCCCCCCGGGCCGGTACGCCCGGTTCCCTACAGAAGATGGCCCCCCATTGGCCTGGCAGGAGACTCCGAACACCCCCTGGGCAGGACTCCCCGTCCCCCCCGGGCCGGTGCGCCCGGTTCCCTGAAGAAGATGACCCCCCACTGGCCTGGCAGGAGACTCCGAACACCCCCTGGGCAGGACTCCCCGTCCCCCCCGGGCCGGTGCGCCCGGTTCCCTGAAGAAGATGACCCCCCATTGGCCTGGCAGGAGACTCCGAACACCCCCTGGGCAGGACTCCCCGTCCCCCCCGGGCCGGTGCGCCCGGTTCCCTAAAGAAGATGGCCCCCCATTGGCCTGGCAGGAGACTCCGAACACCCCCTGGGCAGGACTCCCCGTCCCCCCCGGGCCGGTGCGCCCGGTTCCCTGAAGAAGACGACCCCCCATTGGCCTGGCAGGAGACTCCGAACACCCCCTGGGCAGGACTCCCCGTCCCCCCCGGGCCGGTGCGCCCGGTTCCCTAAAGAAGATGGCCCCCCACTGGCCTGGCAGGAGACTCCGAACACCCCCTGGGCGGGACTCCCCGTCCCCCCCGGGCCGGTGCGCCCGGTTCCCTGAAGAAGACGACCCCGAACAAGTGGTTGGGACCATTCTCTGATGCCTCCACCCCTGACTACCTGACTGGTGAGTACCCTGGTGACTACGGCTGGGACACTGCTGGTCTTGCCGCCGACCCAACCACCTTCGCTGCCTACCGTGAGGCTGAGCTGATCCACGCTCGTTGGGCCATGTTGGGTACTTTGGGCTGCTTGACCCCTGAGCTGTTGGCCAAGTACGCCGGTGTGTCCTTTGGCGAGCCTGTGTGGTTCAAGGCTGGTGCTCAGATCTTCTCTGAGGGCGGTCTGGGCTACCTTGGCAGCGACCATTTGGTGCACGCCCAGTCCATCCTTGCCATCCTGGCCTGCCAGGTTGTGCTGATGGGTGCCGTTGAGGCTTACCGTGTGAACGGAGGTCCTCTGGGTGAGGATTTGGATCTGCTGCACCCTGGTGAAGCTTTCGATCCTCTGGGATTGGCTGACGACCCTGACACGTTCGCTGAGTTGAAGGTGAAGGAGATCAAGAACGGCCGTCTTGCCATGTTCTCGATGTTCGGCTACTACGTGCAGGCCATCGTGACTGGTGAGGGCCCTGTTGAGAACTTGGCATCCCACATTGCCGACCCATTCGCCGTGAACGGTTTGACCAGTGCCTACGTGGCGCATTTCGCCCCCAGCCCTGTTGCCATGTTCGCTGTGTCTGGCCGCAAGTTCCAGAAGTCCGTCACCCCTCTTGACCTCTGGTACGGCCCTGACCGGAACCTGTGGTTGGGCCCCTACACCCAGAACGTGCCTGCATACCTGACTGGTGAGCTGCCTGGTGATTACGGTTGGGACACTGCTGGACTGGGTGCTGACCCCACCACTTTGGAGAAGTACCGTAAGGCCGAGCTGATCCATGCCCGTTGGGCCATGTTGGGCACTTTGGGGTGCATCACCCCAGAGTTCCTTGCCAAGTACGGAGGAGGCATCTCCTTCGCCGGGGACTCCGCTGTCTGGTTCAAGGCTGGTGCCGCCATCTTCAGTGAGGGTGGTATCAACTACTTGGGTGAGCCTCAGCTGGTCCACGCCCAATCCATCCTGGCCATCCTGGCCTGCCAGGTTCTGTTGATGGGAGCCGTTGAGGCTTACCGTGCAGCTGAGTCTGGCCCATTGGGTGAGGGATTGGATAAGCTGCACCCTGGTGAAGCCTTCGATCCTCTGGGATTGGCTGACGACCCTGACACGTTCGCTGAGTTGAAGGTGAAGGAGATCAAGAACGGCCGTCTTGCTATGTTCTCGATGTTCGGCTACTACGTGCAGGCCATCGTGACTGGTGAGGGCCCTGTTGAGAACTGGGCATCCCACATTGCCGACCCATTCGCCGTGAACGGTTTGACCGCTGTGTACGCTGCACAGTTCGCCCCCAGCCCTGTTGCCATGTTCGCTGCCTCTTCCCGCAGGAGTACGGCCAGTGTCCCCTCCTCTGCCTGGTACGGCCCTGACCGCCACAAGTGGTTGGGCCCGTTCTCCGAGGGTGCCACCCCTGCATACCTGACTGGTGAGTACCCTGGTGACTACGGCTGGGACACTGCTGGTCTTGCCGCCGACCCCACCACCTTCGCTGCCTACCGCGAGGCTGAGCTGATCCACGCTCGTTGGGCCACGTTGGGTACTTTGGGCTGCTTGACCCCTGAGCTGTTGGCCAAGTACGCCGGTGTGCCCTTCGGCGAGTCCGTTTGGTTCAAGGCTGGTGCTCAGATCTTCTCTGAGGGCGGTCTGGACTACCTTGGCAGCGACCATTTGGTGCACGCCCAGTCCATCCTTGCCATCCTGGCCTGCCAGGTTGTGCTGATGGGTGCCGTTGAGGCTTACCGTGTGAACGGAGGTCCTCTGGGTGAGGATTTGGATCTGCTGCACCCTGGTGAAGCTTTCGATCCTCTGGGATTGGCTGACGACCCCGAGACCTTTGCTGAGTTGAAGGTGAAGGAGATCAAGAACGGCCGTCTTGCCATGTTCTCGATGTTCGGCTACTACGTGCAGGCCATCGTGACTGGTGAGGGCCCTGTTGAGAACTGGGCATCCCACATTGCCGACCCATTCGCCGTGAACGGTTTGACCAGTGCCTACGTGACGCAGTTCGCCCCCAGCCCTGTTGCCATGTTCGCTGTGTCTGGCCGCAAGTTCCAGAAGTCCGTCACCCCTCTTGACCTCTGGTACGGCCCTGACCGGAACCTGTGGTTGGGCCCCTACACCCAGAACGTGCCTGCATACCTGACTGGTGAGCTGCCTGGTGATTACGGTTGGGACACTGCTGGACTGGGTGCTGACCCCACCACTTTGGAGAAGTACCGTAAGGCCGAGCTGATCCATGCCCGTTGGGCCATGTTGGGCACTTTGGGGTGCATCACCCCAGAGTTCCTTGCCAAGTACGGAGGAGGCATCTCCTTCGCCGGGGACTCCGCTGTCTGGTTCAAGGCTGGTGCCGCCATCTTCAGTGAGGGTGGTATCAACTACTTGGGTGAGCCTCAGCTGGTCCACGCCCAATCCATCCTGGCCATCCTGGCCTGCCAGGTTCTGTTGATGGGAGCTGTTGAGGCTTACCGTGCAGCTGAGTCTGGCCCATTGGGTGAGGGATTGGATAAGCTGCACCCTGGTGAAGCCTTCGATCCTCTGGGATTGGCTGACGACCCTGACACGTTCGCTGAGTTGAAGGTGAAGGAGATCAAGAACGGCCGTCTTGCTATGTTCTCGATGTTCGGCTACTACGTGCAGGCCATCGTGACTGGTGAGGGCCCTGTTGAGAACTGGGCATCCCACATTGCCGACCCATTCGCCGTGAACGGTTTGACCGCTGTGTACGCTGCACAGTTCGCCCCCAGCCCTGTTGCCATGTTCGCTGCCTCTTCCCGCAGGAGTACGGCCAGTGTCCCCTCCTCTGCCTGGTACGGCCCTGACCGCAACAAGTGGTTGGGCCCGTTCTCCGAGGGTGCCACCCCTGCATACCTGACTGGTGAGTACCCTGGTGACTACGGCTGGGACACTGCTGGTCTTGCCGCCGACCCCACCACCTTCGCTGCCTACCGCGAGGCTGAGCTGATCCACGCTCGTTGGGCCACGTTGGGTACTTTGGGCTGCTTGACCCCTGAGCTGTTGGCCAAGTACGCCGGTGTGCCCTTCGGCGAGTCCGTTTGGTTCAAGGCTGGTGCTCAGATCTTCTCTGAGGGCGGTCTGGACTACCTTGGCAGCGACCATTTGGTGCACGCCCAGTCCATCCTTGCCATCCTGGCCTGCCAGGTTGTGCTGATGGGTGCCGTTGAGGCTTACCGTGTGAACGGAGGTCCTCTGGGTGAGGATTTGGATCTGCTGCACCCTGGTGAAGCTTTCGATCCTCTGGGATTGGCTGACGACCCCGAGACCTTTGCTGAGTTGAAGGTGAAGGAGATCAAGAACGGCCGTCTTGCCATGTTCTCGATGTTCGGCTACTACGTGCAGGCCATCGTGACTGGTGAGGGCCCTGTTGAGAACTGGGCATCCCACATTGCCGACCCATTCGCCGTGAACGGTTTGACCAGTGCCTACGTGACGCAGTTCGCCCCCAGCCCTGTTGCCATGTTCGCTGCGTCTGGCCGTGTCTCTGACAATCTGGCGGCCTGGTATGGCCCTGAGCGGAACAAGTGGTTGGGACCATTCTCTGATGCCTCCACCCCTGACTACCTGACTTGTGAATACCCTGGTGACTACGGCTGGGACACTGCTGGTCTTGCCGCCGACCCTACCACCTTCGCTGCCTACCGCGAGGCTGAGCTGATCCACGCTCGTTGGGCCATGTTGGGTACTTTGGGCTGCTTGACCCCTGAGCTGTTGGCCAAGTACGCTGGTGTGTCCTTTGGCGAGCCTGTGTGGTTCAAGGCTGGTGCTCAGATCTTCTCTGAGGGCGGTCTGGACTACCTTGGCAGCTCCAACTTGGTGCACGCCCAGTCCATCCTTGCCATCCTGGCCTGCCAGGTTGTGCTGATGGGTGCCGTTGAGGCTTACCGTGTGAACGGAGGTCCTCTGGGTGAGGATTTGGATCTGCTGCACCCTGGTGAAGCTTTCGATCCTCTGGGATTGGCTGACGACCCTGACACGTTCGCTGAGTTGAAGGTGAAGGAGATCAAGAACGGCCGTCTTGCCATGTTCTCGATGTTCGGCTACTACGTGCAGGCCATCGTGACTGGTGAGGGCCCTGTTGAGAACTGGGCATCCCACATTGCCGACCCATTCGCCGTGAACGGTTTGACCAGTGCCTACGTGACGCAGTTCGCCCCCAGCCCTGTTGCCATGTTCGCTGTGTCTGGCCGCAAGTTCCAGAAGTCCGTCACCCCTCTTGACCTCTGGTACGGCCCTGACCGGAACCTGTGGATGGGCCCCTACACCCAGAACGTGCCTGCATACCTGACTGGTGAGCTGCCTGGTGATTACGGTTGGGACACTGCTGGACTGGGTGCTGACCCCACCACTTTGGAGAAGTACCGTGAGGCCGAGCTGATCCATGCCCGTTGGGCCATGTTGGGCACTTTGGGGTGCATCACCCCAGAGTTCCTTGCCAGGTACGGAGGAGGCATCTCCTTCGCCGGGGACTCCGCTGTCTGGTTCAAGGCTGGTGCCGCCATCTTCAGTGAGGGTGGTATCAACTACTTGGGTGAGCCTCAGCTGGTCCACGCCCAATCCATCCTGGCCATCCTGGCCTGCCAGGTTCTGTTGATGGGAGCCGTTGAGGCTTACCGTGCAGCTGAGTCTGGCCCATTGGGTGAGGGATTGGATAAGCTGCACCCTGGTGAAGCCTTCGATCCTCTGGGATTGGCTGACGACCCTGACACGTTCGCTGAGTTGAAGGTGAAGGAGATCAAGAACGGCCGTCTTGCTATGTTCTCGATGTTCGGCTACTACGTGCAGGCCATCGTGACTGGTGAGGGCCCTGTTGAGAACTGGGCATCCCACATTGCCGACCCATTCGCCGTGAACGGTTTGACCGGTGCCTACGTGACGCAGTTCGCCCCCAGCCCTGTTGCCATGTTCGCTGCCTCTTCCCGCAGGAGTGCGGCCACTGCGCCCAGGCAGTGAGGTCGTGCATTGCAGGAGTTGCACTGCCCACTGCCCCGGGGCAGTGAGACAGTGCATTGCAGGAGTTGCACTGCCCACTGCCCCCAGGCAGTGAGGCAGTGCATTGCAGAAGTTCCACTGCCCACTGCCCCAGGCAGTGAGGCAGTGCATTGCAGGAGTTCCACTGCCCACTGCCCCAGGGCAGTGAGGCAGTGCATTGCAGGAGTTGCACTGCCCACTGCCCCCAGGCAGTGCGGCAGTGCATTGCGGGAGTTGCGCCGTCCACTGCCCCCAGGCAGTGAGGCGGTGCGTTGCAGGAGTTGCACTGCCCACTGCCCCAGGGCACTGAGGCAGTGCATTGCAGGAGTTGCACTGCCCACTGCCCCCGGGCAGTGAGGCAGCGGATTGCAGGAGTTGCACTGCCCACCGCCCCCAGGCAGTGAGGCAGTGCGAAGCGCTATTTCCATTGCCCACAGCCCCCAGGTGGTGCGTAACACTGCCCACTGCCCCCTGCCCACAACAACGGAGCAGCAGGGCACACACAGTGCAGTGTGGTGCCGAGCGCCAAGCAATGCGGCACCACAGAGAAGGCACTGGTGGTGCAGCGCGGCACGCAGGGTGCAGTGGGCAAATGAGACCCTGTGTGACTGCGCGCAGGCGTCGGCAAGGCAGTGTCGGCCAAGTGCGAGAGTGCACTGGTCCGGCTATGCCACAACACACTTACACACAGCGCGCACACAACACACACAGCCCAGCCCGTTTACCTTTACCCGTGGGTAGACATCCCGGCCTTTGCCCTTTGGTAACAGCGCCTTCGGCACACCACACCACACCACACCACACCACACCACACCACACCACACCACACCACACCACACCACACCACACCACACCACACCACACCACACTCACCACATCACGGGGTGTGTCACTGTGTGGGCATTGGTGCTGGTGCCCCTTAGGCTCAGTTTGGGTGACAGAACCTAAAAACTTCCGCCTTTGAGGAGTGCACCCCTCACTCAGGTTGGCGCCAAAGGCCGTGCTATGACAATTGTTGGCAAAAGAAAACCACGAATACAACCATAGATTTCACCACAAATAATCACGAATAATCACGAAGAGGCACAAACGAGATTGGTTGTCCACCACCACGAACCCATGAAATTCCCTGCATTCAGGATTGTCCTGGCAGGCACTGCCTTATACTAGCGGCAGGGCAGCCCTGAACTAAGACCACTGTACACGGGGACGACTCCTGCCCCATCACAGGTGCGCAACACACCACACACAGTACGCGTTCAGACACACAGCCCTCCCGTTTTGCATTACCCGTATGCAAGGCATCCCGGCCATTGCCATTTGGTAACAGCGCCTTTGGCACACCACACCACACCATACACCAAACCACACACCACGCCACGGGGTGCATCACTGTGTGGGCATGGGTGTTGGTGCCCCTTAGGCCCGGTTTGGGTGACAGTACCTACAGAATTCCGCCTCCGAGGATTGCACTCGGCATGAGGTAGTGCCAGGACAATCTTGAATGACAGAAAAAGAAATGTGTTCCCGTTACCCGTGATAGCCATGGTGGTCCACTACACCACCAACCAGAGCTGATAGGCCAGAGACCCACACTGTGGTGCATTCATGGTAGAACCATCTTTGCCATCACAGAAAACGGCCTGAATCACCCTTGCACGCTGCCCTGTACGCCTTACAAACCAAAAAAAACGTCGAAAGCCGCAGCGGCCAACTGATTGCAACAATAACAGCGCATAGCCAGCAACCAATACCACTTACCACTACGCGACAACAAATAGCATTCAACTGACAGCAGTTGAATGCTCAGTGAACAAAGTTTGGCCATCAATGGCTGCTGGCTGGATTCTCTTCTCTTTTCTCCTTATCTCTTCTTTTCTCCTTCTCATTCCTTTTCTCCTTCTCTTTTCTTCTTCTTTTCTTTTTCTCTTTTCTTTTTCTCTCTTTTCTCTTCTTCTTCTCTCTTCTTTTTTCCTTCTCCTTTCTTCTCTTCTTATCCTTTCTTGTCTTCTTAGGTTGATCGCCAGCGGTTGGCGATTAACTGCTGGCGGTTGGCGAATAATTGTCGGCATAAAGTGCTGTTCTTGGTTAAAAAAAAAATAGCGAACTCTGGCCCCTCAAAGATAGCCCTGCTGCCTGCGGGCTTGGGTGAAGCTTGGGCGGGGAACCTCCCACCTGCCAACTCCAGACACCCGCAGCAGGCAGGAGGCCCTCATGCGGCCCCCTCCAGACACCCTGCACACGCCGGAGGACGTCTTCCGGCCCCCTCCGCCCCTCCCGAGCAACACCCCCCGACCTGCGTACTCCGGCCGCTGCGCGCTGAGCCACTCCATGAAATGGCAGATCTCGCCCAGGTCCAGCTTCCCGTTGTCGTCGCGGTCCAGCTGGCGGAACAGGCTGAGCAGCGACTTGGAGGAGGAGGCAAGCAGGCATTCCATCGCGGCGATGACCTCCTGGACCTGCGGGGCCAGCGGCGGCCCCGAGTACGTGGGGTGCAGGCTCTCCAGGAAAGCCAGGACATCCACGGTCCCGTTGCCGGGCCCCATCCGCTCCATCATCTCCCCGAGCACCCCCGACGCCACGCTCAGCCCAAGGGCGGGCAGTGCAGCCTGCATCAAAACGAAAAAAGAAAAGAAAACAGAAGAAGCAACAAAAAGAGAAGAAGGCAAGAAAAAGGAGAAGAAGAAGAAAAAAAGAGAAAAGAAGAAGAGGAAGGAGAAGAAGAAGAAGAAGGAGACGGAAAAAAGAAAAGAGAAGGACAAAGAGAAGAGAACACAAGAAAAGAAGAGAAGACAAGAGAAGAAGAAAAGAGAAGAGAAGGAGAAAATAAACGAGAACAAGAGAAGAAAAAAGAAGAAGAGAAGAGAAGAGAACAAGAAAGGAACAGAGAAGGATAAAAGAAAAGAGAAGAAGAGAAGAACAGAGAAGAAGAAAAGAGACCGAAACACACACAGCACAGCACCGCCAACACAGACCACGATGCGAGCAACGCGAGAGCGACGCGCAGAGGGTGAGACGGAGACAAGGAGGGGGGGCAACCAAGGAAAAGGTATCCCCCGCACACCCGAAGGAACGGAGCAAGGGGCGTGGGGCGCACAGAGAGATGCGTGGCAGCGAAGCCGCCGGAGGACAACCCATGAAGAAACACCCCGGAAACCAACCCAAACCAAATCAGACCTGCATCTCCTCCAGGTCGATCTGCCCGTCGTTGTTCGTGTCGAACAGCTGGAAGTACTCCGACACCGTCAGGTCGAGCCCGAGCAGCCGGTCGCGGATGTCGGCCTGCAGCCCCTCGTTCCAGCCCGCGGCTGCGTCGCCCACCTCGACCCGGTACTGGTCCAGGAACCGCCGCCAGTCGACCGGGCCGTCCGCGTCCGGCCCCGCGAGCGCCTCCCGGTGGGCCTCGAAGTTCAGGTCCACCTGCAGCACCGACCGCAGCCCCGCGGTCCAGTCCGCGAGGCTGACGACACAGTTCCGCTCGATCTGGGGGCAGCCCCGGTAGAACCGCTCCAGCCCGTCCACTCGCTTCGCGATCATCCCCCGCAGCGAGGCCCGGACCTCCTCCAGCCCGCGCCGGTCGACCTCCGCCTGCTGGAGCGGGGCGCTGATGGACGGGCGCTGATGCGCGCATGCCTTGCCCGGCAGGCGGTCCGGCAGGTTGGCCTCCAGCAGCTCCGCGACTTCGAACAGGAACGGCGCCCAGAACTCCTTGAGGGTGTAGCGCCCCGGCGCGTCGAACACCACCAGCCCGCCGTGGTTGCCCTTCGACTCGCAGTAGTTGCTGGCGCTGAACACTGTGACCAACTGTGGACGGAGGGGGGGGCACCGTAGGAGCGGCCGATGCCGCGCCTGACCACTGCCTGACCGCCGTGTCCCGACCCACTGCCCCGCCGTTGCAGAAAGGCGCGCAGTCCTCCTCGGGTGAAATGGTTGCACCTTCTTCTCTGACCGGCTGATCGAGACGGCGGGCTCACCCACAGAGGCTGCCGCCAGCCAATGTGTGACCCCGAGGGGTGTGCAACTGTTTTAGGGGTTGTAGGGGGGGGGCACCAGGGCGTTGCTTGAGCGGAGGGGGGAGGGGGGAGGGGATTTGATTTGATTTGATTTGAGGGCCGATCTTGAGGCTCACAGGCCGCCTGGGGGGCGCTCGATGGCTGTCCCGACGACTCTGCATATCAGCCGGCCATGCATGCAGTGCACCCCCGGCCGCGTCCGCGGGCCGGGGGGGGGCAGGCCTGTCGCCGTGCCGCGGGCTGGGTGAGGAGGGTGGAGGGGGGAGGGAGACACGCACATCCCGATGGGGGGGGGGGGGGCAGGCAGGGGGGAGGGAAGGGGGGGGGGGGCGGAGGCCTCGGCGGGGCCCCATGCACGTCAGCAGAGGGTGGGGGGTATGGCCACCCCCTTTGTGCAGTCAGCTCAGGGTGGAGGGATGTGCTCCACCCATGTGCATGCCAGTACTGGGTGGAAGGATTGGGCCTCCACCCCTGTGCACGTCAGCACAGGGTGGAGGGTACGGTCCCCAAAATCAGAGTGGCGTGGGTTCAAGTGGGCAAACACGCACAATAAATGTGTCCGTGACCCTATGTAACTGGCGAATTCGTCACCAAACCCATGTCTTATGCGGCTGCACTACATTTGTACCGAATCAAATTAGGTACCAAATTGATACGGTCCCTACGCCTGCTGTGGACAAGGGCGTAGCTATTACAGGGAGGGGGGGTCACATCCAGGTCCGGGTCCGGGTCACTCCCTTACCAGGTGCCGATCAGCTGCCCCACTCGGCCCCGCAGCTCAGGCCTCTGCGTGGCCCTTACGTTGATGAACGCAGTGGGTTCAGGCTCTTGGTGCGGGCTGGGGGGGGAGGGGGGGCGGGAGGTGGACCTTGCCGTCGTGCAGCACCTCGTAGCCCCGGTTGTTGGAGGGCACCTGGTGGGACCGGATCACGAGGCCCAGCCCGTTCCGCTTCAGGAACGACGCGGTCACGTCGGTGCCGAACTCGATGGTGCCGCCCCCGCGCACGCCCTCCAGCGACCCGCAGTTCTCGACGGGGTCGCTCCACAGCGCGTCGGTGAGGAGCTGCATCTCCAGGGGCTGCCCCTCCGCCACCTCGCAGTCCTTGCGCGGCACGCTCTCCAGCTGGGCCAGGGTGATGCCCCGGGTCCGGAATAGCCCCCCGTGCACCACAAAGGCGAAGTCGTCGATGACGGTGGCGAGGGGCAGCAGGTTCCAGACCCGCGTGAAGAGGGTGAACATTTGCGTACCGCCAAACTTCTCGGTGACCTGGAGAGAGATGGGCTTCCTCTGCAAACACTGCCCCCCCCCCCCCCCTGTGTGACATTCCGTCTGGTTGTAGGGACAGACGAGGGGAACTACTTGGCGACTACCTTGCCATATTGCAGCATGTCTTTGTGCTGCTCCCCCTTGCAGTGCACATCTAGGACAACCTTGCTAGTGGGACCCATGGTAATGGGCAGGACCTTCCCACAAGGGCACTACCACTACTTCGCGGCTATGTTCCGGTCCCGCCACCGAGCCAATCACGCTGTACAGTGGCAAGGACGTTGAGGCTTGTTTCTTTACGGGGCCCTGGACAGTCACCCGTTCTTTCCTTCGCATGTTGCGCCGGGTCGCTGCGTTCTGCCGGCCGCTGCGGCCGGTGCTCCTGCTGGTGTCGTTTCCGCGTTCGCGGAGCCCAGTGGTCGGTGTGCTGGGGCTGTGCTGGATGTGGCGAGGGTCGTTTGACTGTTGTTGCTGTCCCCACACCTCCGTCCTCAGGCCGTCCACCACCTGCCTCGCTGCGTTTCCGTGTGCCCCCCCTCCCACCCACCCAATCAGCACACATCCCCCGGCCTTTATTGGGGCTAAATGGTCGGTTCTGATAGGCTGAGGGTACCTGCAATAGACAACTCCAGCCATTGTTGTGTCATTCAATGTCCACATGTGTCCACTGCTTGGTTGGGGTGTTCAACTACAAGGTGTGGGTCAGGGGGGGGGGGGGTGAGACCCAATTAATTTGAGTGGATTGAATTGTAGAAAAACAGACATGCAGTGCAGCAAGACTGCAGATTGAGGCAATGCACTCCACGGTAAGGCATAAGTGCATCTTTATTCTCTATGCCAAACCTGGTTAAACCTCAGGACACATTCTGTGTCAGAGACAGAAAGACAGGGTTATCATGTCTGACTACATCTAGTCAGACAATCACTAACAGTCAGGCTATCAGTCAGACTACAGCAAATGTGGGGGGGGGGGGGGGGGAGAGGGAGGGGGCGACTCCTCGGTTAGGATGCGGAGTACCCCCCCCCCCCTCTACTAATTATTGGCAGGGGGGGGTTGGTTTTGGTTTTGGGGAACACCCAACCCATGGCCCCACGCCGCTCTCGATGCGCAGGGCCTAAGGTATGGGGCGCGGGCGCGAGTCTCCAACCCTTGCAGTGTCTCCATGCAGTCAATCCACCCGTGGTCTCCTGCCGCGGTCTCGGCCTGCAGCAGTTCTGGTAGGATCGATGGGTCGGTCAGCGGTATGTGTGTATGTGTGTAGCACCGGCTCGAAGCGGCGTCTCGCCACACCGGGCTCCGCGTGTTGTGGTCCCTCCGCTCTCGTCCGTCATCAGTGGCGTCTCGCACAGTAGCTGGGCCATTGCAGCCACCGGCAGCCCCTATCTCCGTTGCGCTTACGAGAGTCTCTGCCTGGTCGCGGTCGTGCATCTGGGCGTGTGTCTGTCGCACCCATGTTGTCCCGCCCCCAGGGACCACCAACTGCCAACCGCCAACCGCCAACCACCACCAACCGCCAACCGCCAACCCCCATCAACCACCAATCGCCAACCACCAACCGCCGCCAACCGCCGCCAACCGCCAATCGCCACCAGCCGCCAACCGCCAATCACCAACCGCCAACCTTTGAAGTAGAGAAGGTCCCATGACCAGGAAGCAGGGAGCGTCCCCGTGGGCATTCGTTTGTATTGGCGTTCCCGCAGATGATCCATTGCAGCAGTGCAAGCCACGGGCGCTAGCTCCTGAGTATTATACTGGTGCCAGGTCATAGGGGCAGGGGGGGGCTTGCACCATGAGGGGGGGGCTTGGGAGGAGGGTTTGGGAGCGGCGATTTTGGAGGGGTCTGGGAGGGGCGATTAGGGGGGGCGCGGTCCAAAAGGGGCGATTGGGGGTGGTGTCCATCAAGGGCGATTGGGGGGGTTCTTGCGGGGGGGGGGGGGGGGCAATGTGGTCGGTAGCAAGATACTGGATGCCCCGCCTATGCACTTCCAGGCAGTGTTCTCAGAGTTCAATGGATTTCTGGTGGTTAGGTCCTGCCAGTGGCCGGCCCCACGTTGGAGCTTGAAGGGGAGGGGGAGGGGTACCTCCCTCTTTGGGGTGACAGTCAATGGTGCCAACCGCTTCTGCCCACCACCGACAGCCCTCAACCGGCTTTCCCCCGTTAGACATTGCCTCTCAACCACTTTTCCAACAACTTTTCAACCACTTCTGAAACCCTGCTGTTGACTCCTGCTCCCTCAAGCGCACCCCTGTCCCCAGGCCTGTGCTTTTCCGCAAGGAGGAGGGCCACCCCCTCCCCCTGGAGCCCCAACCCCCCAGACCAAAGGGACCATCGTGGGAAACAACGAAATTTACAATCGGGAAGAATCTGATCGGGCCATTTTTGGTACCTTTACCCCCCCCCCCTTGTAATCTCCCCACCAATGTCGTGACGGTCCCCACCCTTGGGGGGGGGGGGGGGTTGCACCACAAAACTGTACCATAGTATCACAGTGTAAATCAGCCGCGGCGCGTTCGGCGCCTTGTAACAACTTTCTTTGGCGCCTTCGGCACCTAGTATTTTATATGCTTTTGGGGCCAAGTGACCGTTCCCCCCCCCCCCAGGGAGGATTGCAAGGGGGGGAAGATTACAAGGGGGGGGGGGGTAAGGTACACAAGACGATGAATTGTACTGATGATCCGTGTTTTGGTCCTCCAGGGAAGAGGAAAATCTAGTCTGCGGGACCAAAATGTTGAGACTCAGGCCAGCTCAGCTCAGGGATTGCCAGCTACCACCGTCCGTCAGGCCCCTATCAAGCGTCCGGCGGCAGGACGTCTGCCCGAAACACACGCGCTCAGAGGCCCAGGGAGGGCACCAGCCGGTAGAGAAGCTGCCTGACCCGGACGGAGCTGGGGAACTTGGTATGGCATTGGTCCCTCTGCCTCACCCGGATAGCACCGTCCCCCGGGAGGAGCGCCCCGTATTGGCTGGTCCCGGTGGTGGGGGCCCGCTCCGGCCCATCCGACTCAAAAGTGTTGAGACTCATCTGAAGTACATCAACGTTTCTTTGGCCTCTGACCGACCCGCCCGCCCAGCCACCCCGAACTGTGTCACAGGCCAGGCACTAAGTACACCCCTGGTGCACGCACAACAAGTAATGACAGAGATCCATGTACACTTGTAAAGGGGCAGGCATATTTGGATCTGATGACAGAGCCTCCGCATGACTGTGCGCGCGCGGGTGCGTTAAGGTCTCCCATGACAGCGGAGGCTCAATCACGACAGACCTCGTCCATGAAGCCATACGCCATGTTCATGTAAACCGACTCGTGGTTGCCACGGTTGATGTGCACGCAGTCCGGGTACACGATCTTGTACGCCAGCACCAGCGTGACCAGCTCCACCCCCATTTCGCCCCGGTCTACCAGGTCGCCGTTGAACAGGTACTGCGGGCCCGTGGGGCCAGGAAAGCCGTTCTCGATGAAAATGGTGAGTAGGTCCTGGAGCTGCCCGTGCAGGTCCCCCACGACGATCAGCTTCCCCGTCTCCGTGGCGGCGTCCGACCGCACCCACGGCACCCGGGGGAGGGTCGCCAGCAGGACGAGGGCGTCCAGGAGGATGCGGCACATGTAGGAGGGGTGGAGGCAGTCCGTGCAGAGCGGGTGCTCGGCAAAGAACAGGGCCAGCCTGTCCACTTGGGGGCCGTCCAAGGGGAACGTGACGTCGGGCCCCTCGTAGTCGGGGCCCGGCTGACTGGCGAGGGTCTCCTGCTCCCAGGACAGGGAGCTCGAAGCCCGCTCGGCCTTGCTCTTGGGGGACATGGCGTCGAAGATTGTGGCGCAGCGGGTCTGGATCGCCTGCATGGCGTTGCCCACCTCCATTTCGCCGTGGTTGTCCAAGGCCTCCCACTGTTGCGAGATGCTTGTCGTCATGGTGCAGCAACGGGGGGGGCGCTACAGTCCCAAGAACGCACTAGATGAGGTGAAGGCATCACGGGCTTTGCTGCGAGCGTTGGAAACGCGCTCCAAAGGACGGACTAGAGTGCTTTTCTTTTGGTGTTCTGGTCTGCTGCAGCCTTGCAGACTCTCGAGAGAAACTCAGGAATAGTGCATCGCAGGAATGCACAGATGGGGTAACAGAGCGGCGGTGCACTGTTCAGATGGTTGTCTCTCGCTTGCCCCTGCCCAGCGCCCCCCCCCCCCCCCGTGAGCAACAGAGCACAATGTACGGAGCCACACGCCATACTTGGGGAGGCCAGCTGATGGGTTCCGCCGCCCGGCCAGGGAGTGATCCTTCTACCCAGTTCCCTCCGCATTGCCTCATGCCGCTAATGGGCTGTCTTCTGGGACTCCATGCGGAGGGTGGCGGCCGATTTCTCCGGGAGATGTGGCATAGTCCCCCTGCAACTTTCTACTTTGCCCACACATCTGTCCATTGAGACACAAAAAAGCGTACTCGCCCACCCACTCCCCACCCACCCTCATGTCCAAGGCTTGGACCCAGCAACACAGATGGGGGGAGGACGGCAGGCCCAAAATGTGTTCACCCCCCCCCCCCGCCAGTAAAACTTCTGGTTGGACTCAAACATTTCATTGAATTGTTAACGACCCCGAAGACCCCCCTTTCCTTTGTCCAAGCTGTGGATTACGTTTGTATGTTTCATTCTGGCGCCGTCTGTCTAAGGGGGCGTTTGTGCCCAGCACACATTTTACTTTACATTTTATTTGTGCACAGCGCGTGCACCCCAATACGTGCAATACGCCCCCCAAGTGTGATTCCAAGAGAATTTCTGTGCAAACGATAGTGCCCCCCCAACTTGAACCCCCCCCCTTTGTCGTGACCCCCCCCCCTCCTCAGAGGGGTATTGGCGGTCATGATGGGGAGATTGCACCACAAAAGTGTAGCACTATAACTGCACAGGTGCATGCAACACACCAGTTGTGTCGACCCCATCGAAACATGATGGTACCGTTGTGGACATGCCCTTTCCAAGGCATTGTATCCAACTGCGTCATAAACTTGGTCATAGGGCTGGAGGGTCTGTTTCACACCATGCTTGGCTTTAGGTTTGGGTGTAGGTGCCTTTGGTGCAACTATAGGTGCTGGTTGCGGAGAAGGATGGTCGTCAGCAGATCCCGGCAGCTAGGGAGATGCAACCCATACTTCTTTTTTTTTTTGGTGCTCAGACTTATGTGTGCCTTGTAAGTGCTCGGTCAGTCGGACCGGGTCAAGTTGACAGTCAAAGTACAACATATTTGTCCCGTGTGAGCCATAGCTCACATGCCGCCTGTGGCGGTGGGATGTATATTTGGACTCTGGTTTTGTGTCACCTGTGTTTGCAGCAATGGGGGAATGTTTGCCCGGTGCGCGCCCAGCGCGCTACTTTTCTATTAACTATCCCGACTTCAGCCCCAAATTTACCCTCTCATGGAGAAGCCCCCCAAGTAGACCACGTTGCACTGCACACCTTCCCTACAAAGCACGCTGCATAATAAAGCAATATCTGTGAATTCAGCAACTCCAACTGTCATCTGTATTGTACTTAACAAACAACATTGGTCCCACAAGTGTGGGTGTCAATACATTCAGCACAATAGTGCTCCTTACACTCATCACAAACTTCCATGGTGGAGCGTCTGGCAACACAACACACACACTTCTGCCTCATCCTCTGCCTCATCTTGCGTGCCACAACCGAGCAAACAGTTGCTCAATGCGTGCCCTATACCACCCGTGCACGTCATTGTAACATTGTTGGCGGGCTATCAAAGTGCCATTCTTTCTTCCAATGAATGGCACAATGACATGAATCCGGCCTTTATAAGCACCATCAATGCCCCCAGCTTCGAAATCAAAGAAATCACCTTGGGTACGAGAAAGTCCATACCCATCCCAAATCAAAACATCTGCTGATGTCCCGGGGGCCAAGGGGCAAATCCATACAATGTTGCCCATAATATCAACGGCAATAGTCCACCGGTAGGGCACCGGTCACAAAAGATGCCCGGCGCGCTAACCTTCCCCCAATATGTAGCTGCCACGCCACGGGGGCACTTAGAAAAATGTAGAACAGCCATCGATCACCTGTGGTTCTGCCGTGTCCGGGCTGACCTGTCTTGGTGATATGAAAAGAGAGCATTGTATGGGGTATTCCATGTACGGCAAGTGTCTCGGAAACGTGCCCTTTTCCCGCAAAGTGGGGGGTTTTATCTAGCACATTTTGTGCCACGTGGTAAGCCCGGTCGGGTAGCCCAAAATTCGAAAATATCCCTTTTGCACTCATAGAAAAGTTTAACGGCGTGTCTCACCTGACATCACCATTTTTTTAGACGCTGCGTCGTGTACTCATGAGTAGTGCGGATTGTAAACTGCCGTGCAGTTGGCGTATCACGCGTGTGCCCTTTGCCCTCCAAAAGATGATCTGCTTGATTATAGAGCCACACAATAGTGTGGCTCTATGTGTGGCTCGACGGGCATACTTGGCTGGGAAGATGCAACCCATACTCCCTCCAACCAACATAACTTGGTTGCTATGTGGTCCGTGGCCATGTTACCCTGCAGAGAAAGAACAAGAGAGCACAACACAACCCCCCCATTATCACAAGAAAGGGGAAAGTGATGGTCACCAAGGGACCCAAGGGACAACAAGGGGAGGAGGGGCAGACTACAAGGTGCAACCATCATTAACACTGCATCAATTCAAGCATCCGAAAGGGTATGCTATGTATAGTCTAGATGAAATACTATGTATCCATCCGTCACTTTGGCATCCATATCTGCAATCAAACACACACGCAAGGGGCCATGAGCAACGGATACTCAGCTCACATCTACCCCCGTGACACAGGTATATGGTAATAGCCACAAATCTCAGTTCATTGTTTTGACTTGCTGCACTGCAGCACAAACCACATCAGTGCCGAATGTTGCTTTGAGTACCACAACTATTGAATGTCTATGCAGGGGGGGGGGGGAGTATGCAGTGGCCAGGCCCCTATGCTGCGATGGAGAGCTAGGTTCACTAACAATCCGTGAGTTAGGTTTGATGTACATGCTGTGATGACAGCCACAGTTCCAAGCTATGGGTTATGGTCCAAAGACACAATGATAATGATAGAGATGATTGGAGACCGTGATGCGGTCTTGGACTGATTCCGATGGGTGACAACAAGCGTGCCAAGCCGCACCTTGTGTGAGCCACACTACCCATAGCGACTGGATGCTTTTGATACCCAATTTGAATGGGCATCAAAGTCATGGTATATGGCCGTACCCCCCCCCCCCCCGCATAAGCTACGCCAATGTACACAACTATTACGGTCCCTACACCTATTGTAGCTTGGCCATAGAACAGTGGAAAGTTCAGCAATAGGTCCCCACCGACAGACCTATGCCCTCAATCAGCAAGTATCACGCGGCGGAGCCGCGGCACACATTGTCCCATCTGTCCAGCGAAGCGCCACAGCTCTCCTTCGGATACGGCGCCGGAGGCGCCGCCACAGTTCTTCAGGATAGGTCAGGTCGCCCTCCCTACCCTCAGCAGGAACTGGGTTGAGCCTATTGTAGCTTGGACAAGGGCGTGGCTTGCGCGCAGCATACAACTGCCAACACACGTGCGTGTGCGCACGGTATGAGTGCACCTTGACCTCCACCCACATTTCTAAGAGCATGCAAACACAAGAAAGCCTTGGGAACATGAAATTTTCAGGTTCACACTCATGTTGTCGGAAGCAATGAAGGCAACGAAGCCTACAAATGTTCGTCTTGGAAACCCTTCTTGCGATCATACACCATGCGGAACAATTGCACATGCTCACCACTTGAAGATGCCTTTGCCAAAGGCTTAGGGGCTAGTTTGGGCTCAGGCAACTTCAAATTCTTGTGAATGAAATTGCCTTGCATGTGGTCCCTTGTGAAATACAACTTCCCATCAAAGACATGGGCCATTCCCCACATGCCTCCGGCAGCATTAGCCCAAACAACTTCAACGGGTTCATCATCGGAGTCACTAGAATCATCACTTGAGGAAGACTCAGAAATGGGACCATCGGCATCGGTGTCCGTCCCAGAATCAGAATCAGAAATTGAATCAGAATCAAAATTGGCAAAATACTTCAAATCCTCTAGGTCCATCAACTTCATCCCCTTAGGGAAGTATTTCGTACGTAATTAAATTACGTACACAAATATTGCGATCCCTACGCCTACTGTAGCTTGGACAAGGGCGTGGCTTACACAAGGGGGCTGTGAAGCAATGGATACTTAGCTACCATATGACCCTCGTGACACTGACCATACAGTCATCGCTCATCATTGTCCAAACCAATACGTGGCTTATACAAGGGGGGGTGGGGGGCTCGAATTTCATTCACAATATTCCATTGGAAATATCCCTGAACTGCGAGTCTCGGTGCTCTAGTGCCGAATGTTGCCTTGAGTTTGTGCCTGCACAATCAAATGCTTTTTGGCCTTGGTATTGGGTCACGTTCAGGTTTGCTGCTCCCTCCCCTGCAGCCAAGGCCACTTTTCACGCCACACCTGGGACTACAGATCATACCCAGTTGGCCCAGCTACACCCACTTTCACAGTAACCCCCCCATCACTTCTGAGACCCACACCATGGGATCCGTCTACCCGAGGGAAAAGGTGTCCATGAAAGTTGGAATTTCTTTCTTCGGTGTACAGAACCCATGGGAGCCCTAAGGTCAGAACCCTAGGGCTGTGTGTTCAACACATATTGGCGCTTGGACCAGAACCATAGCATACCGTCTAAGGCAAGCAGATCCCTCACAGAGAGAGGTGAACAATGTATTCTTGAAATGGTACGAAAGAGAATGTGACCTAGGAGTCAGCTACGCCTTCCGAAGGGGGCATAAACTAGGAAGGAATAGAAAATTCAGGTCCTGTGTACACGATATATCATCACAATTAGGGTGGGAAACAAATTGTGGCGGCAAGCCGCGTGATAGTAGGGGATGCGCAACCCTTTTCCCCCCTCCCACCTAAAGGGCACCTCAAGGGTTCTGCTGCCATTTAAGTCCTTCCCACGAGGCCACCTTATGTACCGAGTTTCACAAGCCTTTCGCAACGTACCAACTACGCCGTCTGATGATGCAAGCAGGTGGGATGGGTGTAGAATATTATGCGCAAGAGGCTAGGTCCTCTATCTTCATTTGGGGGCACAATGGGGCACACAAAGGACCGGTGCATGTCACACCTGCGCAAACACACTGACTGGGCAAGCGGGCAAAATGAGACAACACTCAGCTGAATTCCGATAGATTGGGGGGATTGAACGGGCTGATGGCGATAGACTGAAAGTTCCCCACTTTTCAGGCGATTCCAGTCGTAGTTCTTTCAGTAGACTGCTATGTACAGCCAGACCGAAGGCTAAATGTCAGCGCTGCCACGCATACCAAATAGCATTGGCAAGCAGTTGCTTGCAGAGCGTGACAGGGTTTCTTCCAAACAACAGGAACACGGACGCCTTGGCCCTCAAGCAGGGGCCCCAGGGAAGCTGTCAGCCATAACTCTGTCAGACCTCCGTCGGTCAGGGAAGGGCTACACGGTCAGTGCACTGTTGTTTTGAATTCCGGCGAAAGGAGTCCGTAAATGACGCCCACGGTGCCAGTCCCAACATTGCCAGATGTCTTTGCTTTCGGAACCTTGTGCAAACGTGACTCAGAAAGAGTCTAAAATTGGTTTCACCTCAAGACATGCATGTAAAAGCTGTGAAAACGTCTGCAAAAGCAAGAACTTGCAAGGGCGACACAGGCACGGTTCAACCAAGCAAGTCAGTGAGCGAGCCGGCCACAAGGTTGTTGGCTCAAAGTGGAAGGTAAGTCTCTTCAGTAGACACCACTTCACTTGTGTTGAGCAGCCATTGGGGCAGGCATATTGTCGCCCGTGGTGGGCAGTCATTTGGTGGAGGAATGGGTCAGACACTTGAAAAATACGCGAGAGCTCAGCAAAAGTGAAGAGCTAAGTGAACAGCAAAGGGCGACATGCAGAGTGCACATTGCTATTTCACAAAGCCTAGCAGGGGGTGGTAAGTCGGGAGCACCACGAGAGCCTGATACATGCAGATCTTGACTTGCGGGGGAGGGACTTGACTTCGATGCTCCAGGATCGGAATTTCGCCGCGAGTCCATCACAGTCCCAGTCCCTAATCCCTGCAGGGCAGCACTTTCCCTCATTGACAAAAAAACCAGATCATGTCCAATTGCTGGTACTTTGCCGTCCAAAATTGGCACCAGCCCCTTTCAGCAGGACGAAACAGCCCGCAGGAATGACACTAATAACACTGCAGGGCTTACAACCCCTGCCACTTTATCATTAATAGGGCATATAGGAAGGTCAGCATATCACTGAGCTTGGACCATGGACCACGGGTGCCAACGCAGAGCAAAAAAGCGACGATGTCGGTCTGTATAAAGGCTAAGGGGCACAATCATCATTTCCACTGCGACAGTATTGGTGTGATTCGGGTATTCAGGTATGTACAGCGCATTGGTGTTGGGAAGGTACACTCCGCATGTTGCCCGTGGGCGACGCAGTCTGCTGAATGTCATGAAGATATGAACGGCAGCACCTGCCGGATAGTCACTGCCTGCATGCAACCACGAGGGTGGAGACAGCTCAGCTTGAGGGGCTCAGGGCACTCATTTGGCCATACTGAAAGCTAAGGTGGGCAAATCCCAAACTCGAAGCATGGCTGTCAGTCATCCTTCGGACGGGGTAGTGAAGGAGGTCCAGACATTGTTGTACATAAAGGGGGAAAGCAACACAATCCGTCGGACACACATGAGGGCAGGAA
Organism: Eutreptiella sp. 'Long Island Sound 2002'; assembly: GCA_964036045.1. Classification (NCBI taxonomy): domain Eukaryota; phylum Euglenozoa; class Euglenophyceae; order Eutreptiales; family Eutreptiaceae; genus Eutreptiella; species Eutreptiella sp. 'Long Island Sound 2002'. The sequence goes on from OZ038379.1 coordinate 179,960,869, forward strand.
GATACAGTGCGCCCTGCAGCCAGGGTACGGGAGGAATCGGTTGACCTCAGGGAGCGTGAGTGGCCACCTCTCGATCAGGCCATTGCTTGGTGACCCCGGGGAGGGGCGGGGGGGGTTGTTTGGGGCCCTGGCCAGCCCAGCCAACCCACCCCCCTCACCCACATCAGAAAAGATCTCCCCAGACAAAAAATCAAATTGATTAAATGGGCCGGAAATTTGAGGCGAATTTTAGGTACAGAAACGTTTTTTGGCCTCTGACCCACCCCGCCCCCTCCCGGGAGGGGGGGTTCTCCTTAAGCAATAGCCTGCTCCCGATCCATGCTACAGGGGCTCGTTTAGCTGTCGAGGAACCCACTCGCCCGGTTGGGTAAGCGGCTCTGCCTCCTGAGATCGTGTGTTTTCCGTCGAAGCCTGCTCATGCTGCAGTGAAGGGAAAGAGGCCTAGCGGTGCTTGGGGCCTTCGGCCGGACTCCCGGCGCGGTCAAGTAGTTGTTCGCTGGATTCGATCCCAGGACCTTGCTAGCAGGTGCCTGGTGCTCTAACGCCCGAACCAGCCGAAGACTCCAGAGGAACGGGGGGGGTGGCTGCTGTGGCAGTGCCGGAGTGGCGTGGTCAAGGCTGAATCAGGAAGAGAAGCAGGAAGCCTTTTGGGCTCCCTGGCAGTAGGGCGGGGGGTACAGCCCCCCCCCCCCCCCCCCGCATACATCAGGGCGTGGAGAGCAGCGCAACAATGGGTGAGACGGTCAACGCAGAACAGCGCAGGTTCCCATCTCTTCCGGGGGGACTTGCGGCGGGGGAATATACATACAGAACTCACTGTAGGTGAGTTGGGTTGCCGAGATCCGCCCTGGCGGGTCAGTGGTCAGAGGCGGCTGAGGGTTCGGGACAAGGAATCCTTGGAGAGCACTCTCTACAGGTCAGGCAGGAATGTGTTGGAGGAGAGGAGGGAGGCGGGGGGTCTGGGCGGAGGGGGGGGGGGTCGAGGAAGTGCCCCCCTCCTCCTATGGTCTCTGGCCTTAAAGGGCCAGAGGACAAGTTCCTTACACCCCGCCCCCCCCCCCATTGTCCATCCCCCCCCCCCCAGGGACGACGGTTCCCCCCCCCACCCCCGGGGGGGGGGGACTGTCACCAAAGGTCCGTTCCCCCCACCCCCGGGGGGAACGGACATCACACAGCAGTCACCTGAATTATGGTATACCCAATGAACACTTTTCTTCGGCGCCTTTGGCGCCTGGGAGTTCCTATTGATTTCTTGTTGTTCATGGGCCAAGTGACGGTCCCCCCCCCTTGGGGGGGGATGGACAATGGGGGGGGGCCTGGGCAAAGGGGAGGGGGGTCAATTGCCGGGGAAACTTTGCAACCGGCCAAAGAGAGCTTTTCTCTGGAAAATCGCCCTGAAAATCTCTGGGCTGGATCACGCATTGGAAGAGGGCGAGGGGGTCGGGGGGGACCCTCCTCCTGCGGTTGTCAGGCAGTCCAATGCATCCCCGAGTGAAACCCATGCGCCATCGGCCGCGTGTTCATTGATTTGCGTGTGGCCCCTTCGCAAAGCCATGAGTTGGGCGCGTTGTGACGCGCAGCGACAGTTCAGGCGTGCGCGCGGGCACCGTGGCCAGGGGGTGCCGTAATGGAGAAAAAAAAAACTCGGAGTGTCCAATACGCCCTATGATGGCGGCCGGTGTGTAACCGATCGCGGTTGGTGGGTAACCGATGGCGGTTGGTGGGTAACTGATGGCGGTTGGTGGGTAACCGATGGCGGTTGGTGGGTAGCCACCAAACATCAGAGAGTGGATGCCATAGTAAAAAAAAAAAAGGGTGAGCGTCCTTATGGCACCCCCTGACCGTGGCTGAGCGTAGTGTGGCGAGGTGCCCCTTTTACGGTGGCACCACCAGAGGTGTGGGGCTGTCGTGAGGGTTTGGCGACACGGATGACCGGGTTCGGGCCATATCATAGTGCAGGGCCGTGAGACACAAAAGTGGGCAGGCAAAACAAAGAATCGCAACCAAACGGGCCTCGGAACACCTCCGGCAACTGGCGAGGGTTGGGCACGGCGGGCCAGTCAGGGATGCATCAGAAGGGAAGGGACCTCAGGGGCGGCCCCGGCAGCGGTTGGACAGGCGGTTGGAGGAGGTTGCCCAAGCGGTTTGGGGCGGTTACTGTCGGTTACAAATGCTGTTGAGGCTGGCACTTGCCGTCAGGGGGACAGTGGCTGGGCAGAGGCTGGGCGCCCTGGAGGCCCCCCCCCGTTCCAATGCATCCCTGGGGCCAGCGCGGGGTGTCGGGAGCGGTGGGGAATGCGGATTGGAGGGGGGGGGCCACTGTGGGTTACCAATGCCGTTGCGTGGCTTGAGGGGCAGGTGGGACCGGGGGAGAGGAGGGGAGCGCCAGGGGAAGGGACAGAGCGGCGGGGGGGCAGATCTGGGTGCCCACGGGGTGACCGAGCCACACGGAGGGCCTCAGCCACCGTCGATTGTTGTGATTTTGCTGACAGTGCTCATCCCTCGTCTGCTAGTGCTGTCATTTGGGGGGGGGGGGGGGGCAGAAGGTTGTGTCCCAAAAATGGCCCGACCACATTTTCCCTCTCGTAAATTTCGGTTTTTCTTTTTAGGCGCACAAACTGTTTTGGCCTCTGACCCACCCTCCCCCACTCAGCAACTTGCCCTGTGCCCACTGGTGCTGGCCCGTGGGTGTGGGGCAGCCTGCAGCGGCCACGGGGTGACGGCTGCACCCCACAAAAGAGGAGCCTGACCTGGTCCCCGTCGGCCTCGTATGACAAGCCCCCGGCATCACAAGGCAGACACATCGCGGGCACTCGACACCGACGGGGAGAGCGTTGGCACGCTACGGGCCCTCCCAAGCGCAACCACCGAACGCTGGGGCGAGACTCGGGGCTGTGTGCGCCAAAACAAGCCCATCTACGGTCTGATGGCTCCCCCTGAGGACATCTCTGGTAGAGGGTCCAGGGGGAGGGGGGTGGCAGGGGACATGAAGGGTGACCCCAAGGGGGGTTTTGCCATACAGGCTGAGCATGCGTGCCCGTTGGCCCTTCAGGGGGGGGGGGGTATGTGGGTTGAGTCTTCAGAAATGAGACCTTTACATTGCTTGTCACCAGCCGCTGGGGGGTATGTATTGTTTGTGGGTTGTTCAAGGCGATGAGCGAACAAGATATGTATGGTTCCCAATAACCGCTCATGAGAAACAGTGGGCGCTTGCAATGCCTAACGTATACCTGCACAAATACTTAAAAACACCGAACAAATTGCGTACAAAAAATTCGTACAGAAGTTGAATTGCAGAAATTCTAACTTGCATAAGCCCCCCGCCCCCCCCCGGCAGCCGGTGTATTGTCGGCCAAAGCCTCTAGCCCACATACTACTGCGCTGGTGGGGGCCCCGGGGGACCGGAGCGGGGCTCCGGCCGCTTCATTTCGATCGGAAAGAACAGCCCGGAGGCCCTTCAAGCCATGGACCACTGAAAAGGCAGAGTCGGGTCATGCAACCGTCAACGTGGACCGGTACCACTTTGGCAAAAGGCGCAGCCCTTAATGTCTGGTCGACCCAGGGTCTCGCGAGTTCGTCCCCATGAACACCGGGCCTCCCTCTTCCATTTGGCGTGTCCGCGCTTCACTGGCGCGGAGGCAATGGCATGCGGAGAGCCGCGGGGGGACCACTAGCTCCCATTCCACCGCCGGTGATGCCGCCCGTCCCCGGGATGTCCGTCGCCCGCTCCTTTTGTGCCGCCCGCCCTTCTTTGAGGGGCGGCTCTGCCGCCGCCTTCGGGACGGAGGCCGCTACGAGGACGCGGACTTCCCAAGCGACGCCGCGGACGTCCGCAGCGAGGCCTGGCTGTACGGCGACGGCCGCGTGGCGACCCGGCGGGCGGAGTGCGTCATCATCCACTGCCGCTGGATCTCGACGATCTCCTCGTCCTCCGGCGGCTTCTTGGGCTCCCGCCGGTCCCGCACGTAGAACTGGGTGTTGCGCCGCAGGAACGGCTTGGCGCCCTCCAGCGGCCGCAGGAACGTCCGGGACGCGACCAGGTACGGCGTGCACTCCGCCGCGTGGCTGTTGCCGCGGATGCTCGACAGCGTCCGCTCGCTCTTGTGCACGATCCGGCCCAGCCGCTCGGCCATGTCGTCGGTCGCGCAGGCGTCGGGGTCGGGCCGCGGGGACCCGCGCGGGGACGAGAACGGCGACTGGCCGCCCGCCAGCGGCTCGACGGCCGCCGCCTGGGCGTCCGCGGCCGAGGCCTTCGGCGTGGGCGGCGCGCTGGCCGCGTCGACGGTGCGCGCCGACGCCTCGCCGGGCTCCACCGCCAGCCCCGAGAGGGGGCCGAGGAGCTTGTTAGGCTTGGCCCCCGCGGCGTACCCGAGCGCCGGGGCCCGCACGGCCACGGCGTGGAACATGCCGTAGTCGAGGGTGGTGATGCCGCGCGCGCGGACGTACCGCTCCAGCGCGGCGCGGTCCAGCCCCAGCCGCTCCGCGTTGCTCTGCAGGATGACGGCGCTGAGCTGCCCCGTCTTCTCCGGCCCGCCCCCCATCAGGCGCCACTTCTGCTGCACCTGCCGGTCCAGCCGCTGGGCGATGGGGTCCTCCATCGCCTCCAGCGCCGACAAGAGGGCGCAGAACGGCCCGAACGCCAGGACGAGCCCCTCCAGACCGGGGGTCGCCGCGGGGCGGGCGGCGGTGGCCGGGGCGTCCACGGGGGGCGCGCGGCGCCGGGGCGACGTGGCGGTGCCCGGGGGCGCGTCCCGCGGGGAGGCCGCGGGCGACGCAGCGCGCGGCACGGCCACGCGGGTGACCTCCTTCAGCATCTGCGGGCACTGGTCGCCGTTCAGGAAGTGTTCGGTGAAGCGGTAGAACTGGGGGGCAGGCACCGTCGCGGGGTCGGGGCTGTCGGCGGCGAACGTCCGGAACAGCAGCTGCTGCACCTGTGGAAGATGGAACTCGTGTACAAAAAAGTCGTAAATTTCTGTAATTTATTTTTTGCGGTAAAATCGTGTAATCTTTTTTTCGCGGTATGTCATGGAATTATGAAAAAAAAAAAACCGACAAGACTTACAACAATCGAAAATGTTTTGATAGGGTGGGGTCACTCGTCACTCGGTCGCTCAGGGGTGTGGTGTAAAGACTCCTCAAACCTCCAAGGACCGGCACAGTACAGGCACAGAGAAGACGTAGTCACTGAAATCAACTGCAAGTCAATTCCGTGTTCTGCAACTTGTTGTGTCTGGCGTGAATGATGTCAAGCTGACATGTTGCGTGAGACGCGTTTCGCCCCAACGAGGGGCCTTATCAACCGAAAAAAAATAGACACTCAGAAAGTTACAAAAACTTTCAACAAACACGCTACACCTTCTCCTTCTCCAGCCGCAGCTGCTCGGCCTTCGCGCGCTGCAGCGCGATCAGCTCCACGAACCGGTTCAGGTGGGCGTCCTGCGCGAAGTCGACCGCGGCCAGCTTGGCGGCCATGTCCCCGTCCACCGCGGCCCCATGGCAGAGCTCGGACATTGCCTCGTGGACCTTCTCCATGCACCGCACCAGGTTGCAGTGCTCCCCGGGGTCCGGCAGGGGGTGCGTGAGCGACGCACCGCCCCCGGCCCGGCCGCTGGCGCGCTGCAGCTTCCGGAAGGCCTTGGTGATAATCCGGCGCTCCGTCTCCTCCTGGCTCTCCCGCTCTTCGGCGTCGTCGCTGTCCGCGGGCTCGGCCGCTTGGGGCGGCAGCGCCCGACTGACCGCCGCGACGCTCTGCACCAGAATCGCAAAGCTCTTCGGGGGCCTCTGCAGCAGCAGGCGGATCTCCTCGAGCACGGGGTCCTTGGGCTTGGGGGTGAGGTGGCCCATCGCCGACATCAGCGTCGACCTGCGGTGGGCGCGCGCGCCCGGTCGAGCGGAGGCCCGGGAGTTCCTGCGGCTTCCCCCGCCGCCGGGGAGCGGGGCGGCAGTGAGGAATTTGTCGTGCGTGGCCTGGGGCCCGTACAGGCGGCGTTTGGGGCGGAGAGCGGCCCGCGCCTCCTGCGCTTCCGGGCGTCGGTCGCCTGCGGACTTCGGTGCGGTGCCAGGGATTACCAGTGGGCTTGACTGCGGGGCGGCCTTGAATACGTTGGCCGATGCGGGGCGTGGAATGCCTTGGAGACCAGGGCTTTGGGCATCACGTGGTACACTGAGTGACGGGGCCGCGCTCGCGGGACGGGGCGGTCGGTTCCGTCGCTTTGCGTGTGGGATGAGGCCACCCGGAGCGTTGCTGGTTCCGGCAGCTGAGCCGGGACATGGCGGTTCGGAATCAACCACAAGGATTGGAGGATCCGGGCTTCTTTGTGGGTTCCCCTGGCTTCCGGCTTTCTGTGCCCAGTCTTTCATGTACGTTACGTCAGCATGCCGCAGGGTGTGAAATAGCACTGAACAGGGAAGACCAAAGCAACTTGAGACCGTAGGCGAAACATAAAATTAAAAGCATTTGTTCATTTATTATTTTTCTAAAATGTCGATTTTGGGGCAACCGCCGTTGTTTATCGGTGCTTATTGGTGCTTATTGGTCGTTGCGCGATGTTTGATGATGGTTTTGGGCCTCTTTGTAGTGCAATTTTGTGTGTGCTTGTTCATTCTGTCTGAATTTTTGACACGCTTTCCAGTGCAAAACGGCTGCGCACACAAAGACATTGGGGCCTATTGGTGGCTGCAACATGGCACTCCCAAACATTGAAAGTACAGCATTCACTTGATGAAGGGAATGAACATAGAGGGCGATCCCACGCGCCACATGGGAAGGTTTGCACGGCGCACTGCCTTTAGGGCCAAACTTTGCACTGCGGGCGCACTGCGGGCACATGTATCAGAGACCACCCAAAGGAGAAGGAGGGAGGAAACATCAAGCATGCGGATGCAGCAACACAACATGTTATAAATCCAAACTGCAACTATGCAAAGGCATACAAGAGGGGCACATGTTCAAATGACATGTGCCACACTCCAATATATCTTCATGACGGTGAGCACATAGTTGACAACAAACACCATCGTCATTTTCCTCATCACAGTCATCATCTTCTAGAGCATCCTGTTGTGCCCACACAAACTCAAGCACATGAGGCCAAGGTCCACAAGGCTGACACCTAGCTTGTCTCCTGATACAAAACTGCGTCAAGTGCAGCAAAACACGGACGTGCGGGTGCAAATCTTTGGCAGAACTACACCACAATACCTACTATCTTCTCGGGCTCCCCATAGCAAATAGGAATCAAAGTGGCTACGTCACATGTGCCTTCTTGGGAAAGCATGAAGTATCACAAGTCAAAAGGCATTAGGCCTATGGCCTACAACTTGTTTATTTGGCTATTCATTCTTGTTCATTTTTGAGAGATCACAAGCCTCATCATCAATTCAAGCAGGCCCAAAACCCTCATCAAACAATGCAAAACTATCAATAAACACCAAATAAATCCCCATAACAACAGCTGCCACCAAAAACCAACGATTCTGAAAAATGAACGTATACACACCACTCATGTAGCCTATGGCTCGGCCTACAATGAATTAAGCCTTGCTTCTTGATCGCCCAGAGTGGGGAGGACGCAAGGTGGCTCCTTAACCCTTGCGTTCTCGGGGTCCCTAGGGTGGGGAAGTCTTGGACACCGCTTGACATTATGTTGGTCGGGGGCATTTCAACTTAAATAGGAGCCTGGCGCACTAACACACAAATGCTCCCTCCCAACCCCACATGGGGAAGCGCCGGCAAGGAGCACTCAGTGGACCCCAACCAACGCTGATCATGGGATGGTATCAACGACCATGGGGATTTTATAGTGTCCAAGGAGGGGTGTTTGCCCAGCTCGCGCCCGGCGCACTACTTTTGTATTGACTATCCCAACTTTAACCCCGGACTTACCCTCCCCTAGAAGAGCCCCCTAAGTCGACCAAGAGTGGAGCACAAACCTTCCCTGCAAAGCACGTTACATAAGTTGAAATAGCTGAATTCAACATCAATGTGTGTTACTCGTGTATCAGCGAATAAACAATCTTTTCCCCACAAGTGTGGGCATCATTACATTCATCACAATAATCTTCCCGGCACTCACCATAATCTGTGATGGTGGAGCGGTTGTGACAACACAAGGCACACACATCTGCCTCATCCTCTCCTTCATCTTGTGTGGCGGCCGAGTTGCTTTGATGAGTCAAAACATGACACGGGACATGGTCCCATGGTCCATAAGGAGGGTGACGGACCTGCCTCCAAATGCAAAATTGCGTGAAATGCAACAAAACACGCAAGGACTAGTGCAACTCATTAGGGCCACCACGTTCAAATAGTTTTTGAATTGATTCGTACGATGTCCTTTCCTGGACTGGTTTCCGCTGGATGATGACGGGGTGCTCGAAATCTGTTCATCTGCGTTCTCACGCTGATTTTCCGGCATCCTTTGCTTCCTGATCGCCGTGTCCCGGGTCAAGTACTTCACTCGGTCGGCAAAGTCCTTTGCCTGTGATTGTTGCACGGCGCGTCCCCATTTAGTTCCCCGGGCATCGCTCCCGGTCCAGCGGCATCCTTTCGGATTATGGTTGATGTTGGAGTCGGTATACTTCGCACAGGTCGGTGGTCGCCTGCCACCCCTTGGGCGATGTTCCTAACCAAATCACAATGCCACAATTGGCCAAACAAATGCTCAATGCCTGCCCTCTACCACCCATGCACATCATTGTACAATTGTCAACGGGCCGTCAAAGTTCCATTCTCCCTTCCAATGAGTGGCACAATGAGATGAATCCAGCCTATATGTGCGTTGTCATGGCCCCCAATCTCAAAATCAAAGAAATCACCGCGGGTACGAGGCGGTCCATACCCATTCCAAATCAAAACATCCGCAGATGTCCACAAGGTTGAATCGAAGACAAAGGACGGTTAGGACCCCGTAGGTACTGAAACCAGCGAAGCAAAGCTCAGGACGGCCTTGGGTTCCCTGGCCTGGGTACTTCCTTAGCACTTGTTCCCAGAAGCGATCAAAGTAGATGCTCCAGCTTCCTTTGTCATTCGGCATAGCTACATAACCCATGCCGTCCCGGGGCCCCACTTGTGCGCGCAATGGCTACGTCACCTCTACCTTCTCGGTGGTCCCCACACGGGGACAAAATTTGAAGTGGCTACCTAACACCTGCCTTCTCGGGGGCACTAATTGGGCGGAATGGCTACATCAATCAATATGGCTAAATCACCCTTGCCTTCTCAGGGTCCCCATGGTGGGGAGGAATTAATATGGCTACATCACCCTTGACTCGTCGAGGTCCCCATGGTGGGAAGAAATCAATATGGCTACGTCACCCCTGCCTTCTGGAGGTTCCCATGGTGGGAAGAAATCAATATGGTTGCATCATCCTCGCCTTCTCAGGGTCCCCATGGTGGGGAGAAACTAATATGGCTACATGGCCCACCCAAAAAGTGTGGAATAGGGGCTTTTGACCTTTGTAGGTCGCCAAGGTAATAGTACCCTTTTTTTTGCAATCAAATTGGCCAAACTGAAAGTGCCAAGGGCCCGAAGGGCAAGTGCATGTAAGTACAGATTTCGGCAGAGCCTGGGTCTGAATACAAGATTCAGCTCATGGCTGGTCCCCCATGGTTTCCCTGTTGACGTAGTCATGGTGGATCACAGTAATAATGCGATAGTCGTTGGTGGCTGAAATGCATTGGGGGCATTTTCACACAGCGCGCACAATACGGGCACAGCGCGGGCACAGCACGCGCACAGCGCCAATTATTACGGTGATTATCCAGGTAACAACCCTGAAAACCACCCACTTGCGGAATCATGCACAATCAATTCAAAACTCAAAAATTCAAACATCTAATGCTTGCCATGGGTCCCAGGGACCTAAATTCTGCCCCCTGTAGCCCTGTCCACTGCAGCAGCCATTCAATGACGGACACAGCGCACGGTACGCCCCCATTGCATTGCATTGCATTGAATGTGTGGTTGGGCCCGTGTCCCTGTGGTTCAGTGCTGTGTGTTGTCACTGCAAGTATGTAGATTCGTCGTTGGTGTAGTGGATCCACCTTTCGTTGGGGTCCCAGTGCGTTTTGTGCCTTTTCGGTAGTGGTAGTAGCGGGATCTCCCACAAGGTGGGATCCCGGTTCTCCCTTGGTCTCTTCAGGTGGGGATACACTTGTTGTCGTATACGTAGTGTTTCGTACTACACAAGCACGGCTCCAGTGAGCTCTATTGGTAAAATCCACCGTGTGTTTGTACTTGTTCAACCAATCCCCCTGAAAGCACACTTGACGGGGCGGAGAAGATGGGGAGGAACACACACAAACTTTTGAAGGCATTGTGGAAGCTACAAGCCACAATGCTAACGCCAAGGTGATAGTACCCCTCCCCCGCCGCCCCAAAGGATATGGGGAACGGGTTGACAAAGGGGAGGGGGCGCAAAAATGCATGGTGGGAGGGGCTGGGATGATAACATTTATGAGAACACAAAAGAGGGGGATGGTCGACGAAGAGATTGCGATGGGCGGTAAGGAAAGGTAAGAGGCTCCAAACTAGGAGTCTTTTCACCACCATGGCACCAGGGGTCCATATTGTGTGTGCATTCCTTGAATAGCATTCTCTATGTTGAGTAGGTACGATAGCTGCCCAAATTGGGGATAACCGGGACGGAAAACGTGGATCATAGTGGATCATAGCCGATGGTTGAGAGATCATGGCCTCAAAAAAAACATTTTTGAGGCTATGATCCCTCAACCATCGCCATGATCCACATTTTGACTGAAATTAGTGGTGCAAAACCAACAAGATAAACAGTCATGTAAGATCCAAAGCTACACTAACACTATATTTGGCTGCTCTGCTTGGGTGATCCCCTTTATAGATGTTTCTTTTGGTCCAAACCAAGATGAGCTGGCGTAACCTGCTCATTGTATGGTACTCAAGAGGATCTCTCAGAATCAAGGTTCAGAGCTGTCCAGTTCTACGACGATCCCACAGCTGACTGTGGTAGCAGATGTGATCTTGGGTGGTCTCCTTTATAAGTCGCCAATACACAAGAAGACAACGACATCAGCATTTGGGTAACCCAACAGAAACGCCCTACACAATCTCACTTGCAACACAAAAGCAGTGGTCCACACGATCAATTCATCACAATGTCTGTGCCGGTCGCCAACAGGCCAACCGCCACAACAAGATGCAAAACATTGTGACAGTCGTTTCATAAGACACTGAAGTTGAAGCCTACCAGGACACAACAGAGTATCCAATATAGTCAGGCCAGTGCAAATAGACAATGCACACAACCGCACTAAGCAAAGATCACCGAACACCAATACCCTGCAGGGAGCAGGGCACTGAATCAAGGGAACAAACAGCTCCTCAGACCACCATCCTTTTTTTTTTGGTCCAGACCAAGGTGAGCTGGCGTCCCCTGCTCATCATATGGTACTCAAGACAACGTCTCAGAATCAAGGTTCAGAGCTGTCCAGTGCTACGATGATTCCACAAATGACTGTGGTAGTGGATCTGACACGCAGTGGGGATTAGCTGAGTCTGAAACCAGGTTATGCAGTGGGAGACTGCCGCGCCCATAGGCTTCCCAGTGTGCATGAGGCACAATGACTGTAGGCTGAAAAAGACAGCAGTGTGAAGACTGAAGGCTGGGATGAACCAGCGGGTTGCATTACATGCAACCTGCATGCAATATCAGTACAAGGGGGGAGGGGGAGATGACATTCAGGCATAGCTGGTCAACATTCACCACGGGGTTGGGAACTCTGGACTGGGGGGGGGGGGGGGCAAGAACACAAGCAGGGTCACAGCGCGCTGGGGGGTGGCATTCCACACCTGTGGGGGAAAAGATAGAAAAGGGGAGGAAACCACAGGAGGGCCAACCTGCCATTGGTTGGTAGAAAAAAATAGGAACTGGCAGGCAGCCGACACCACCTACAAGTGAAAGGATCAAGCGTCAAGGACTGTCACCGCAACTCTGACTCTGAGGAGGTTTGGGGGTTGCGGGGCATGCGGGCCCTTTTTGGGTTGGAGTATTCCGAGGTACAGGGCTGTGAACGCTTTTTGAGGCGATGCACGGTGGCTGCAACAGCCCACAATAGACCTTTTTTTGGGGGGGGGGGGGGGGGGCTGACTCCAGAAGTTCATTGGAGTACTCAAGACAGTCCCCCCCATAGACCATTTTTCCTTCAGAAGATGAGCAGCAATTTGGTTTGGGAGAGGGTGTGTCTGGGTCAGAGTCATTTCGCGCTAGTGAAAAGCGGGTTCTAGCTGTCCGGTTTGGTTTCATTTTCTTGGGCTGCAGTAAAGCAAACCGGGCCGGGACAGATTGAGCAGGGACCGAGGAATCAGTATATCATATCGAGGTGGCATGGGTAACTCGCCACAAAGGGACGTTACCAACAGCAGCAGGTGGTACTGATGGTATGCAACACCCTCGCGTAGCTGTGGCCATCTACAAAAGACTCAGGGATCCGCAGGCGAGAGATATGTAAAAGGTCATCATGCGTGGCCTGGTCATACTAGGAAGTGGCATATTCAGTCTAGTGCCCGCAGTTACTGAGCTAAACTTTCCGGAATGCAGGTTTCCGGGCAGGACATTTGATGAGGCGCAGTTGGGCTGTGTTGCCATGGCACACCACATCGGGGGCACAAGCTGACTGCCTTTTCCCACGGGGGGGCGGGGCTCATCCCTCCCACCGCACATTTCCCCACAGCCAGCGAAGCCACAGCATGTGGCCAAGTTGTTGCACTGTGTGCGCAGTGCGTGCATACTGCACACCTAGAGGCCGGGATACTCACCCAAGAATACCTGTCACCTGACTGGTAGCACATCGAAGCAGCAAAGCCCACATGAGAACAACGAAACTGCCTTCAACTTTGGTACTCCACTGTCCCTATGAACAAACCACTCAACCGTGTATGGTACAACTATGTAGGGGCATGCAAGATGCACACATGTTCAAGTAGCAAGTGCCACACTCAGATATATCACTAGGACGGTGGCCACACAATTGGCAACAAACACCATCATCATTTTCCTCCTCTTCAATAGAACTTGAGCTGGAAGCTGCAAGTTGAAGGGGACAAGACATGAAGCCGGTAAGAGACTTTTGGGTTGCACATTTTGCTGCCTTTGCCAATTGCTTTGCCAACCAGTCATTTTTGCCTGCACGAAGGCGAGCAATCTCAGGGACACCTCAATGTTGCCACCGGACGGGGGTGGAATCACATCCTTGGGCTTGCGGAATCCCTACCCAACACGGTAAATGCACCTTACGAGAGGGGGAAGAGAACCAAGAGAGAAATCGGGGTACGAGGGGTGGTTGTCAATCAATCAATATGGCTACATCACCCTTGCCTTCTTGGGGTCCCCATAGTGGGGAGAAATCAATATGGCTACAATACCCCTGCCTTCTCGGGGTCCCCATAGCGGGGAGAGTTCAAAACGGGGGATGGAAAATGGGTGAAAATGGTTGAAAATGGGCAACAAAGGGTGACAATTCAAATGTGCCACATCCCAAATGCATAGGAAGCTAAAAAAAAACCAGTATGGAACCAAAAACTTGTCAAAAGGGGCCAAAAGGGTCCGAGTATTTGCCGACATCCAAAACTTCGCACTGCGTGCACGGCATTCCCCCTGTGCCTGGTGCCTTTCAAGGGCAGCCGGGAGACCTAGTGCACGCCAGGAAAGCCACATGTTCGGCGGCATTGAAGGACCCATTTCTTTGCTGAGCTGGGTGCAATCGCACCGCAGAACACAACGGCAAACGGTGCTGTAGGGTCACATGGCGGCAAACGAAGGGCTGTCGCTATCTTTGCCCATTTGTCTACCTCGTCATTGTGCAGTATTGCCTCACAATACTCTGGACTCGTGGCGTCCCATAGGTCACCATGGCTGGGGATCCAACAGAAGGGCACCAGTCGAGTTTCCAGATGATCAGTAATTTGTTGAAGCAGGTCCATTTCTGCACACTCCCAGTTAGGGGGGTCTGGGGGCCAGCGCACAACTGACCGGTTGTCAGCAGGTTCAGCGATGCTTGGTGCTGTTACAAACACTGCACACTGCGGCTCACCTCTGTATGAGGTCTGTGGGCCTGTGACACGGACAATGATGACACCTGGCCCACAGGACAGCACAACACCTGCCCTGTCCACTGTCCCTCCGCCAAAGGAGCCTCCAGTTTGCTACCGTCACTGTACCAGGCTATCCTTTCTTTGGGTTTCCCATTGGTGTAGCATTGATGCCCAGCAATAGTAGCAGGGGGGAATCCACATGGAATGGTACCTTCATCCTGTATGTGTGGCAATGGTCTATGTGTTGCGTACCTAGCTGAGTAATCAGACAGGGCAACGTTGGGGTGCAAGAGTCGCCCATCATCAGAAGACTCTTTATCAATCAGTTTTGGACCCCTTGGGGGACAACCATTTGCTGCAGTGCAATGGAGCAGTCCAACAGCTCCTGAGGCCACCATACATGAGAAGGTAGACAGCTACATGGGCTGGATGCTTTGTGTGACACGTGGAGCCTCCAGCGCCCACAAGGTGCTGACTAGCATCAATTCACTTGAAGACACTCTGCCAACACATGTAATGGTATCCTGCCATCATGCCACCGCGACAGGTTGCACCTGTGTGCTGCCGAGTATGGACAATACAGGAATAGCAGCTCGGGACCACACACGTGGGCGTGGGCGTGCGCGCACGCAAAGCGGACAGACAGAGCCACAGAGTAGGTGTCCGAGCTTGGTTTTGCCTCGTCAGGCATCAGCATCTATGCATGTCACCATGAATCCCAGACCCTGGAGCAACCTACAGCAAGCAACTGACCAGCCATGAATTCTACATAGTATGCGCCGGTAAGTGGTTGGTCAGGAGTGGTGTCCACCCCACCCCCAGGTTGGGGGGGGACCGTCGTTGGCTGGACATGGGAGGGGGCCGCAACCAACAAAAAGTTGCGCAGCTTGGTGCCTTTCGGTTGGAGCCTGGCAGAATGTCCAATACGAGATGCACATGACTGTGCACAGCAGCACCCACTGTTGCGGAATGCGCTGGAATACTTGATTGGACATACAACAGGGCCGCAAGCAGGTCACAAAGCGCTCCACACATGCACGTCCTGATATGCATATGCAGCAATATCCGGCAGTTCCACTGAGATTGTCGTAGTGATACATGTGTGATACCATACAGTTGCTTCAACCTATATTGGCCTGTGTTTTGTCAACACCTGGGTGTTTTCATCATACAGCACAGGGTGAAATGTGAAATGGCCCAAACTTGGTTGTTTCACTATCACTAGAGTTAGGCAAAGCTGGAACCGACCTCAAACCTCGAACTCCACGTGGACACTAGGCAAGACTCAGGGTGTGTCTATCGCATGTGCAAAGGTACCAGTTTTGCCCAGAAGTAGGGCCTCGTCAGCAAAACATAGCTCTGGGCACCCTTGGACGTCTGTCCCCGTCCCTATCACCTTGCTCGCGCTGGCACTCCTTGGCCAAGCGAGGGTCGTGGGGGAAAGTTAGGAAGGAGTTGTGAAGTTAATCAGATTCTGTGACAGGCGTGTGGCATCAGAGGAAATGGAACAACAGGGAGGGGCTGGTGCACTCGAGGGACCAATCTTGGGTGATGCTTGCCAGTCGCCAATGCGGCGCCCGGCACAAAGATACCCTCCCTGATGGTGCCGTGCACATAATGCACATAAGCAAAAGTCTCAATGCACGGCATCCAGTCATCAGTTTTCTGCCTGCCCCGTCTTCTGAACACGGATGGACGTACTAGCTGAAGCAGGCTTTGCTGCAGGCTGCTTTGGCTTTATTTTTTTTCCCCGGCGCTCAAGGTGTCATTGAGTGTACTCGGGAGAACCCCGGGAAGCTGAAGGTCCATTTATGTACAGCACAGGTGCACTCAGAAACTGAGCAGACCAGAGGTCCATGCAGCATGCTGGCATAACATGTGTGTGTGTGTGTAACAGGTCTGTGTGCAGGCTTTGCTGCGGGCTGCTTTCCATGTTTGGGTGCGGATTTGGGTGCAGGTTTAGGGACTGTTGGGGCCACCAGTTTGTGGGGGACCAACTTGTGTCCCGGATGAAATACAACTTGTCCCCCAAGGTGTGGCCTAATCCCCAGGTTCCCCGAGCAGACTTTGCCCAAACCACTTCACTGTCACTGTCCATTTCGCTGTCCTCATCAGTGGTAGAACAATCTCCCTCCTCAACCACCTCCCCACCACTGTTGATCACGTGACCTTCTGAAACACTGCATGCAGTGTAACTGCCACTAGAACATTTTTTTTTGATCAAATAGGCCAGTTCAGAGAGTGCCAGGTGCCGCAGTGGGCCAAGTTCGAAGCTAAATACAGATTTTGGCAAAGCCAGGGTTTGCATACGGGCTTCAGCTCATGGCTGGGCCCCCATGTTTTCCCGTTGAGGTTGGTGTTGTCATGTTAGCGGGATTCCCCACTCATTTGGATCCCAGTGCGCTTTTTGTCGTTTTGGTAATGGTTGCAATGGGACTTCCCACAAGGTGGGGTCCCACTGTTCCCGTGGTCGTTTCCGTATGAGGAAAATTGTCTTTCGTGCCTGTCTGGATGCATCCCAGTACAGTGCCGTTTGTTGTTGGTAGCTGCTTTTGGTCTCATGCATCAAATTCATGATGCGTTCCTGCTGGAGCCACGTGTATTGTGCCTGTTGCATGTGGTGAGCCAGCAGCAGGTCGGTGTCTGTGCGCAGTCTCGCAAATCTCTCGTATGTGGGGAGTGATGTTTTTATGTCTGCGTACCGTCTCACGGTGTCGTGTTTTGCCTGTTCGTACCATTGTCGGCGCTCCAGGCACATTGTTGTATATGTGTTGTAACTGCCACTAGAACAGGCTCTGTTGTG
Source organism: Eutreptiella sp. 'Long Island Sound 2002' (assembly GCA_964036045.1). Lineage (NCBI taxonomy): Eukaryota > Euglenozoa > Euglenophyceae > Eutreptiales > Eutreptiaceae > Eutreptiella > Eutreptiella sp. 'Long Island Sound 2002'. The sequence goes on from OZ038379.1 coordinate 179,977,741, forward strand.
GAACTGACATAGCGCACAACAGCGCCTTGAGGGAACATTGTCAGAGGTGTGAGGAGTGCAATGGGTCAGAAAAAAACAGGTGCACATGGAGACTGACAACGAGGTCTCACAGTGGCGCAGCAGTATGCAATATGACAGAGACATGGTTTTTTTTCAGGAACTGGCCAGTGATGGTTCCCCTCCCCTCAGGGGATGCAGTCAGCAGCCAGCAGTACACAAACAGAGCGGAACACACTGAAAAGAACACACACACACACACACACACACTTCGTGCGGGAAAACCAGTGGGGACCAAACGCGGGGCACAACGTCAGTGAAGACGAAAGCAGGCGAAGGCAGAGTACTGGTCACCGAGACAATTTCATCAGGCCATTAACAAAAAGGTAGGCAAGGTCCTTTCTGACACACACACACACACATGCGACAGGACTCAACCGTCGGCATGTGTTGGAAGCAGGCAGTCTCACCCTGCATTAGTCATCCGAGAAGGCGGGCCATGTGCACAGTCAGCTGATTACTGGTGCGCACCAAGGTTGTGAAGAGGGTAGGGGGAAGCACAGAAAACCTCAGCAATTACTGGAATCGGTAGTCTGATCACGGATAGGGTTTCAGGCTGCCCCCCACTTCCTCAGATGCCCTGAATCCTCCGGACAACTATGCAACGCAGCCGTAGGACACACAAGGGCTTGCAGCACATGCCACACAGGCGCCTGACGTGCCGGTGATATCATGTTAGGCAAGGAGACACTTCGCCGCAGAAATATTGCTTTATCAGCTGCCATGGGGACCTGTAGTGCAGCAGTGCAGTGCCGGCACAAGGGTAGGAAGGGGGCACCAGTGTCTGGCGCACAAACATTGTGGATCTGCCCCCCACTGTTCAAATCAAGCCGCAGCAACGTAGAGGCTGTGGTCATGTTTGAGCATGCAGGGGTCGCTATGGAGCTGGTACCACCCAAGTTCATGGTTCCAAAAGCTGCGGAAACAACACCTCCTGTTGCTCTGACAACACTAGCAACAGGGGGGGGGGGGGGTTCTGCGAAATGTGAAGTCATGGGGTTTTGCCTAAAATTGGCCACTTGGAGAAAAAAAGGGGGGGTTACCCCTTTTGCGCGCAACTGAAATTTTCCAAAACGCGCCGCGGGGGTTTACCTTGGATGTGCAGAAGTGTGTGGTTGTCCATTTTTTGGGCATGCAAAAGGAAATTGGGGGGTATTTTGCCTCAAAAGTGACGGATCTTTGCATGCTTACTTGATGCTACTATTTCACATATCAGGTGTGGCAGGGACGCGGTGGCCTAAGGGGTTAGCCTACAACAACGGAGGCCTCCACTCTCCCTCCTCACCAATGCAATGGTGGTTGTAGCCGCCCAAACCTCCTACCGGGGGGGGGGGGGCAGTTTGGACGATTTCTCTTCGGCGCGGCCCAACACCGAAGAGGGTGCCCCACAGGGTGCCCAATCCTGCAAGGCGTACCTTTCGTCACCTTTCGCGTTTTGCATCACTGCTTCATGGGGTGCCTAGTCCCACAATATGGTGGTTTCGAATCGTTTCGTGTTTCGGAGCACCGCTTCATGGGGAGCCCAATCCCACAATGTAGTCGTTTCGTTTCACGCGGTACCCAATCCCGGAACTTCGGTTGTGCCAACAACACGTACATCGTCTGTCACGCTACAGTTGTGTGTAATTGTGTGTCTTGCAGCAATGTGCGGAACCGGTTGACGCATGCACTTCGCACCCAAAAAAAAAGCTCCCTAGGGGATAGACCCATCTACGACTTTCACTACATTATCCATTTCTTAAGGCACCGCTTGCACTGCGTTCGTCCCAAGCCCCCCACCATAGCGTAACGTCTTATACACCTGCATGTGCACCTCAAGTAATTGTCCACTTCTGCTGCCTTTTGGAGTTGCTACTCGACTTCCGTTCTGGTGCTTCTCGGGGGTCCCCATCAAAGGGGACAAAATCAAAAGTGGCTGCCTCACCCCTGCCTTCTCGGGGGCCCAAATGAGGGCGGAAGTGCTACATAACCCCTGCGTTCTCGGGGGTCCCCATCAAAGGGGACGGAATCAAAAGTGGCTGCCTCACCCCTACCTTCTCAGGGGCCCACATAAGGGCGGAATTGCTACGTAACCCCTGCGTTTTGGGGGATCCCAATCAAAGGGGACAAAATCAAAAGTGGCTCTTAGACAACTTCTTTTGCTCGGGGCTCCAATCGCAAAACGTGCTATGGCTACAGTTTCAAAAAGAGTGTATGGACCCCCCCATGCAGCAACCCTGAAAGTGCAATTTTCAAAACTTGTACCCTGCCCGCTTCACACGTGTTCTCTTTGCTTGCATCGGTGGAGGGTACCACAATTTGCATTGAAATACCCTTGCAATCTCCCCCCCCCCCCCCCCGGGAGACCGTCACTTGGCGACCGTCTCCCCCCCCACCCGGGAGACCGTCGCGCGCTAACCCGGGAGTTTGCAAGGCGCGACTTTCACATTGATGCGGTGCCAATGTGTTTCATCCAACACTAATGTTATTGAGGATCCAAAGGAACGGTGAAGAACTTCTGGGTACGAGAATAACACACTTTGAACTGTTGCACATGCTCAGTTTGCATGACAGGCACGGGGTGTGTTGCACTGGCTGATGAGGAGGAGGCAATGGCGCGCGGGGCTGGCGCGGGCCGGGAGAAAACATCTTGGGTCTGAAGTAGCAACACAACACACCCATACAACGCCTTTGGAGAGAGAATATCACAGAACACACACAGGTGCTCGATTTGTAGTAATGGGAAAGCAATGCAAGGCCATGCGTAAAGCAGATGGGCAACACAAACCAGCACAATACATGTTAACTAGAAAAACATGGAAGTCACGGTCTCCCGGGTGGGGGGGGGGGAGATTGCAAGAGGGGGGGGGGGATTTGCAAGGGGGGGGGGGGTAAAATAGATGCTCATATACTTGTTTACATATCTATTTGTGTATTTATTTGTGTACATATTTGTGGAAAACAGCTGCAACGCACCCAATGGTAAAACAAACAATTGCTAGTCACACACCCAATTTTTGTGGTTTTTTTCAACATCCATCATAAGCATGACAAAAAAGGACTTCACCTTTTTCAAGCAGTGCGGACTACAGCTCGACCGTATCTATACCTATGTCATGTGTCACACGGTACAACAAGGTAAAAAATTACAATCCTCAATCAAACATTTGCAGCGACATGATGCTGCCTCACCCGTGCCTTCTTGGGGGCCCACATGAGGGCGGAAGTGCTATGTAACCCCTGCATTCTCGGGGGTCCCCATCAAAGGGGAAAAGAATGGCCTACGTCGGGTCGTCAGTGGGAAAATGCTCTGAGGGGTGGTCCTTAAGGGCGGCCCTGAAAAGAAAAAAATTTAGTTCCTTAAGGACCGCCCTCATCAGAAGTGGCCCAAAAGTGGCACATTGGCTACAAAAGTCCATATCCTCAACACAAGGGACAACTTTTCTCCAACTGGAGTCGTAGTGTGAGGTGGACTAAGCAAACCCTTCACCAAAAAAAAGGGGGGCTTTGGTGATATGAAAACCTTACTTTTGCCGAAATATTTGGCCAACGAAAAAGGGGGGGGTTATGTAAAAACCCCCCATGCTGTCGTTCTCCGCAGATGCACCCCCCTCCCTGAGCAGCAATGAGCAGCAACGGGCCTCACACCAACACTGTCACCCACATGAATCCATGCACACCATCCACTGCTCCTGGGGGCTGGGGCCTCCATTTTCTCTGGGGCTGGTGCCACCATTTTCTCGCGGATCGGGGCCTCCATTTTCTCGGGGGCTGGGGCCTCCATTTTCTCGCGGACTGGGCCCTTTGAAGAGGAGGATGGGGGGTGGGCGTGTGCAGCACAGATTTGTTTCACGAAACTGTTATACAACAGGCACCGAAGATTGGCAAAGGTTCACGGCTAAGATGCGACCCACTCACCCCCCTCACTGTATGGGGAAAGACTGAATGTGATGCATGCCGGCGGCGGGATGCTTCATGGGAGGGATGGAAGGTCATCAGCCTACCACACTCACCGATGGAAAAATGGTACTTTTTACCACTCACTGACACTCACCGCTACAGTTACTAGTGCGGATGCTTGCTTCTTGCACTTTGATCCCTTGATCCCATCGGGTTGAGAAACAGTGTCACACCCCGGCACCGGAGCATTCAACAAATGGTCCAAGGACCAAAAGGCGCGCCTGCATGCCTACCCTCGATCCTCACACCGAGGTACACGAAGGCCCCAGGTCCATGGAAGCTCTGCCATGGCCCCTGCAACAGCGTCCTCACCTCGTGGCGAAACGCCACTCATACTGTACACCATAGCACAGTATCATTAGCAGCAATATCAAAAGGAAGGAATGGAGAAACATACGCCAGCGGCCCCAAATGGCCGCCCGAATAATGTGTCCGCGGACACTCCCCTTGTATCCGTGCACACTTCCCTTGTATGCCTGACATTTTCCTTGTATCCGCCGACACTTCCCTTGTATCCGCGGACACTGCCCTTGTATCCGCGGACACTTCCCTTGTATCCGCGGGCACTTCCTCTTCTAGATGGCACCCTGGCTACACATGGAAATCTCCTTGGTCGTCGGCAGTGGAGAAAAAATGGGAGCAGCTTTCAGGCCAACCGCCGACAGATGTGGGCCACCCGATAGCGGTTATGGGAGAACCGACAGCGGTTGAAGTGGAGGCTGAATAAGAAGTCTCACGTCCGCGAATGCCCTGGCAGAAGATTGCTTTTGCCGAGAAGACTTCCATCAGTCCGGCGCACCGTGGGTCTTGGTGTGCACTTGAGTGCCTTGATCAGAAATTAATCCCAACAACGCTGGTATCATCCCCACCGGATGAGTGCATTTAAGCAGAACAGTCGGAGGGAGACACCCACTGGGGCCAGGCTCCCGGTACTTCGACAAGGCCGTTCTTGCAGTAGAGGGGGGGGGGGGCTTCGGATTACGGAAGTTCACAGCCGATTTCACATTTCATCACAAGCCACAGCAGTCGGGATAGTACTCCGAACCATGCACCGCACCAGGAACATGGCAGCCACAACCAGACCAGCCACTGGTCTGGCAGGGCAGGACTGACGCAGGCGGTGGCACAGGGGACGGGCACGTATAGGGGTATACGTTGCACAAAAAACGCATGTGTGATGCACCACTATACTGCCTCTGCTCCAAGATGATTACCCGCAGGGCGCGCCGCAGGGCGCGCCGCAGGTGCCGCACAGGATAAGCACCCCCCATGGCGGTCCCCGAGGTGGATAGGCAGGTGTGGCTGCACCTATCGTCGCCATGGAACAGAACACACAAACACACCCATACACACACACACGCACACACACACACATGCGACAGGACTCAACCGTCGGCATGTGTTGGAAGCAGGCAGTCACCCTGCATTAGTCATCCGAGAAGGCGGGCCATGTGCACAGTCAGCTGATTACTGGTGCGCACCAAGGTTGTGAAGAGGGTAGGGGGAAGCACAGAAAACCTCAGCAATTACTGGAATCGGTAGTCTGATCACGGATAGGGTTTCAGGCTGCCCCCCACTTCCTCAGATGCCCTGAATCCTCCGGACAACTATGCAACGCAGCCGTAGGACACACAAGGGCTTGCAGCACATGCCACACAGGCGCCTGACGTGCCGGTGATATCATGTAGGCAAGGAGACACTTCGCCGCAGAAATATTGCTTTATCAGCTGCCATGGGGACCTGTAGTGCAGCAGTGCAGTGCCGGCACAAGGGTAGGAAGGGGGCACCAGTGTCTGGCGCACAAACATTGTGGATCTGCCCCCCACTGTTCAAATCAAGCCGCAGCAACGTAGAGGCTGTGGTCATGTTTGAGCATGCAGGGGTCGCTATGGAGCTGGTACTACCCAAGTTCATGGTTCCAAAAGCTGGGGAAACAGCACCTCCTGTTGCTCTGACAACACCAGCAATGAGCAGCAACAGGCCTCACACCAACGGACACCCACAGGGCCATTCTGCCACATTTGCCCTCTCGAAGGATGATGCTCCATGACATGGGTGTCACCCACATGAATCCGTGCACACCATCCACTGCTCCCGGGGGCTGGGGCCTCCGTTTTTTTTTTTGCAACAGGCCTGCACTGAGTAGCGACAAGGCTCTCGGGTTCACAACCCGGTCTCTGCATCAGTGCTGCAGGGCGCAGTACAGTCACCCGATGTAACGTGTGGCCAGAAGGCAGACCTGGATCTGTGCCTGCAGAGAGTACTAATGCATGGTAGTGCAGCGGGTACTGCCACGCCGAAGCATCCCAGAAATGTGAAGGCTCCCGGGGGCTGGGGCCTCCATTTTCTCTGGGGCTGGTGCCACCATTTTCTCGCGGATCGGGGCCTCCATTTCCTCAGGGGCTCCACCATTTTCTCGCGGACTGGGGCCCTTTGAAGAGGAGGATGGGGGGTGGGCGTGTGCAGCACACATTTGTTTCACGAAACTGTTATACAACAGGCACCGAAGATTGGCAAAGGTTCACGGCTAAGATGCGACCCACTCACCCCCCTCACTGTATGGGGAAAGGCTGAATGTGATGCATGCCGGCGGCGGGATGCTTCATGGGAGGGATGGAAGGTCATCAGCCTACCACACTCACCGATGGAAAAATGGTACTTTTTACCACTCACTGACACTCACCGCTACAGTTACTAGTGCGGATGCTTGCTTCTTGCACTTTGATCCCTTGATCCCATCGGGTTGAGAAACAGTGTCACACCCCGGCACCGGAGCATTCAACAAATGGTCCAAGGACCAAAAGGCGCGCCTGCATGCCTACCCTCGATCCTCACACCGAGGTACACGAAGGCCCCAGGTCCATGGAAGCTCTGCCATGGCCCCTGCAACAGCGTCCTCACCTCGTGGCGAAACGCCACTCATACTGTACACCATAGCATGGTGAAGCTGCAAGGGCCATAGCATGGTGAAGCTGCAAGGGGTCAACATGTCTGGATTAGCCCCAGATCACTTGCCTGCGGACAGTTGCAGGTCCTGGTCCAGGCTAACATCAGAAGAGCGGAGAGAGGGGGGGTCTGGGACCCAAAAAATGGTGCACCAAAAATGGCCCGATCAGATTTTCCCTATAAAATTTCCATTTTTCCCTCAATGGTCACTTTGGTGGGGGGGGGGGGGGTCCAGGGGGAGGGGGTTTCCTTCTATGGTTGTCAGCCGTTCGAATGTAAGCCTGTCCTGGTCCCTCCACGAGGGCCTCTTGTCTCCCTGGCGCCCGCACTGATGGGAAAGGGGGAAGGGGTTCAGGGGCCATCCCCGGTAGTTCCGGGGCTGGCCTTGGTTGATTCGGGGCAGGCCCCCGTAATTCCGGGGCGGGCCCCAGTCGATCGGGGGCGGGCCCTGGTTGATGCGGGGCTGGTCCCAACAAAGTACTCGTCCACTCCACTTCACGGCGTATCAATATCACTCACACTATCATTAGCAGCAATATCAAAAGGAACAAATCGAGAAACACACGCCCAATCAGATCCAACCAAGGAGAGATTGGCCATGTGTAGCCAGGGTGCCATCTCGACAACTGCGGAGGCGTCCTGTCAAAACGTGTGCACGACGCTTCCACGTGGACCGTGGGATGGCACTGCCATCAGACACCAATGTTGGTTTGCATGCATAGTGCATTATGGGGTACAAAGGTCATGAGTCTCTAACACATTCACAGGGCAAAGGACACACTGCTTCACGTGCTGCCTGCAGAACCTTCTGCACCTGGACCACTTGACCATGCATTCCTGAGCATGCTCACCACTCTGCGCTGAAGTACTCTACCCCAAACTCTTGGCAGATTATTCGGCCTTTTTGCGGGAAGCTTGGCAGCAAATTCTGGGAATTCGGGGATCTTCAGACATATCCCGTTGAGCTGGTGAAATGCACAGCCATCGCATGGAAATGCGATGGCTGGAAATGCGAATATGCTGGCAGAGTCCAGGGCAAAAAGGTCATCAAAGTGTCCTGACAAGCCATTATAGCAAGCAGGTGACCACTGCATTAATTCCACACCAACAAACAGCCCACAAATGGCCCACTGCCAAAACCAAAGCGGTTCATGGACGGCTGCGGCCAGAGGGGGAGAGGGAGGGGGAGAACGGGGGGGGGGGCATGACTATAGTGCATCACTACTGCAGCTGGATGAATAGATCCAGCTGACTGGGCTACATCACATAGGTGCCCCACTAGCGCCGTTGGGTCCCCCAGAATTGCTTGGACCCACATGGCCCTTCCCTCTAGATCTTTCAGGGGCTCTATTGACCCTCGCCCCCTAACCCACCGCCGTTGAAACTCCGACATCCTCGGGCAAAAATCATACAAAGAGGAAGGAGGGGCCCTGAGGCAAAAGACCATATAATTGGGCATCCAGTGCCTTGGCCGCCCACGGTGCCGACACGGTGGTGAGCGTAGTGGTGGCCAGACTTGCCACCAGCGTCTGCGAAACCAGCCACAACCAGGCGGGTCTGGGTCCTACGGAGCCATGCAGCAGATGCAACAGGTTCGTACTGAGTCCTGGATGTGAGTGGGGCGAGTATTACTGGGTGGCCCACAGCGAGGGCTGGTTCCTAAACAGACCCAGATTGCCTGCCGGGCGCAAGAGGCATGTCTGGTGGTGGCAGTCCGGGTGCCATGGCATCGATGCGCGTGGGCCGGATGTCGTTGGGTTGCGTTCCCTCCTGCGTTGCGCGACGCACTGAGAGCCCTGCCTTCCCGACGCCCGTTGTCGGAGGGCCGTCGGGCGGCGTCGCCAGTGCACCGGCTCAGCCCTTTTTTGTGACACGGGGGAAGGGGGGGGGGGGGCTGAAATTTTGGAGGAGGCAGGCCCTTTTTCAGGGCAGGCACTGCTTTTGTCCTACCCCTACCCTAGAGGGGGGGGGGGGTTCAGTCAAGGAGGCAGGCACCCACTCACCGCCTTGTCCACAGTACCTACCCAATGTCGAACCACACGCAATGCATCAAAAAAAAAATTCCCCCTAAATACCAGCCCCCTCTTGACCCTCTGCATCTGTTGCCCTGATTTCTACCGCGCCCAGAACTTCAAAAAAGGCAGGCAAGCACCCCCCCCCCCCTGGGGGAGGGGTATCCAAGCCACTAAAACAAAAAAAGGCCTGCGCCGGCGCCCGCAGGGCTACGGCTGCAGCCACGTGGCGGTGCACGGCAACGGCCGCTCCTCTGACGGGCGCGAGCGCCGCATCAACGTGCGCAGGGGGCTCGCCACTTCGGTCGGCCGGAGCCTGTGCACGAAGTCCCGGTACATGGCCGTCCACTTCCGTAGCCCTGTGGGGCGCTGCCCCACGGCCTGGCGGGCCTGCTCTGCCGCCAGGGCGTGGGCCGCCAGCGACGCCTCCCCACAGATCGTGCCGCGCCGGGGGCAGAGGGGCGGGTTGTCGGTGGCGGGGTCCCCGCTCGCGACGCTTGCCCGGCGCCCGCGCCGCATCTGCGCGCGCTGGTCCATGGACGCCCGCTGGAGGACGATGGCGAGGTCCGGGTGGCGCCGCACCACGCGGGCGAACCCGCGCCGGTCGAGGCAGAAGAGGCAGCAGACGGTCAGGGCCCGGACGGAGTTGGTCTGCATGACCTCTCGGGTGTGCGAGATGTTCCCGAAGTAGGAGCCGTCTTTGAGGGTGCACTGCAGGTGCTCGTTGCCGGCCGCATCTTTGCAAAGGACCTGAGGGGGGCAGGGGCAGAGTTGAGGCGAGAGCCCCGCAAGCCGATGGCCACCGGATGCGATCCCTCCCTCTGACGGAGGCTGTCGGGTATCGTGGAACTCGTGGATGTGCATCGTTTGTACGGCGCTCCCCCGGCCTTCAAAAAGGGGAGCCTTGCCAAGGACGTGGGTGGTCGCAAATTTCCGACCCCGTCTACTTATGCTTCTGGGAGGGTGGTGTTTACCCAGCTGCGACCCAAGTCTCCGCCGGAGGCTGCCGGCTGTGACCCAAGTCTCTGGGAGAGGCTGCCGAATGCAAACAAAACACTTGCCGCAGTCGAGCCTCAACTCTGGACAGAGGCAGAGGGAAACGTAGAGGTAGAGGTAGACATAGCAGTAGCGTTGAGGCGCAGGTTGAAGTGGAGTTCGAGGCGCTGGTGGGCATGGAAGTGGAGGTGGAGGTGATGGAGGTGGAGGTATGGAGCTTTGGCCTTTGGAGTGCCCTTCCCGAGTGCCAACAGGCCCTTTCAGGCCCGCAGATTGCCTCTCACGGGGGAAACCAGGCACAGGCGCACCAAGTGGAAGGAAGGGGAGGGGGAAAATGTGGAGGGAGGAGCGGTGGGGATCGTGGAGATGGAGTGAAGGTGGAGATGGAGGTGGAGCCCAGACGCCTGTTGCGTCTGTGACAAGGGCGCCCCATGCGCACGTGCGTGGGAACAATTATTGGATACACAGAAAATTTCAGCGTGCGTCACACAAAATGCATCATGCAACAGCACGGCCCCAAGGCGCTGAGATTGGCAATGGATGAGGCATGCACCCAGGCAGTGTGCGATGGAGGAGGAGGTGAAATGGAGGTAGCAGTAGAGGCGAGGGATGACATGCAGGTTGAGGTAGAGGTATGGTGGAGGTGGAGGTGAAGTTTCGGTATGAGCATGCCCTGCCCTGCGCCCTGCACTGCCCTGCACCATACTCCAGGTCACCTTCAGCTCAACAAACAACCATAGTTATTGCAGGCCCCTTGGGGGCACGATGATGGCCCACGGCCGCGCTTAAAGCGCCACACAGTACATTGTCTGGCCCCTCTCCCGGGCGAGTAGTCCCCAGGAGGTACACTCAGCAAAATAACATGAGCTGCACAGTACAGGGGGGGGGGGGTCTGCCTCAGTCTCTGCCTCTGCCACTGCACCCCCCCCTCCCAAAACCTCAGTTTTTATGGAAAACTTCGGTTTCGGTATGAGCATGCCCTGCCCTGCGCCCTGCACTGCCCTGCACCATACTCCAGGTCACCTTCAGCTCAACAAACAACCACAGTTATTGCAGGCCCCTTGGCAGAAAAAATTGTTTGTTACCCACCCATCCAGGCAGGCAGGGGTACTGTGCAGGGGCAGACCGCCTTGTCCCGGTCTGCTATTGCCCCCCAAGCCGCCCATTGCGGTGAATGCACCCACAGGCGCTCCTTGGCAGCCGCCTCGATCACCGCCGCCCTGCCCCCCCTCCCGTCCCACGCCCTACTGATCGGGTCCGCTGGGTTGAGCTCGGATTGCACCCAGCAGAGCGTCACCTGCAGCCCCGTCCAACGGAGGCGGTGCGCAATCCTCCGTAGGATGCGCTGCTGCTGGACCCTGCCCGCCCCCGCCCTCCCCCAAAGCAGCTGCGCCAACGCCCCCATGTTGTCCCCCACGAGCACGAGGCGCCGCGCTCGTCGCGCGTGCGCATCGTCCAGCGCCACCAGCGTCCCCCACAGCTCAGCCGCTTGCTGAGTTGTCACCCACGCCGGACATACCGTCAGATCCGCCCCCCCCGGTCCCCAAGAGCCGACGCAGTAGGAGGGGTTTGTGCCCGTGGTTAGGCCACACCTGGCGGCGTCCACAAAGACGCGCACTGCCGGCCCAGTGCTCGTGGTGTCGGGCGCCCAGCCCCTGTAGCTTTGGGCTATGGCCTCACAGAGCCCGCGCACCACGGCCGGCGGTGTGCGCCAAGCCCAGCGTGGGCCCCAGCGCAACCAGGATCGGGCACCTGCCAGAAAACACCCCCCCAGGTTCCCTGGGCGACCCAACCACCCGAGCTTCCCCAGTAACCGCCTCAGGGCGACATAGGTATACGGCTTGAGGGCCAGGCGCACCCATGCCGCCACCACCGCCGCCACCGCCGAAGCCGCCGGTGCCACCCTGCGCCCCTTTAGATCTACATCTTTGCCCATCCACCGTAAGGAGCGCTGTGGCGTGAACACGGACTTCTCACTGATGATGAAGCCCGCACGTTGGAGGATGTGCGCCGCGCTGCTGGTGACTGCGGCCACTTCCCCCGGGTCATGCCCGACAAACAGGATATCATCTAGGTACTGTACTACCACCACCCCCCCCCTCCCCAGGTCCTTGAGCAGGTCTGAAATGAGGGCCTGGACCAGCCCAGGCGCCTGGTGCCAGCCAAAGGGCACATGCAGAAAAGCGTACGTGTGCCCCTGGGCTGCCACCCGGATGGTGTTCGCCAGGGGGGGGGGAAGCTCTACACTCCAATAGCAGTTTGCTATGTCCAGTTTGGTTCCCCACAGGCCCCCCCCCCGGCCCCACCCCCCTCCCCCCAGATCCCTGAGGAGGACTGCCAGGCCCTCCAGTGACGGGAGTTTGAAGGGGCGGGCCTTGTATTTGCACCCCTTGGTGAACATTTTCATGTTCACAATGAGAGCGCATTTGCGCTCCGATTTCCACTTGACGAACACCTCCGCATTTGCATCCCCCCCCACCAGGCTGACCAGGCCGCCAGGGTGGACAGGAGGGCCGCCACCCGTGGGCAGCGGGAGGGGGGGAGGAGATTGACACGCCCCCCCGCCTTGCCAAACTCGGGGTCAGCCCAGTCCTCCCGGACGTGCGTCGGTACCGGCACACGGCCCGCGTCGCCCAGCCCGCGCGCCGCGAGCTCCACAGTGACGCGCGACTGGTCGTTGAGACGAGTCGAGGAGCCCCCATCGAGCGGGATTTCACCCCCCGCCAGGAGGTGCAGAGCCTCCTCAGCCAGCGCCACTTCTGCAGCCGCCGCCCGCTCCTTCCACGCGGGGCGATCCACAGCCCACTTGATAGACTCCGCCCACCATGCCTGCAAGAGGGACAGGACATCGTCAGCGGGGGGGGGGGATCAATGGTCGGTTCTGATAGACTGAATGTCCCCGCCATAGACAATTCCAGCCATTAGTCCAGCAGTACTGCGAAATCCAATCAATGCACGTGTCCCCTTCTTGGTTGGGGTGCTCCACTATGTAAAATACAGCGAGGCGTTGCGGTTAGCTCCGTGGGTCACTTGTGTGCTTGTCCTTTGCTGCCGACTCTAGCGAACAACCTGAATCAATATAAGCAGTCGTCCGTAAATGTGGACTGCATTCACTGTGTCACATGCGAGTTGACCGGGCTGCAAAGCATGGCACTCATTCGGCCTTACCCCGTCTGTCGCTGTTTAGTTTCAAAGAGTGAAGGGAGTAACATACATTAAGACTCAGAAATCAGAATGCGATGCAGATGCACGTGTGCCATGTGGCTGTGTGCTTATGGGATCATATTTCTGGTGAGGTGCCCCGTGCTTCAGTGGAAGCACCCTGGATGCCAGCGGCGCTGGCTCCAGGTTCGAACCCCACTGCCCGAGCCGCGGAGGCTCGGGCAAAGGCAAGCAACGGGTGGGGTGGCAGCCTCCCATCGGGCGTGGGCGGTGGCGGGGCGCACTGCTACAGGTGGCCGGGCACATTTTGCTAGTTGATGATGGTGTATGTATCTAAAACAGCGCATTAAGAAAATAGACCAGTCCAATGTGAAAAATAGATAGAAAGTCCAATGTGAAAAAATAGATAGAAACGGGAGGGGCCCCAGTCCCCTGTCGGGCGAGGCCGGTGGGGGGGAGCACTGCTACAGGCCGGGTTCGAACCGGCGATCTACGTGACGACATCCGACGATGTTAACCACTATACCACACTGCCTCCCATATTGTCTTTGTAAGGGGAAAAATTCAAAACTTGCACAATCGAATCCAGCTCGGCTACAGTGGACCTGCGCTGTTGCTTGGTGGGAGGGGTGTACGTGGGCATGATGGAGTCCCGCGACGGGGTCTTAAGTACAGGGCATCTGGGATGGGAGAGCCTTCCCTGTTCAGCCAATCTATCAGCTTCGTTGTTCCCTAGAATGTCCACATGGGACGGCACTTTAATAAACTTGATGGAGCCTGTGTGTGCACTGAGGGAGTCCAGAAGAAGTTCCCAGAGGGGAACGTTAGAAACCGGACCGCTGCTTCCCGTCCATCCCCTGAGTTTCCACCGGCGCGCCGCGCCAGTGGCTCCCAGGAAGACGTACTCACTGTCTGTGCAAATAGCGACTTTACCAAAAGAGAGGGTGTCAAAAATTCCTTCCAGCTCCGCCGCCCGTTGCTGTTTGCGCAGTCGGCGCGCTGCTTCTTTGCGTTGTTTTTTGCTGGGCGGGGGAGTGGGAGGTGTGACACGCAGATGGGGGTGTTGTAGCACTCCATCATGGAGAAGCGACTGTAGCGCTCCGATGAAAAGTTGCAGGTCATGAACTGAAATAGGGATGCTCGATGGACATGTAGCCCATAGTTTCAAGGTGGCAATCCAGATAGAAACAAAGCGGGACCAGGTAGCTGAATATTGTCGTTGGTATTTTTTCTTTTGGCGGACCTGCCAATTGGCGTATACCGCCGCCCAGGCCAGGAAGCCTGTTGGGCACTGAAAGGAAAACTGTAGGAAGGAGGAAAGCAGGGCGGTTGGACGTTCCTCTACAGTGGCCGTGGGGAAGCATTTGGAAATAGTGTCAAAAGCAACTTTGAGCAAGGAGCACTCCGTGCGTGCGTGGTCGATTGTCTCTAGCTCACCGTCAATTGGGCACCACACGTCATCCGGTTTCCAATCTTTTTGCCGCTCCCCCACAGGGAGGCGGAGCCATAGCACCTGTCTGATGAAGTCTTTGTGGTGTGCGGGAATGTTGAGAAGGTGAAAGGCCTTCCATACCTCAGGTGGTTGCCTTGGTGCCAGGGAGGTAGTGGAACAGAGGAACAAAGCCATGGATTTTGTGGTCCATCGAGACCACACATCCGCTCCCGGAACCGGGTGGAGGGGTGGGTTCGTGGGTGCCTGGCCGAGATTAGAGGAGTGATAATGAAACACTCCCTGCTGATAAATGCTGGCCCAAGTGGGTGCGATCTGCGAAATATGTGTGCTGTTGTTGAATAAATCTCCCACCGTAATGACCCCCTGCCGGATAAGCTGGGGGCAATAGTAGGTGAGGGATGCCGGCTTGGAGAACAGTCTGTTGTGCCATAGTGGGGTGTCAGACGATAGTGCTTTAGGCCGGTTGAAGGTCACTTTGGCAGTGACAAGTGAGTATGCTCGTGCGCTCCAAGCCAGATAAGGCATTTTGTGCCAAGCCACATTGCTCCCCATTTGAAAAGTGTGGAGCGTGGACGGGGAGACATTTATGCCATACTCAGTGGCAAAACGCTCATAAGGCTCGGTGACACATTTAGGAATGACCTCGGCCTTGTAGACATGACGAATAAAGATAGTGGAAAATTGCCAAAGCAGGAAGGTGTCAGGGGGGGCCAGTTCAAGCCCCCCATGCTCTTTGCTGTGCGACAGGATGTCTAGTGTAATGCCCCAGTTGCTGAGCTTGAGGGCAACCCGATAAATTGTTTTGACCGCGGCGATGACATTGTCTGTAGGGTAGACAACACGAGACGGGTAGACCAAAAGTGGGAGAATCCAGCTTTGGAGGAGTTCCACCCTTTCAGCGAGTGAGAGGGACCACGACTGCATGGAAAACGCACGACCTGTGGCTTTTCTGAGTGCAGGTCCATAGGCCTCCTCCGCTGTGGTAGCCCCAAGGACAATGCCCAGGTACTTGTATTTGTCGACTACTCTGAGGCCTGTGCTCAGGAGCTGAACCCTGTGTATGGGGTCCCAATGCCCCTTGAGCAGAATGTTGGACTTGTCCAGGTTTGTGTACAAACCTGTAATTGTTGAGAATTCCTGAACCCTGCTCCAGACCAAGAGGAACACCTTTGCCCCTGTGGCAGGGTCGCATTCAATGATAATGATTAAGTCGTCTGCGTAGAGCAGAACTTGCACATGTTCTGACATATCCATAAGTTTGTGGATGATGGGGGAAATGAGCATGGCAAATATAGTCGGCGAAAAGGGGCACCCCTGTCGTACACCCGAACGGGGGAGAATTTTGTGGTCTGTGTAAATGTGATCACGGACAAGGACGCAGATTGGCGCTGTAAACAGCAGTAAACACAGGGAAATAAGGCTGTCTGGCAATTGCATAAGATTGAGGAACGTGCGGGTATACTCATGAGAAACAGAATCAAAGGCCTTTTTGAAATCGATGGGGCAAAACAGAGCGTCCCCCGGGGAGTTCCAGGAGCCAAAAGTATGCCACAGATTCGTGAAAATGGACCGTCCCCTGATAAAACCTCGTTGCTGGATAGGGGTGAGGGCATCAATGTAATCTCTGAGTTGCAGGGCAAGAATGGCTGCCACCCATTTGTGTGAAGTGTTTTGCAGCACCAAAGGCCGTAGATTGTGTACTGAAGTGGTCCCAAGTCCTTTCGGAATGGGATTAAGTAGTGCCAAGGACCAGTCATCGTTGAGTGTGTTAGAGTCCAGAATGCCCTTGTAAATGTCAAGCATAAGGGGGCAAAAGAAATCCGAAAAGGCCTTGTAGATGGAAACCTGTACTCCATCAATTCCAGGTGCCGAAGTGCCGTTCAAGGACTCCAGCGCGGCGTGCACTAAGTCCAGTGACAGCGGTTGTATCAGCATTTTTGCCATCAATGCTGTGTTTTTGCCACGGAAAAATGTTTCGAGATAAGGCTTCACCTCCATTTGTGGTTTACCGGAGGAGTTCATTGTTTGTTGCCAATAGGAGACGATTTCAGAGACCATGGACTCAGGGTCGGGCAGAAGCTGGCCGGACCTATTGCGCAAAGAGTATAGTTTCCGTTTGAATTGTAGTTGTTTGGTGAGTCGCCAGATTTCTTGGCGGCGGCGCCATGGTTGCAAATGATGTGGGTCGTGTAGAGTAGTTTTAAGCTTTTCCAGAACCTGCTGCCCTGAACGGTCGGTGTCTGCCCGTTCGGCCAGGGCTGTTAAAATTTGATAAGCCGCTTTTGCGGATGAGGGGGTGTACCCATGATCCTTGAGGTAGCGCCAGGCCTCTTCCGAGAGGTGATGTGTAGAAGAGACCATCAAGAGAGATTGCAATTCCGTGATGCCGGTGGCTCTGTTGGCCTTCTCATAGGAGAAAGCTGCAGTTTTGATACATTCCAAACCGTCCGCCCACTTGGAGTAACCTTCAGTGTTGATGGAGTGCAGTTCAGCCTGTAGTTGTTGGAGGGTGTCCTCCGAGGATAAGAAAGTTGTAGGGATTCTGAGTCGCTTCCCTTGCTTGGTAGGCTTGGCCGACAGTGAGGCAATAACTGCCTTGTGGTCCGAATTGGCCACAAAACGGGTATAGCACTCCACCACGGAGTTTTGGAAATTCTCGTGAAGGAGAATTCTATCGATCCGTCGTCTCCTGTCAAGGACGGGGGCGCACTCGTTTGCGGCTAGGTCGGGCCTAGCCGACGTAGTCGGCTTGGCCGGGGCAAAGCCCCATGTCCAGCCTTCCAAATCAAAATCGGAGTGTCTGCCACTGTGGAAACATGCATATGTGTCGATGAGCTGATGGTTCGTCAGAAAATCAAGTTCCGCTTCACGGGCGGCGATGACAGTGGAGTGCTCAGAAGATAGATGCGGTGCAGAAATGTCCCTTGAGGGGACTGTGACCGAATTGTGGTCGGACAGATAGATGGTGTCTTCCGGGACGAGAGTGGGCGAGACTTGCGAGAGCAAGGTCCATTGGCGCTGCCTTTCGACTGCGTCATGATGAAAATGATAAACACAGAAATGGTGCTTGACCCCATCGGGGTCAGCCAGCTGAGCAAAAAGGTGGCGTTTTTCAATGGCATACGAATTCAGGAGTGTCCAAGTGTTGTGAAAAATCAGTGCAGATCCCCCTCTACCTTTGGGGCTCAGGTTGGAAAGGAGGACGAACCCCCAGTCCTTGAACCGCTTAGTAAGCTGCTCAAGGCATTGATCATCCTTGATGTGCGCTTCCTGAAGACCCATTACATGTACGGAGTTACGATACAAAAAACGGCATATCTGGACCTGCCTATCTTCCGAAAAGTTGTCGCTGACGGGGACCTTGGTGGTCAGCCCGTTGGCGTTAAAAGTGGCTACCTTGGTGTGTGCTGCGGCATAAACCACTGGCTGTTGGTTGTCTCCTGTCGGACGTCCAACCGCTGGTGGTTGGTGGTGTGCTGGTTGTTGTGAGTGTGACGTCATAAGGTCATGTTGGCTGCTTCACAGTTTGTGCATAAGAGGGCTTTTTGGACTCAGCAGAAGCTGGTTTTTTCCTGTTAGCTATGGATTCACGCTTGAGATTATTAAACTCATCGATGGGGATGATGGAAATTGAAATTTGTTTCGCTTCGTCATGAAGCATGACGCTTTGGTTTGCGGAGGCAAATTTGCCTTTTATTCGCCATGCGGCGGTGGAAAAGCGTCCCGGGTTCCATGTTGACCGGACCGCTGATTCAGCAAGAAAACCGTTTTCGTTGAGGAAAGACAATAGGGCCGGGCCCTGTAACCAAATGGGAACGTCATAAACGACTTTTAAATCAGAACGCCCCTCCGGTGAGGACGAGGCGGAAGAGGCGGAAGAGACTGACTCCGTGTCGGATTCCCCTTTGAACCAGTCACGCTGGCGTTCGTCCTTGAACAGTAGGCCATTGGCCTTCATTTGGACATAGGGGCCTGATGTGAACTGCTCAGTGGCGGACTCAGTGGAAAGGCCCACCCGCAGTTTGTTAAACCCGGTGACCTGCAGGTACGTAGGATCAGAAATATCAGAAAGAGCTTGCTTGACATTGCGCCAGATATGTTTGGCGTAGTTTTCCTTGTGGGTCTTCTTATAGAAGACATCGAGAACGGTGTGGCAGTGAGGGAAAATAGAGCCGTCGAATTCTGACATGCTCATAAGTGAAAAAAAGTCCAACTTTTTAAAATCAGCAGTGAAGCTAGCGCACTGTGGTGCATCAAGATTGACCAGAAAGATTTTTGATTGTATGCCTTGCTGTCTCAAATTGACCGGTCCCGGAATGTTGAAGCATTGGGACCCGGTCATGCCTAGCTTCAGCATTGTTTGTGTCATATCCTTTTCAGACATATGCACTGCATGGGAGTGGAGAGGGGACTCCGGCAACTGGCAGGGTTTGCGGTCCACGGTTCGCCCCTGGGATAGCAATCTTGTAGAGAAACGGGCCGGTTCCAGCCTTTGATCTATAGAAGTAGCAGTGTGCAGAATAACGAAAGAATCCCTGGAGTGTCCATCAGTGTCCTGTAGCTGTCTGGAAAGTCTTGAAAACGCCTGTGGCGTACAAGAGGCGTGTTGTAACTGTGCGTCACACCACTGTGGGAAATTGTGCTGGTGCATCGGGTCGACCAAAATGTCGATTCGTTTCGGCCGCAACCTGGTGTAAAGAAAATTCGCTGTTTTGACACAGGACGTGAGTTCTGTGTCCCTCGTGACTAACAAAAAGTTAGTGTGTGAGTTGGGAAAATGTTGTGAAAGATCATCATCTGAGAAATCCGTCAGTCCTTTGCAAGTTTTGGGGGAACCATCAGTGGAGAAGGCGGCAGTGGCTTGAAGGACCACAAAGTCCTGCAGCCAATTAAATTGCATCATAAGGAGCTGTTGTTCAGAGTCCATGAGTGAGGTGAGAAATTCAGGGTCGTGCAGGGTTTTTTTGTTAGCACATAAATCAATAGCTGCCTGAATGTTCGCAGGGGTCATGGAGATCCCTGGTTCCGTAGCGGGGGGTGGGTGGTCAGCCGACCCTTGGGCTTCGGCTGGCTTTTTTTTCTTTTTGAGCGGAGAGACGCCCAGAGCGTTTGAGAGCTTGGAGTGAACCTTTTCTCTCTGATGTAAGAGCACCTTTTGCTGCTGCATGACCTGTTCCTGCTGCTTAGAAATGACATCTGATACCTTAGAATCAGGGTTGCAAAGCAGGTTGAAAATGGCCTTCTCCGCCTCCCCGATTTGCGAGTTTATGATGGTCCACTGCTTTTGAAGGCGAGCGGTATCCTAAGCGGTGACTTCGGTTCCGAGCTGTTCATGTTGACTTTCCACTTCCTTGGCTTGGGTGATGAGGTCAAAATAGTTCTTACGGGCTTTCAGAAGTGGGTTGTCCTCAGCAATCTCTAGCTGTTGTAGGGTCATTCGAATAGCGATGCCCAGATCATCGATAGATTGTGTTAGCCGCTGTCCGTAGGAGGCATTTTCAGGGCTGTTGAGGTGACCGGATTTCTCCAGGTTGCTCTTTTCGGTAAGTAGCGCGCTTCTCTTAGATTTGAGATCCAGAATATTGTTTGAAGAGGAGAGTTGCAGACCTCTTGTCATAGGGTCGTCGCTCACGGCTTGTTCCATCATTTCGTCAACGATTTCTTTTGACCGCTGCTGCGTAATTTGATTCAGGATTGTGATGAGGTGCTGAGAAAGCAAAGCTTTAGAGGCTGCAGTTAAAGGAGTCGTGAATGTTTTATTTGAGGTATTCCAGTTGCATTGCGACAGTAGTTGCGTCAGGGCTGCCTCGGTGAGCGGAGCCTGTCGGAGAACATCCTGTACGGATGTTGTCAGAGAGTCGGCACTGGCTGAGGTAATGGCTTGAAGTAGCTGCCGAATGGAGCTGTCATCGATTACTGGTACGGCAAATTCGTCCATGATTGTGACGTGGTCGGCTGGAGCACTCAGAAACAGCGAGCGAACCGTGCGAAGCGTCTGTCACAGTTGGCGGAGTTATTGGCCGAGAGAAGTTTGTAGGATGAAGTGTTGAAGAGCAGGGGGGTAGGTGATGAACCTCCACTCCCAGTAGACGGCAGGCGGTAGTAGAAGTTGGTACAAGCAGTGCTTGAGTCCGAATTGAACTGGGTGATTCGTTCGGAAGAGAAAGTCCGCCACCGGGTAGATCGGCCTGAAGCTGTCGACCAGATCTCTGTCCAGGAAAGCTGGAATGTTCCGTCCCAATCGAAATGCCTGCTGTTCGTGGGTCTCTTGCGTGTCGTGAGGTGTCGGCGGCGACGAGGGTGGTGATGGCGGCGAGGGCGGATGCCGGGCTATCTCAGCCTCAATCTCCTCCCAGTGTTGCTGCACTTCCCAATGTAAAGGTGAATCGGTGTTTAGGGGTGGCTGAGCGTTGTCAGTGCCTTGGGGCATGTCCCCGGGCAGGCATGGCATGAAAAGAATCGGAAAAAAATAGACACTTAGAAGCGGGGGCCTTCAGGCTGCGCCCCATGTGGTGCGCTGCCGTCTCCAGGTGGTCGTTCCAGTCGAGGCCGCACCTGGCGCACCGGGCAACCGCTAGCTGCATCTCCAGCCGCTCCGCTGCGCCGTCTCGCCGGCACCCCCCCGGGTGCTTGGGTGCCTCTGGTGCTGGCACGGGCCGGCGTGACTCGGGGCACTGCCGCGGAACGGGGGGCTGCTGCGGCGCGGCGGTCGGCTGCTCCACCGGCGGCCTGCTTGGGCTGGGGTTTCGGGGCGGGCGCTGCCCGCGCTGCCCGCGCTGCGGGCGCCGATCGGCCGCGGGCCACGGATCGGTGCACGTGGGCTTTGCGCTGGCTTTCGCGGGGGTGTCGAGCGGCCCTGCGTGCCACCGTGTCGGGCGACTCGTCACTAGAGGAGCCCAGTACGATGGTGTCCCGTATGTCGGAATCGCCACGCACGCCGGCCCCTTGGCCTCCACGGTTCCCAGCGCGGACATCGGGTTGGGCCGGGGTGGCGTCCGTCCCGTCGGGGCCACGGGGGCCAAGCGTGCCGAGCGCCCAGAGCTGGTATGCGTGCACCGGTCGGATCTCGACACCAAACCCCGCCGTGGGCCAGGGCACGTTGTCGGGCAGGAAGAATTCCCACCCAGGGGGCGCGCTGGCGGACCTGTGGGCCTCCGCCTCGTTGTCCCATCGCCTAGCCACCGCGATGCTGGCGATAGCGCCGCCGAAAGCCCGCATGGCCGCAGCTCCTCCTCGTCTCCAGGCGTGCCATCCCATGGATTCCCATCCCGTGGCAGCCAGCAAGCCATGGATCGCCGCCTGAAGGTCGAACGCGGCCGCCATAAGCGGCACCGATGCGGGCCTGCCGGATACCCACGGGTGGGTGCCATCGCCGCGCGCCATGCTTCGGGCCACGCCCCGAGTCGCACGGTGACCCAGTCGTCGTCCTTTTTGTCATCGAAGAAGCCCAATGTGCACCGCGTCCGGATGTCCACCGGCCGTACGCTGGCTGCTTCACCCACCCTGAGGAGAGTGGCAAAGGAGATGACGGCAAGGCCCAGGCAGAACCAGTCGAGGGTGGTCCTGATGTTCCGGGCCATGAGCCGGAGGGTGACCAGCTCGGCCCACACTTGGGTCAGTCGGGGCGCGGCAGTGGTGGTCGCGGCGCCTCGTGCCATGAGCCAGTGGACGGGCTGCACTGTGGGTGGCATGCAGCCCAGTTTCTCTGCCAGGCGGAGGGCGGATATGACGCCCCGCAGCGTCCCAGGCTGCTGGCCCATGGCGGCGCGCCTGACGAGGTACTGGGCCAGGGCCCCCGCTGCGTCCAGCTCGGGCCAGTGCGCCGCGAACCGGCCCACATCCCGGAGGATCGCGGTCCACCGCTCCACGGTACCCGGGGACCACCGCCGGATGGCCAACGCGAGGGGCTCTTCCATGTAGTTCCCCCACCATAGGGTGTCCACTGCCGACCCTGCATAGCGCAGGTTGAGCGCTCCGCCCCCCTCGTCATCGGCGCCCCCCTCGCCGGCGGGCTGCTCGCTGCCGGCGGCACTTGGCCCTTCATCAGTTGGCCGGCGCCGGGGCCGGCCCTCCCGGAAAGGGCTGGGGGGGCGGGGCAGGCGGTGCCGGGCACGGGCCGCCCACGGCCCAGTGGTTGAGGCCGCACCGAAAACACGGGTACGGGGGGGGGGGGGGGCAGTCGCGTCGTAGGTGCGGCCCGTGCTGTGCGCCGTGTACAGGCTCTGGCTACCGACGGTACTGAACCCCCCCCGGTATGAGCCCGCGACGGAACCTGCGACGGAAGGGGCTCGTCCCTACCCACCACTGGCACAGTCCCTGGCCCAGTGCCCGTGCAGGCCACAGCGGAAGCATGCCCCGGGGGGACCAGGAGCTGGGGCCTGTGCCTGTCCCGAGGGCTGTGCCCGGGCCTGCTGCGGGGCAGGCTGTTGGGCCTGGGCGTACCACCCCTGCGGCGCCGGCCGCACCGCTGATCCAGCAGGGTGGGTGGGCGCGGGCTGGCAGTCCCTGTAGACCACCTTCCACACCATCTCCGCAAGCGCATTGCCCCCCCCAATGGGGTCCTCCGTTTTGATCCAAGTGTTCAAGCCCTAGATGATCTCTGCCACAGCCAGGGGTGCTGCCCACAAGCTATCTTGGTCAGCTCGCCCTCAGACAGGGGCGGTACCTTTGGTAGCTGGAGCTCCCGGATGCGAGCCTCCAGCTGCCGTATCTCTGCCTGCTCCGCGGTCTCCTTCGGCTCCTGCGGCTCCTGCGGCTGATGGCCCCGCGGCGGCCCCTCTGGCTGCTCTCGGGCAGGCGGACTGGGTTGCGGTACTGCCCGCCACGCAGCCGCCTCGACGTCGAGCCGTAGATTGGAGGAACGCTCAAAGAGGGCCATGTATATCAGGGCCGTCGGGGCGTCGAGGCCGCCCCCAGCCCACTCCACTGCCCGATCCACGCCTGCCACGTACAGGCCATCCTCCATCAGACGCTCCTGGTACTGGGCGGCCACAATACCAGCGTCCGCGCTGTCGAGGAACCCGTACGCGGTAGCCGCAGCATGGTCGCGCCACCGCTCCCAGCGTGCGCATTCGGGGGTCTTGACGGGGTCCACGTCCATGTCGTCCCGATTGAAGGCCAGCCTGGCCCGCTTCGCCGCGCGGCTCTCTGCACTGGCCGCCTCCGCCGACACATGTGAGTGACCTTCTGGCATATTAGTAGTCCCCAGGAGGTACACTCAGCAAAATAACATTAGCTGCACAGTACAGGGGGGGGGGGGTCTGCCTCAGTCTCTGCCTCTGCCACTGCACCCCCCCCCTCCCAAAACCTCAGTTTTTATGGAAAACTGCGGGTTGAGGTAGACTTCAGAGGTAGAGTGAGTAGTCGGGGGCGGGAGGCACGGGAACCCCGGCAAAGCAGGTCTACAGCGGGGGAGGGGGGGGGGGGGCAACTCCTCAGGTTTGGACGCCACTAACCCCCCTCCCACTCACCGTTGGCCGGAGGCCCCCTAGGGGGGAGGGGAGGCGGGTTCTAGGAGGGGTGATGGGGAGGGGGGGGTCTGGGAGGGGCTTGGGGGGGTGGTCTGGGAGGGTAGGTTGGGGGGGTCCAGGTGGGGGGGGGGGGGGGAGGAGCACATGCCCTCAAGGCCAAGCGTTGGTCAATCACAGGCTTACCTTACCTCCCCTTGATCTCCCTCTAACCATACCATCACCCTAAACCTAGGCCTAACCTTTGCAGCGAGCTGGTTCGGCCATGCCAACAATATTGATTAGGCTGAACAAGGCCCCCAAATTTTCATTCATGGCTACTTTTGCCACATCAATGCTCTCCATTTTGGACCCCCACACAAACTATAACCCTAGCCTAGGGTTAGAGCAAGGGCTAGGGTCACCGAGCTGGTGGAACCCGTCTTGGTTTTATAACCTTCTTTAGTGTCTAGGGTGGACCTAACAGGTTTGGCAGGCAGCAAGGAAGCAGCAAGCAAGCAAGCAGCAAGCATGCGCGAAATGGGAAAAAATCACAGCTCCGTCGTGGTGCTTCGGATTCAGCCAAAATTTTGGTGGATGCTACCTATGGGTGTTTGGGACAACCACACAAAGTATGAGCCGAAAACTCGAGGGTGGCGGTCGGGAGTGCATGTCATAGGTGGTGGGCCTCCGTTTCAACATCTGTCTAAAATGGCCAACAAGTGCCATTTTGCGGGGCAGTTTGGGTGCCCAAGATGTCCATGGAGGGATGCATTTGCATGGGGACCAACGTAGATGATGAGCAAACGCTTTTGATCGCCGTCTAGTGTGTTTTGCACCCATTTAGTGGCCCAAACAACCTCTTTTTGGCCCAAACAACCTCTTTTTGGCCCAAAATACCGTAAAATCGGCCTTGAAAAACACTCTTTTTGCAAACTTTTTCAAGTTCCAGCTTCCCATGGTGTGTTTGATAGCCATGGAATGCATTGGGCACGCTTGTGGTGATAAATAATGACGAAGGGGATCACGTGCAACGTGATTCTATGCTGTTAACACCGCTCACTGCTGTCTTGGCACCACTAGCGTGCATGGTGCGCAAGCTAGGGTAGGGTTACGGGGTAAAGGGGCAAATTTAGGGACCTGCAGTGCGTAGGGGGGGGGGGTGTCCGGCGGGAACGTGCTGTGTTTGAATGCCATCTATTGCTTTGGGCACCCTTGTGATGATAAACAATTATGAAGAGGATCACTTTCAACTCAATTCTACACAATCAATACCCTTCAATCCCCCCCCATCAGAGTGGTGCAGCACATACCGTGCACGTGCTAGGGTAGGGTTATGGGTGTCACCACTGGGTCCAAAACGT
This sequence comes from Eutreptiella sp. 'Long Island Sound 2002', assembly GCA_964036045.1. Lineage (NCBI taxonomy): Eukaryota > Euglenozoa > Euglenophyceae > Eutreptiales > Eutreptiaceae > Eutreptiella > Eutreptiella sp. 'Long Island Sound 2002'. Next base: position 180,003,116 of record OZ038379.1, read on the forward strand.
GGTCAAAGATGATTTTGTCCAAAATTGTTCTTCGACCACTTGGGGTGCTCAAACAAATGATTTCGGGCTATTTTGAACCATTTTTGGACCATATTAGCGAATGACACTTCCCAAAACCCTTGAAATGGGCAAGTAGCCATTTTCGGCTACTTTTTAGCCATGACCCCCTTGTTGGGCCCATTTTGTTCGTGTGGCTCATGTTCCTTCCCCACCGGCTCGCAATATTCAGTCTTGATTAGAATTAGGGTTAGGATCACTGCAACCTGTCTTGGTTTTATAACCCTTTTTCGTGTCCAGGGTGGACCTAACAGGTTTGGCAAGCAAGCAGCAAGCAGCAGGCAAGCAGCAAGCAGCAGGCAAGCAGCAAGCAGCAAGCAAGCATGCACGAAATGGGGGGGAATCACATCTCCATCGTGTTGGTGATTCGCATTCAGCCAAAATTTTGGTGGATGCAACGTATGGGTGTGAGGGACAACCACACAAAGTATGAGCCAAAAACTCAACAGTGGCGGCCGGGAACGGGCGTCGCAAATGCCGGACCTCCATTTCAAAATCTGCAATTTAGGGCCAAAATCAGCCTTTTTTTTTGCCCAGAACCACCCTAGAACCTGCTGTAAACGGCCAAATGAAGCGAAATAGCGGCTACTCAACACATGCAGCTAAACTTCCCCGTGCCGAAGGGCCCTTTAGGGCCCTCTAACTCCACAACATGTCCGCGAACCGGCCCCAAAAGGCCCCCAAAAGCACCAGAGTTTGTGCGCATTGGTCGCCGAAAACCCCAAACCAACCACGATTGAATATTGGGACCGAGCTGATGGGGGAGTGAGCATCGTCTAGGAGACTTCAACGACAAATGAAGTACGTACCGGAAAATGGATGAGAGCGGCTCAAAAGGGGCTCAAAATGCGCTGTATTCATCCGTTTGGGCACCACAATTGGACCAAGATCATTTTTGGAAAACCATGGTTTTGACCCGTTTTTCAGCTATTTGTAGTCCCAAAGTGGCCCATTTTCAAAGCCCTTTCGGCCTTGAGAGGGGCCAAAATTGCTCAACATCGGCTCAAAATGGGCTCATTCCACTTGTTTGTGCACCCCAAATGGTCCAAAAGTATCTTTGGAAAAACACATTGTGGACCCATTTTTGACCCATTTTTGGTCCCAAAACAACCCATTTTCAACGCATTTTGTGACGGTGGAGTGGCCAAATTGGCTTGCAATGGGCTCAAAAAAGGGCTCATTCCACTTGTTTGTGCACCCCAAATGGTCCAGGATCATTTGTTGGAGAAACACATTGTGGAACCATTTTTGACCCATTTTTTGTCCCTAAACAGCCTTTTTCAAGGCATTTTTGACTTTGGAGGGGCCAAAATGGCTTGCATCGGGCTCAAAAAGGGCTCATTCCACTTGTTTGTGCACCCCAAATGGTCTAGGATCATTTTTGGAAAACCCCATTTTTGACCCATTTTTGGCCCTTTTCTTTTTGTCCCAAAACTGCTGATTTTCAAGGCATTTTGGGATTCTAGGAGGGCCACAACGGGCCACCACGAGCTCAAAACGCGCCAAAAACACTTGTTTTGGCATTCCATGTGGTCCAGGATCATTTTTAAAATAGTCATTTTTTTACCCCCGGTGGACCTTGTTGACCCATTTTGGCACCCACCTCTTTGGGTTACCTCCTGCAGCTTGCCACAGCCCACTGGGCCTCGGTAGAGGGGTCTAGGCAGGGGGGGGGGGGGGGGCGACATGCAAGCTTTGCACATGGGGGTGTTAACCAAATTTTTCAGCCCCCTCGAAAAAAGGGCTAGTTTGTGGGGTTTTTGCACATTTCAAACTTGCCCGCTGAAAAAAGGGACAGTTTTTGTATTGAACAAAAACCAAGGCAAAAAAGCACCACGTGACCCTCACTGGATAATTTTTAGACTGATGCTTGGCACAGGTCCCAGGGCCACAATTTCTGCACCCTGCAGCCCCTGCTGTCATACCAGGATTTTTCAATTTCTAGTCTGATGCTTACCACAGGTCTCAAAGTCCCAATTTCTGCTCCCTGCAGCCCCTACTGTCGCACCAGGAGTTTTTAATTTTTAGTCTGATGTGTGGTTGTTGCTCACAAAGTTCTCTTGTGGCGTCACTCCACGGCTAATCCGGGCACGTGCCTGGACCTTGTGTTCCGAGCTGGGGTGTTCCCGCCATGCAACAAGGCTTGAGTCATGCAACAAAGTACTTCGGGGACGAATTTTTTTGCGGTAGGTCAGCCTCACCATTTTTGGCACACCGGCGGGACTGTACGCCTTCACTGCCCTATGTCTTGCGCTGCTTGGCCGCAACATTTGGTTCGCATAAGCCTTGTCGGCAAATGAGCCCTTTGCGAAGGATTGCACCGAGTTGGATGCTCAACACCTCCGAAGAATGTTGTTGTGTTATGAGAAAAACTGAGGACATGTTGCGAAGAGACGAAGACAATGGACATAGGCAAAGACAGAAATTGGGACCCTGGGACCTGTGGCAAGAATCGGACTAAAAATCAAAAATTGATGGTGTGACAGCGCGGGCCGCGGGGTGCAGAAATTGGGACCCTGGGACCTTTGGCAAGCATCAGACTAAAAATTAAAAATTCCTGGTATGACAGCAGGGGCTGCAGGGTGCAAAAATTGGGACTCTGAGACCTCTGGCAAGCATCAGACTAAAAATTAAAAATTGCTAGTGTGACAACAGGGGCTGCGGGGTGCAGAAATTGGGAGCCGGGGACCGGTGGCAAGCAGGGAGAAATCAACAAAACTCAAATGTGCGAAACGGGTGTTAACCAAATTTTTCAGCCCCTTCGAAAAAACAGGGTAGTTTGGCCAAACTATACCCTCTGTCGAGAATTAGCATGTCGCCCCCCCCCCCCCCCCTGGGTCTAGGCGTCGGTTAGGGCAATTTTGAGGGTTGGAAACCACCAAAAGTGGGTGGTTGCGGGTGGATTGAGTGCACTCGAAATCGCGTTTTGAGCCACGTAGCCCAGGATATGGTCTGTTTTTGGTTTGGGGCTGTTGGCGGCCAATGTGCACAAACTCTGGTGCTTTTGGGGGCCTTTTCGGGCCGGTTCGCGGACATGTTGTGGAGTTAGAGGGCCCTAGAAAGCCCTTCGGCACGGGGAAGTCTAGCTGCATGTGTTGAGTAGCCGCTATTTCGCTTCATTTGGCCGTTTACAGCAGGTTCTAGGGTGGTTCTGGGCAAAAAAAAAGGCTGATTTTGGCCCTAAATTGCAGATTTTGAAATGGAGGTCCGGCATTTGCGACGCCCGTTCCCGGCCGCCACTGTTGAGTTTTTGGCTCATACTTTGTGTGGTTGTCCCTCACACCCATACGTTGCATCCACCAAAATTTTGGCTGGATGCGAAGCACCAACACGATGGAGACGTGATTTTTCCCCATTTCGCGTGTGCGTGCTACTTGGTTGCTGCTTGCTGCTTGCTTGCTTGCCAAACCTGTTAGGTCCACCCTAGACACTAAAGAAGGTTATAAAACCAAGACTGGTTCCACCAGCTCGGTGAAAACAGACCATACCTTGGGTTACGTGGCTCAAAACGCGATTTCGAGAGCACCTAATCCACCCATGGTGGCCCGTTGTGGCCCTCCTAGAATCCCAAAATGCCTTGAAAAATGGTTGAAAATGCCTTGAAAAAGTGTTTTTCCAACAAATGATCCTGGACCATTTGGGGTGCCTAAACAAGTGGAATGAGCCCTTTTTTGAGCCCATTGCAAGCCAATTTGGCCACTCCACCGTCACAAAATGCGTTGAAAATGGGTTGTTTTGGGACCAAAAATGGGTCAAAAATGGGTCCACAATGTGTTTTTCCAAAGATACTTTTGGACCATTTGGGGTGCCTAAACAAGTGGAATGAGCCCTTTTTTGAGACCATTGCAAGCCAATTTGGCCACTCCACCGTCACAAAATGCGTTGAAAATGGGTTGTTTTGGGACCAAAAATGGGTCAAAAATGGGTCCACAATGTGTTTTTCCAAAGATACTTTTGGACCATTTGGGGTGCACAAACAAGTGGAATGAGCCCATTTTGAGCCGATGTTGAGCAATTTTGGCCCCTCTCAAGGCCGAAAGGGCTTTGAAAATGGGCCACTTTGGGACTACAAATAGCTGAAAAACGGGTCAAAACCATGGTTTTCCAAAAATGATCTTGGTCCAATTGTGGTGCCCAAACGGATGAACACAGCTCATTTTGAGCCCCTTTTGAGCCGCTCTCATCCATTTTCCGGTACGTACTTCATTTGTCGTTGAAGTCTCCTAGACGATGCTCACTCCCCCATCAGCTCGGTCCCAATATTCAATCCTAGTTAGGGTTAGGGCTATGGCTAGGCATAGGTGTAGGCATAGGACTGATTAGGCTGAGGGTTGGGGTGGGTGTTGGGGTCGGGGTTGGCTTTAAGGATAGTGTTGGGGTGCAAAATGGACAATATTTTCCTTCGGGCGCCTTTGGTCCCCATGGAGCGCCGGGCGGCACCTTTGGCAACCAACTGTTGGTCAGAGGCCACCTAGCGGGGGGGAGGGGGGGGGGGGGGGTAGTTGGCGTCCTGGGACCCGCAGAGCCCCCCCTCCTCCCAAGCAGGTCTATATCCGGCTGGTCTGCACTATCGTGGGCTCCAGAGGGCGTTCCGGGGCGTGTTGGTGGGGGGGGCGGGTTCATTCCGTAGCTCATCCACCAAGCAGTGACAACGAATGCCTCGGCCTAATGACCCGAGGTGGGGTATCCCCCCCACGGTTGTATTGGAAGAGGGTGGGGGGCTACCCCCCCCCCCCCCTCCAGGGAGCCTGGCCTACGCCTAGCCACTGTCTCCCTGACACCAAGTGCTAGCTTCAATTTGTAATTCACAGCAACCGCCCCAACTGATTTGGCAACCTCCTCCGATCCCCTGCCGAACCGACTCTGGGGCCGCCCCTGAGGTTCCTGCCGTCCCGGTGATCCCCAAAATGGGGAAGAAGCAAAAAAAGTGTAGCCGCTACCGCCCCGGGGAAGACGTTGGAGAAGCGGCGGCCTGAAGGCCTCGACCCAGTGGCACTGTCCTTGGCCTGGTGGGTGGGGGGGGGGGGTCCTTGTGTTGCCTCAACCGAATTTCCCATGTGTGGAACGAAGGGCTGTAGCAGCAGCAAGCAAGCACAGCGAGCCCATGTAGATGGCACAAATCCATCACTTGGCCCATGTGGACCACATGCAGTTCAAATGCGGTCCCACTTATGGTGGATGATACCTTGGGGAATTGAATCGTACCACGTCTGAGCAGAAAGCTCAGTATCGGTGGCCAGGTACGATTGCTTAACGTTGAGGGGCTTGGCTCCAACAATTATCCAAAACAGCCAAAAATTGCTGTGTCTTGGCAGTTTTTGTTGCGTACGGCCCTGAGTGCATTGAAACGTACCCAAATGAAATTCCTCACCATTTGTCATGCATATCTCTTTGTTGGCATCCTTGGTGACTACAAATAGCCCAAAAGTCACCCCAAATGGACACCCTTATTAGGATTGATTGCCTTAGACAGGTTTGAACGCCACATATTTCCTTTGTAAACCAAATGAGGATGAGTGCTGATTGGTGCAGTGCTCCAAATCCTTGAGTACAGCGGCCAGACCCGCCAATGGAGCCGCGTCAGCTGGTACCCAAAACGGCCCACAAAGGCGCTTACAATGACCCCAAAAGGCACAAATTTCCACATTTGGCTCTTTCGCATGCCTGCACTCCATACATTGCCCCCAACACCCTCTTGGGGATGGATGAGGAGAGAAAGGAATATCGGTAGGCCACTTGCAGAAACGGGCAACCTTCAACACACTAATGGCAATGTGGAGTTGTGTATGGTGTGGGGTTACATGGGTCAAGTGCCGTCCAAATCTGGGTCTAAATGATGTGTTTCTAAATCTAAATCTAAATGGTGTGTGAGGGTATTCGGGGATGTTGGCCTACTTTGACTTTGTTGAGGCCAAGTGACACACTTGACACACTTGGTGTAGTGTTCGTGATTGGTGCGTTGTGCATTGTGAAGACTTGCTCCAAGAGAAAAAGAGAAGAGAAAGAGGTAGATTTCAAAGGTTTTTGAGGGTACCTGATGGCGGAGGTAGTGGTGGGGGTTAGGGTGGAAGTGGATGTGGATGTGTAAACAAGGGTGGATGTACAGATAGCGAAAGAGGCAGAGGTATAGACGGAAAAGCAGGGGGCGAGATAGGGTACCTGCACGACGCCTTGTACCAAAAAGAACATGCAGCTGCTGACCTCACCCTCGTGCGTGAGATACTCCATGGGCGGAGCCAGGATCCGCGTCATTGTGGACGCCAGCATGGCCATTGCCCGGCGGGTGGCCCCCGAGAAGACCGGGACCTGGGCCAGCAAATCGATCTTGATGTGGCGGTACACCTGATCCTGCAGGTACGCAGGGAGTTCGGCGATCTCCTGGGTGTTGGAGAGGGTGGCCTCCAGCAGGTACGGGTAGATGGCGTACACTTGCTTCTGAATGTGGGCGGGGACCTTGTAGAATTCCAAGATGGTGCCCAGGCGGTGCTTTTTCTCCTCGAGTTTCTCCTGCGAGCACCGGGGCCGGGGCAAGAACCAAGGAATCCCTTGAGGAAAAGGTGCTGGAGGGGCAGTAGGGAAGTATCTGTCTGCGTTTCGCAGGGGCAGAAGGGGTGGGGGGATGGGACAGGGCCTCACACAGGCGGGGGATTGCAGGCCTGCGTGTCAGCCCCAGCGCGGCACTGGTCCCAAACCCTGTGCTAGCCGATGCCAAGGCCGAGCGGACTGGGACAGCCCCCCTGGACCGCAGCATAGTGCGGGGGGCACCGGCATTGTGCCTGTGGGGTTCAGGAGGGGCCAGCTTGGTGGTGTGCCCTCGTGGGTCCCCAAAGCTAACGGGGCTGTGGCGCCGCAACCTGGGAGTCTTCCCAGGCAGGTCTCCAGGGCAGGGAAGCGCTCTGCGCGACCTGGGACCCAACCTGTCCGAAGAGCCCCTGCCAAAGGCGGGGGGCTTTGGAAAAGCCCCCCCCCCGACATTAATTTTTCCCCCCACCCCAGCCCCAGCGCGCAGCCCGACTGGGAAGGACCCACACTCCTTGACTGCGATGCGGCACGGGTGGTGCTGATGCAGATCCGGCTGGGTCCAACATCCCATGGGCACGCCTGAACCAGTAGCCAAAAAAGGCCCCTTCTTTCTGACAGCCCCTTTCCATGGGGGGGGCTCTTTGGGATACATACAGTGCCTTTCTCAGGCAATTTGGACCAACAAACCTTAAAGCAGCTGTGGTGGACAAAAGTTTGAGCGACAGCGATCAAGACAAAATCCCATTCCCAGCATCTCAAGCCCTTGTGTGACACGCTGCAGGCACACTACAAACAAAGGACTTTTACAAAGGCCCGGCCGAAGGAGGCCCTTTCTGCAACCCCCCCCCCCCCAAAAAGAAATTTGGGGGGCTCCTAGCCCCCCGCCCCCCAACAAATTATTTTTTCCACCGTCCCTGCCTCCGTGCCTCAGCAGTCGTGGGGCGGCTTGGCAGCATGTCTCTGTGACGTGGAGGCTGCATAGCCCTGACCCTTTTCTTCCCGTGTGGGCTCAGCATAAGGCTCCCCTCGTCTCCCGGAGCACTGGGCATACATGAGGGGTGGGGTGGGGTGGGGTAGGGTTGGGGTGCGTTCAGAGGTAGGCAGAGCTCAGACACAGTGCAAACCCCCCCCCCGTTGGTGTGTGTCACATGAAAAGCAGTCCAGGGGGCAGGGAGGGAGTCTAGAGCCCAGAATGTTTCCGCACCAACAAAATTGTCCTTGTCTAATTGCTTAGGTAGCTTAGGTGCTTGGGTAGGGTTACATGGGCCATGTGGTGACAAAAAATGGATCAAAATGGTTGGCACACTCGCATTGTTAGGCCAGTTTTGACCCACATGCAAACTATGCTTGGAAAATAGCGCATTTTGGAATCGAAAATGGGTCGACCAAAAGTGAACAATGACTTTTTCTAAAACTGCCTAAAAATCATTGAGAACACAAAAGAAACGGGTAATTTTGGACCTTGCCGAGGGGGGCGGCCGGTTCGAATATTGACACCCAACTGTGTCCGGGAACTTTTGGGGGTCCAGAGAGGGCCATAAAGCAATGGATACAAAGCTCACATATACCCCTGCGTCACAGGCATATGGTCATCGCCACAAACCTCAGTTCATTGTTTGATCTGCTGCACTGCAGCACACTTCGGACAAGGGCCGAATGTTGCCTTGGGCTCACCTCCGTCGGCGGCTATCGAATGTTTCTTGGCCCGTTTGGGCAAGAACTCTCACCCCCACTGAGCCGGATAGGCGTGCTTCCCAGAAGACAAAGTGTTCAGTAACGGGGCGTTCGGGGGGGGGGGGGGACCCCAACCCAACCTCCGGGTTGGACCTTGGCTGATGGGAGCCTGAGCTGATGGACAATTTTTTGTTGAAAATTTTTTTACCCCACTTGTGTATGTTCAAAATGATCTGCGCGTCGTGGGGATCGTTTTGAGGTATGTATGTTGGGGTGCCCACTGACCCCCCCTGGGGACCCCGGCGGCTGACCGGCCGACCCACCGACACCCCTCAAAATGCTTTTAGTGGTTTTTCACCCCTTTTTGAATTCTCCACAAAATTCTGAGGATGTTGAGTATGGACACATAGGGTAAAAAAAAATTCCCCCTCGGGAGGCCAGAACAATTTTTCCGGCGCCTTCAGTGCCAACACTTTTCCCCAAAATCTCAAATTGCAGAAAGCCGTGTTCAAGAAGTATGGGGGGTCTGGAAGGGTGGGGCTGGGGGGCTGTCTGGATTCGAACAGGCCGCCCCCCTCGGACCCCTCGGACCTTGCCTTGTTTAGACCCTCTTCTCCATCGCAACAATCCCAAAAATGCCTTGAATGTGCACCATGCACACGTGCAGCCTGTGGGCTACGCAGTAACACATGCAATGTGTATGGGTGCGCCCATGGCGGTGGCACAATTTGCAGTGCGCAGATGCATTCAAAGCGAAAACGACACCCAACAAGGCCGTCCCATGCAGATGCAAGGCCTGGTCTAGATCTGCAGTGCACCACCGATGGTTAACGCTCGGTGATTCGGAGGCCCCTGGCCCTGTGTTGGAACTCCGTACACACGGGGACGTTTGTAGAGCTTCCTCCAAGCGGGTGGGCGGTCCCGCCGACCCCCCCTCGGACTCACCCACCGAAATCAGAAAAACTTTAGAGAGGAAAATGAGGTTGACCAAAGCGGCCGGAGAACTGAGGCTGAATGTAGGAACATAACCGTTTTTAACTTCTGAGCCACCTACCTACCCAGCGCCCCCCCCTCCCCCGAGGCCTGTGCTTGAAGGGGGTGCTGTGGTGGGGGGGGGGGGGTGTCTGGAACCCAAAAGTGTGTGTACCAGAATTGGTCTAAAGAAATGTGTCCTTCGAAAAATTTTGGTGAGCGCGGGGGGAGGGGGCAGGCTAACATAAGAGAGGAGGGGGTGGGAGGGGGTCTGGGACCCAAAGTTTGTGTACCAAAAATGGCCCGATCAAATTTTCCGATTGTAAATTTCGTCTTTTCCCCCAATGGTCACTTTGGTCTGGGGGGGGGGGGGGGCTCCTCAGATGGTAGTCGGCCGTTCCAATGTTAGCCTGCGGGGGGGCGGGGGGGATGCAAAAAAACCAGTGCGAATCAGCCCCCCCTCCCCAGGGTCGACTTCACCTTCCGTCAGCTCCCGGGCCGCCTGTACCTTCACTTTGTTCTCCCGGAGGGCCGGTGCCAAGCCGGCGGTGAGAATGTACAGGTTGAGGTACGTCGAGGCCATCATGACCAGCAGCGTGAACATGCGCGTCTGCAGCGCCTTCGGGTACACGTCCCCGAAGCAGACGGTGGTGAGGCAGCCGATGACAAAGTACACGGCCATGCAGTACGCGTGGAACATGCCGGTGGGTTTGCTCAGGGGGGACTCCGCCTCCTCTGGGGTGGTCCGAAAGGCCAGAAGGCTGCCAAACACCAACAAATTGGTCATGTACAGCACCTGAATGGCACGACAGAGAACCAGCACGCAGGGATGCAGGAGAAGGGAAGGCACCTCAGGGGCAGCCCCAGAAGCGGTTACATCGGCGGTTGGGGGCGGTTACTGTCGGTTACAAATGCCATTGAAACTGGCACCTGGGGTCAGGGAGACAGTGGCTGGGTATAGGCCGGGCGCCCTGGGGGGAGGGGGGGGGGGGGGGCTACCTTCCCCCCTTCCAATGCATCCCTTTGGCACATCAATCCGGTCGTTGGGACTTCACGCGGCGCATTGGACAGTCACGCTGAAAGAGATCCCCCCACTCACCCAAAACGACAAAGTATCGATGGGTTTGAGCGGGGTTTCAACTTCGGGGGGTCCGGGGGGGGGGGGGTGTCGATACAGCCCTCTGGCTAGACCCCCCACTGGACAACCCCCCAAAAAAGGCTCAATTGACGGGCCCCCGAAAATCCTACCCAGACTGACCCCGGGGCCCCGAAGGTGACCCGGACCCAAATTCAGCAAAAAAAATGACAATGGGATTTTAGCACGGGTGGGCCGTCCCCTCGCTTTTAGACGCGACTCCCCCCCCCAGTAGAAGTGGGCCGAAGGCCCCTGGGGGGGGGGGGGGGCATTGGAGGGGGGGTTCAGGGAGGGGCGATGGGGGGAGGGGTTCAGGGAGGGGCGATGGGGGGGGGGTTCAGGGAGGGGCGATGGGGGGGGGGGTCGGGAGGGTCGGTTGGGGGGGGGGTCCAGGTGGGGCAATTTGGGGTAGTGGGGGGGGGGGCATAGGCTCCCGTTACCTCCCCTTGCCCTCCCTCATGGGTGAGAGCTAGGGCTAGGGTTAGGGGTAGGGTTAGGGTCACCGAGCTGGTGGAACCAGTCTTGGTTTTATAACCCTTTTTAGGGTCTAGGGTGGACCTACCAGGTTTAGCAAGCAAGCAGCAAGCAGCAAGCAAGCAGCAAGCAAGCAGCAAGCAAGCAGCACGCGCGAAATGGGCCAAAATCAGAACTCCGTCGTGGTGCTTCAGATTCGGGTGAAATTTTGGTGGATGATACCTATGGGTGTGAAGTACAATCACGCAAAGTTTGAGCAAGAAACTCAACGGTGGCGGCCGGGAACGGGATTCGCAAGTGGCGGACCTCAGTTTCAAAAACTGCAGTTTAGGGCCAAAAACAGCCATTTTGGGGGCCAAAACAGCCCCGGAACACATTCAAAACGGCCAAACGAAGGGAAACGGTGGGTACACTCTATGTGCGGCTTGACTTCTCCGTGTCAACGAGCTCTTTGCGGCCCTCTAACTCCATGATACATCCCGGAAACGGCCCAAAAAGGCCCCTAGAAGCTCCAAATGCCGACAGCCACAAACCAAGAACACGCCATATCTTTGGCTACATGGCTCAAAATGCGATTCCGAGGGCACCTACTCCACCCGCAACCCCCCACTTTTTGTGGTTTCCACCCCTCAAAATTGCCTAAACGGACGCCTAGACCCCCATACCTAGGCCCACTAGGCTGCGGCAAGCTGCAAGCTCAAGCCCAAACAGGTGGGTGCCCAAATGGGTCAACAGGGTCCAGTAGGGGCAAAAAGATGACTTTTCTATAAAATGATCCTATACCATGTGCGAAGGTAAAGCGAGTGTTTTTGGACCGTTTTGAGCTTGTGGTGGGCCATTTTGGTCCTCCGAAAATCCCAAAATGCCTTGAAAATGGGCTGTTTTGGGACCTAAAATGGGTCAAAAATGGGTCAAAAACGCATTTTTCCAAAAATCATCCTAGACCATTTGGGGTGCACAAACGGGTGAAATGAGCCCATTTTGAGCCCATTTTGGGGCCCTTTTTAGGGTCTAGGGTGGACCTACCAGGTTTAGCAAGCAAGCAGCAAGCAAGCAGCAAGCAGCAAGCAAGCAGCACGCGCGAAATGGGCCAAAATCAGAACTCCGTCGTGGTGCTTCAGACTCGGGTGAAATTTTGGTGGATGATACCTATGGGTGTGAAGTACAATCACGCAAAGTTTGAGCAAGAAACTCAACGGTGGCGGCCGGGAACGGGATTCGCAAGTGGCGGACCTTAGTTTCAAAAACTGCAGTTTAGGGCCAAAAACAGCCATTTTGGGGGCCAAAACAGCCCCGGAACACATTCAAAACGGCCAAACGAAGGGAAACGGTGGGTACACTCTATGTGCGGCTTGACTTCTCCGTGTCAACGAGCTCTTTGCGGCCCTCTAACTCCATGATACATCCCGGAAACGGCCCAAAAAGGCCCCTAGAAGCTCCAAATGCCGACAGCCACAAACCAAGATCACGCCATATCTTTGGCTACATGGCTCAAAATGCGATTCCGAGGGCACCTACTCCACCCGCAACCCCCCACTTTTTGTGGTTTCCACCCCTCAAAATTGCCTAAACGGACGCCTAGACCCCCATACCTAGGCCCACTAGGCTGCGGCAAGCTGCAAGCTCAAGCCCAAACAGGTGGGTGCCCAAATGGGTCAACAGGGTCAAGTAGGGGCAAAAAGATGACTTTTCTCAAAAATGATCCTATACCATGTGCGAAGGTAAAACGAGTGTTTTTGGACCGTTTTGAGCTTGTGGTGGGCCATTTTGGTCCTCCGAAAATCCCAAAATGCCTTGAAAATGGGCTGTTTTGGGACCTAAAATGGGTCAAAAATGGGTCAAAAACGCATTTTTCCAAAAATCATCCTAGACCATTTGGGGTGCACAAACGGGTGAAATGAGCCCATTTTGAGCCCATTTTGGGGGTATTTTGGCCCCCAGAAGTCCAAAAAGTCTTGAAAGTGGGCCTTGTGGTGAAGGGGTTCACTTGCAAGCTGATTTCACTTTGTCAAGAGCCATCAATGTGTGAATCATTGTTGATGTCCCTCACCAATCATAGGTGATGTTTCCTGCCCCACCAGCTCGGTCCCAATATTCAGTCTTGATTAGGGTTAGGGTTAGGGTTAGGGTCATGGGTAGGGTTAGGTGTAGGGTTAGGAGCAGGCTGAGGGTTGGGGTGGGTGTTAGAGTCAAGGTTGGGTTCAAGTGTAGCGTTGGGGTGCTCCACCGCCTGGGCGGGGAGGGATGCTATGTTGGCAAGGGGAATGAAAAAAATTTTCGGGCGCCTTCGGTGCCACCATATGTATAGCCGGTAGCCATTGACCCTTGGTAACTAAGTGGGCCCGGAGGGCCCGAAGGGGGGGGGGGGGGGGGGGGTCGCGTACCCAAACCGAGGAGACGGCCCACCCGTGGATTTTAGGAATCAGCGCGTCGAGGGGGTTGAGAAAAATCATCATTTGCCATGTATTTAGTGAAAAAAAAATTGACCATTGTTAGTTTTGGGGGGCTCAACTTACACCCCGCCCCCCCAAGTTGAAAACCTGACATCCTGGTCCCTCCCCCAGCCTCAGCCCATTCGTGGTCCCCCCTCTCTACATATCCAGCCCCCATTCAAATTCGGTTCCGCATCCATGCGGCACGGCACCGGCCGGTTTGTGCCAGGGCCGCAGGCGGTTGCGTTCCCCAACATGCTCCATCTTCCTTGGCAGAGCTGAGCTGGGCAGCCACAGCGAATGACAGCACGGGGGGTTCCAGAGCGGAGAGGAACCAATACGCCCACATAACCCCAGCCATCTTGGGGTCCCCACGCTTGGGGACGGCGTGGCCTCAAGATCTTTGCCCAGCTGCACTGCCTTGGGCCCAGAGGGCCGAGGAGGGGGGGGGGGGGCGGAGGGGGGGGGGTTCATGGAGTGCCGGGATTCCCATGCACTCGGAAATCGTTGGCGGCCTTGTGCACCGCACTGCAGCGAACCAACCTGCGGGGGTTCAATGGAGCAGGACTGGCAGGCAGGGCTCCTTTTACGGGGGGCGGGGTCTGGGGGGGTGGATCCAGCCCCCTGTGTGACATTCCGTCTGGTTGTTGTGGATCCACCCCCCCCCCCCGGGTGGTGTTGAGTTATTAGAGGCACCGAAGGCGCCGAAGAAATATATGTATATCTCTCGGGGACGGTTGCGATTCTGTCAGGTTTGTGCGTTTTTGGGGGGTCGGAGCCCTTGTTGCCTCGGTTGTGCCCACTTAGTGTCCCATAGGTAGGGAGGGGTATGTGGGTATATTCAGAAAGCCCTTGAAAAGGGCTTTTTGGAGCACCCTAGGTCTGCATGGTGTACAGACGACATGTTTGAGAATTTCGTCCATTTTGGGTGGTGCCTGCGTTGCTTGCTGCCCCTTTTTGTCAACAGGCAGCTACCATGTCTGCCTGCAAATTCACGCCACGTGCTATTGCCTCTCCAGATGCACCACAGAGGCCTTTGGTGCGGAAGAGAGCTCGCTCTGGGTGTGTAAAGTGGGTGCGGTCAACTCGTTTTGTAAGGAAACTGAGAATCCTGAAGCGCACTGATTTTTGGGATGTATACAAGTGGCTGGCTGGTGCATACAGGTCCTCACGCAGCCACACAGACCATCTGCAGAAACCTGTGTTGATCCAAGACGAAAAACTCAAGTGGCTGGATTTTGGCAGCACACCTGACCCAGTGAACCTGCAGCCCCATGCTGGCTATGTATGGTTGAAATCAGGGTACAGTGAGGCCATTCCCTGGCGCAAGGTTCAGGTGACCAAACAACGAAATGTGGACCTCACAACGGATGGCCTGTGGGCTATGCCTCTCAACGAAGGGTGGGTGCCAGTGAAGGCACGGAGGTTGCAGGATTGGCAAAACTGAAGAATATGTCCCTGTCCACAAACAGGGTGATGTCTGCCCCAATGGGTCCCAGCCCTGCCTGAAAAAGGCAATGCAGATGATGATGATGATTCAGAATAAGGATAATCCAACGGTGCCGTGCATTGTTTGTGTGCACCGTCCCAGTTGCTGCTCTGTGCTCAAAAATGTGACCACCTACCCCCCTGTGTGACATTCCGTCTGGTTGTTGTTTCTTTACGGGGCCCTGGACAGTCACCCGTTCTTCCCTTCGCATGTTGCGTCGGGTCGCTGCTTTCTGTCAGCCGCTGCGGCCGGTGCTCCTGCTGGTGTCGGCTTTGCGCTCGTGGAGCCCAGCGGTTGGTGTGCTGGAGCTGTGCTGGATGTGGCAGTATGTGCCGTTTGCGCGTCAGCGGCGCCCAGTAGTTGGCGTACTGGGGTTGTGCTGGTTGTTGTGGGGGTCGTTTGACTGTTTTTGCTGTCCACACACCTCTGTCCTCAGGCCGCCCACAACCTGCCTCTCTGTGTTTCCATGTGCGTGAGCCCCACGTGCCCTGCTCCGCATGGTGTCCCGGGTGATTTACGCTGCACCATGACCGCGCCTTTGTCCTTGCTTCTGCCCACCCCGGTTTTGCCGGACCTACCCTACCCCCCACAACCCATACATTTCTGAAATGCCCTTTTTTCACAGATTTCAAAAAATATACACATACCCCCCCTTTGTGATGACATGTTTGCACATCAACGCAAAACTTGTAAAAAAAATCCCAAAAAGTGCAGAAACACACTAAGTTGGCAGCTTGTGAATGTCCCCAAGAGATATTCAAATATCTCTCTGGGACGCGTAATTTGGTGCCAACATGGAGCGTTTTCAGGGGTTGGTGCCGTTGTTGCTTCATTTGTGCCTGCTGAGTGTCCCAAAGGGGGGGGGTATGTGGGGTATATTCGGAAAGCCCTTGAAAAGGGCTTTTCGGAGATGTATGGGTTGGGGGGGGGGGGGGTCCGGAACCATATTTTTTCGAAAATTGGCCGTTACCGTTGACAGGTTGGGTTTTTTTTGCCTGTTCTGATCCGGTTTCAGACAGACTGCACCGCACTCCTACCCCCATTACTCCAACATATGGGCATATGAGGGTCAAGTCATTCGGCTGGATTTGTTGCATTTGATGTGTAGAAGACATGTGCAACATGGGTCCCCTCAAGACCCCAATACGTTGATCACTTTGACCAATAACTACCTTGGACACCCGGGTAATGCGTGGTGCAACTTGCAGCATCAAGCTCACTAGAGTGCAAGAAATCAAAGATGGCAGAAATTCTCAAACAGGCTGTCAAGTTGGGACATGGGACCACAATATTTGGATTCAGCACGTCAAAATGCATCCATTTACTCCTTTCACTTTGCTCCAACTCCATAATATGTCGGAGCACCTAGGGGAAAACCTGTGAGTTGGTGTCCTGCACGCACGCGTGAGCGGAGCAGCCTGAGGCCCGAAAACCCTGAAACGCCAAAAAGTTTGGCCTCGGTACTCAAAAATATGGTCACCTATCCCCCCCCAACCCATACAGTTCTGAAACGGCGTTTTCTCACAGATTTCGAAAAGCATACACATACCCCCCCCCCCCAAGGTGACGACACTTTGGGGCATTAGACCAAAAGTTGAGAAAAGTCTGAAAAAATGTGAAAACGCTCCATGTTGGCACCTTCTGAATGTCCCCGAGAGATATGGCTTATGTGATCCCTCCCCCCCCCCCCGCCTTCCCCCCGCCCCCTTTGGCGCCGGCCCGGGGGCACTTTGCACCCCGTAAACGATGTTAGCGGACCGTTTTGGGGGGCAGGGGCACAAGGCCCCCTTCCCAAGTATTGCCTCGTCACGTCTACAACATGCCGGTGGTGTCTACCGTAGCAGACCGCGTCAAGCAGACAGTGTCTACATGGGGCAGACAGTGTCTACAGACTATAGGCCGCAATTCCTTTGATCCACGGGTAAACGGGTGGGGTACCGGGGTAAACGGGGTGGCATACGTTGGTAAAACATTATATTCTTGCATGGGGCCAGGATGGGGGGGGGGGGCAGGGATCGCATACACCATAATATATATATATATATATATATATATATATATATATATATACCAAGGCATCCATTCGAATCATGCTCAAACTGCAAGATTCAACATTCCTACATCCTACTTCGCTACAATAACCATGAGTTCGTTGTTCTTGCGTGGGCCTTGCAGTAGCCCCTAGCACACTGATTCACGGCTTCCTAACCGTAGGAACACTACTCCATCCCTCCTGCGTATCTCTCTAATCTACACCCCTCTCCCCAACTCTACGCGGCTCCACAATACGGCTCTAAAGTACGTGCGAACTGTACAATTTGGTGCATACATGTAGCCAAATGGGCTAAATTGGGTCAAAACGGAGCTCAAAATGGGCACAATTCACTTGTGTTTGCACCCCAAGCGGTCCAGGATGTCTTTTGGAACACTGTGGTTCTGGCCCATTTTTGACCCATGTTTCGCCAAAACAGCCAATTTTCAAGGCATTTCAGGATTTTCCATGGGCCAAAACGCGTCAAAACGGGCTCAAAATGGGCTAAAAACATCCCCAGTCCTCCACAATCACTTTTGGAAAAACCTGTTTTTGACCCATTTTTGACAAATTTTTGGTCCCAAAACGGGCCATTTTCAGGGCATTTTGGTATTTTCCATGGGCCAAAACGCATCACCACAGGCTCAAAATGGGCTAAAAACACGGGTTTGAGCATCCCAAATGGTCCAGGATCACTTTTGGAAAAACCCGTTTTTGAGCCATTTTTTGACCCATTTTTCGTCCCAAAACGGCCCATTTTCAAGGCATTTTGGGATTTTCCATGGGCCAAAACGCATCACCACAGGCTCAAAACGGGCTAAAAACACTTGTTTGAGCATCCCAAGTGGTCTAGGAACAACTTTGGAAAAAATGTTTTTTTCGCCCCGGGGACCCTTGTGGACCCACCGTTGGCCCCCAACGTGCGCGGGCCACGCTGCCCTCCGGCTCACCAAGTGATCACTGGTATGGGGGTCTGGGCATCTATTTGCGCGAATCTGAGGCTTGGAAACCACAAAAAATGGGGGGTTGCGGGTGGACTAGGTGCCCTCGGAATTCAGTTTTGAGCCACGTAGTCCAAGATACGGCCCGGTCTTGTTTTTGGGCCTATTTGACACAAACCGCTCAGAGTCACGCCATTTTTAGCCATTTTTGGGCCGTTTCTCGGACATATCATGGACTTGGAGGGCAAGAAAGGGCTCTTGGTCACGGGGCAATCGAGGCGCACGTGGAGTGTAGCAACTGTTTTCCTTCATTTGGCCATTTTGAGTGGGTTTCGTGGCCGTTTTGGGCCAAAAAAAGGCTGTTTTTGGGGCACAAAATGCACAGT
The DNA here is from genome assembly GCA_964036045.1 of Eutreptiella sp. 'Long Island Sound 2002'. NCBI lineage: Eukaryota > Euglenozoa > Euglenophyceae > Eutreptiales > Eutreptiaceae > Eutreptiella > Eutreptiella sp. 'Long Island Sound 2002'. The sequence continues at coordinate 180,021,230 of OZ038379.1, forward strand.
TTTGGGTGGGCACTTCCCGACTTGGCGCCCCCGCCCCGGGCCGCCACCGGTGAGTTTCTGGCTCAAAACTTGGATTTGGCAAGGGCACCACCTAGGCTTTATGATGGCTAGAGTAGAGTAGAGCCCAAAGCGGTGGAACGGAGTAATGGCCAAAACGGAAAGGAGAAGTGTTGCCTGTTGGTTGGTTGCTTGCATGTTGCTTGCTTGTTGTTAGCTAGATTTACGGGGAGAGGGGTGTAGTAATATATCATATATTCACATATACGCACGTATACGCGTATACATGTATACGCGTATACGCGACGTATACGTGTATACGTATAGTCTGTGGACACTGTGCATAGTTTGTAGACACTATGCACATACACGTTTACCTGAGTAAAGTCTGTAGACACTGTGCATAGTTGGTAGACAAGTTGCATAGTCTGTGGACACTCTGCACCACAAGTAGACACGGCCTGCTAATTGTAGATACTGTCGGCATGTTGTAGACGCAAGTAGACAAATTTGGGAAGGAAAGGCCCCCTTCCCTAAAAAACGGTCTGCTAACGGCGTTTACCCATGCACAAGGGCATGTATACGTGTATATGTATACGCGTGTACGCGCGTACACGTACAGCCCTCAAATTTTTGGCCTAAACAAACTGGCACCTTGGCGCCAAAGAAAAAATTTTGATTGGCCAAACGCCCAGAGAAAAATGTGGCCCAATCACTTCAAGGGAGGGGCGGGGACCCCAGTGGTGCGGAGTTGTTAAAAGGAGCCCTGGGGAGCACGACTCGCAGCTACCTTGAACGCTGTGATGATCAGCACCATGTGTCGCGGCATGGGCTGCAATGGATTGCTCCAGACAAATAGCCTCTTGATGCGCAGCACCCGGAGGACCCGGACCCAGGCCGCCATGTGCGCCCAGAATGCCCCAAAGGGCAGCAGACACAGCGCCAATGGGAAGGTGCAAAGGAAGTCGAGAGGGAAGCAGGTGGTGAGGTAGTGGCGGCGCACGATCCACGCGTCGTCGTCCACGACGGTGCCCTTGTAGATGTACGCGGTATGGGCCTGCCAGGGAAGATGAGAAGTGCCGCAGGGAACAAACTCCTGCTCGATGTTGAAGGGACGAAGCGATCAGTGCTGGGACTCACCTCGTCGACCAGAGGGGGCGCCAGTGATGCGGTACGATGGGGCAAAGTGGGGTCTTGGGGAGGGGGGTTCAACCATATAGGTGGAGCTCACTGGGCTGCTAAGGTCCCGCTGGGGGTCAGCTGCAGCGCCAGGGAGGGATTTGAACCACCACCACAGCCCTCTCAGCGAGCCCCAGGGGGCACGACGTGACAGAGGGACACCATAAAGGTGGAGGAGGTTTGCCAAATTGGTACTTCCAGTTTCCTGCACCTGGGTGTGCTTTGTGGAGGTGTGCCACCATGTGGTGTGTGCGGAACGGGGGGGGGGGGGGGTCATATTTAAGGGGGAATCCCTGTGACAGTCAAACAGGCTGGCGCTGGGGGGTTGGGGGTGCTCCACTATGTGTGCGCGCGCGCGTCAATTGCCGATTGCCCCGCTGCGGGGAATGACTTTCTCACCACTCGATGCTGGCCCGTGGCAGTTCTGGGTCGTCTGTGGTGGTCCTGGATTGCCTGTGGCAGTCCGTGGAGTCTGGTGTTGCACCTCTCCTCCCCTGCACCGTGCCCCTCGTCGGTCTTTGATGTGCGTTCGTTCTTCCAGTGCGTGCCCTCCCTTGCTCTCGTCTGCCTCTAGATGCCTCTCGTGTTTGGACTATCCGAGGCCGATACTTACCCCCCCTCCCCTGACTAAGCTACCAAAAAGTACGGAATGAATACGGTCCCTACGCCTACTGCAGCTTAGACAAAGCAGTAGCTTGCGCGCGACACATACAACTACCAGCACACACACCACCACCAAAAAAGGGAAAGATAATGCAGATGAATATCCCCAAAATCAGAGCTCTTTGGGTTCCAATGGGCAAACAATCACAACAAATGCGTCCATGACTCCATGTAATTGGCAGATTTGTCACCAAAACCATGCTTATGCGGTTGCACTACATTTCGCACCAAATTGAATCAGGTACGGAATTAATACAGTCCCTCCGCCTGCTGTAGCTTGACAAGGGGGTGTGGGGAGTATATACCCCATGTGCTTGAACTGCCACAAGGCCTGCAGGGTAGGTCCATGTCACTTCCTCACATGTTTCCCCTGTGCACCATCGCTGCATGGCATCAGCTTTACCCGGCGCTCACCCAGAGCGCTCCTTTTTGGGCAAGTGTCCCAAACTTCAGTCGTCCTTCCGAGGGAAGCCCCAAAGCAGGCCAGAAACCTGTGCATCCTACCAGCCAGGGCAACCCCCACCGCTTGTACCGCTGGTAATGCATGCCCCTTGTCTACGCTACACAACAGTACGGAATTAATGCAGTCCCTACGCCCACTGTAGCTTAGACAGGGCCGTAGCTTAGACAAGGGGGGGGGGTACTGCCGTGTGCTTGAAACGTAATGAGGAGCCTGAAAGAGCACGTACACGCAAGAGGGCCCCTTGGGGGGCACCCGAAGCATGCATCAGAACTGGCTTCATGACCCCTGCCGTATCGGGTCCCCAACGTGGGAAGGAGTTGGACAGCGTTGGGAGCGTCAAGGCCTGAAAATTTTCCCGGCGCAGGATTGTGGTTTGAAACAACGCACCAGGCATGATTCAACGCGAGATCCAATGTTGGGGAGAACAAAACGCAAGCCGCTGGTCAAAAAAGGGGATTCGGACGTGGCACAAGGGCTTGGAGGGTTGAGTTCAAGTCCGGCGTTTTTCACCCATGCCTTACACAGCTTCAGTTCCATTCAGGGCCGGAAGCAAAGAGAAGAAAACAAAGCAAGTCCAGGCGTTCATGACGCCAGAAGATGCAGAAGACCAGGACAATGCCCAAATCCACAGCCTCCAAGTTCAAGGCACCAAGTCAGCCGGTAGGTGTACCCTGGAACAGGACATGCCGTAAGGTATGCACAAACACCCCCAACCAGGCCCCAGGCAGCCGCCATGGTGCGTATGCGCACCACAGGGACGGCGTTGTCACACAGCACACAGCGGTCCCTGGACGCTGCACGGGCACCCTCGACCTGCAGCGCCATGTCCACTGCATAGAACGCCGTGCAGGCCGCGTAGAACACGAGGTAGTCCCCGGGGATTGGGTTGGTGCCCCAAGTGCCAAACTCCCACGCGAAGAACGTGAGAGTGTAGACGGATTCCACGAGGCACAGGGCCAGCCACAGCGCGTTCCACAGCTGCCGCCATCGCACGTCGGGCCGGAGTACCCAAGACGTGGACACGGCCTGCAGATCCCGGCCCACGTGCTTGTCCCACTCTCCTTCTTCTGTGGTGTTGTAGGTCGTGCACTCCCTAGAGTCAGAAGAATGCCCATCGCCGTCCAATGGTGCGGCTGGGGCCATCTTGAACGGTGCACTTTCTGGCTTCTCTGGGGCCCTCAGCTTCGGCTCATCCTGGTCAGCGGCGGCGGGGGTGTTCGGCAAAAGTGGCGGTACCACGGGCCCGCGCTCGATGATATCACTCAAGAAGCGGCTGCGGTTGCTGCGGCGGCTGCAGACGGACCCCACGACGCTGCTCCGGCCGTCTGAGGACCCGTCGCCGACGACCGAGCACGCGACTTTGGTGGACCGCCTCCGGCGCGACCCGATGGCGGGGAGGATGGTGAACTTCCGCTTCCGAGGGGTCGACGGCTGGTGGGAGGCCGTTGAGCAGGCGTCTGACTCGTCGTTCTCCAGCGACGCGACCTCCGTGTCAACCAGCGACGCTGGTGACCGTGGCGACCACACTTGTCCCGACGGCGACGCCGCAGGCGACAGCGCCGATTGCAACGGCGACGCAGGCGACAGCCCCGATTGCGCCGTCGGCGTGGGGGGCAGCGGTGGGGACTGTGCGGACGGCCAGAGGGGGGCCGGCACCCCGCTGACGGCCTGTTCGTGGGCCATCATGTTCTCGACGGTTAAGGCGGTCACTGGGGGGGGTTTGCTGGTGTTGGAACCCAGCAGCAAATCCACCTGCGCGATGGGCATCGCCGAGTGCATGCTGTGCGTCACTGGCTACAGCACGTGTGCCCCCTCCGTCCCTCTGCACGTGCATGGCGACGGCAAACGCAGACCGCGCACCCAGACGAAGGCCGTGCTGACGCGCAACGAGCAGATATGGGGGGGAGGGGACTTGCGCCGCGCGCGCGCTGCACGCTCCTTGTGCAGCGCGTACCACCGGAACGTCCTGAGTTTTACCCCCTCCCAAAACGGCCCAGCAGGAGAGCAAACACTTTGGCCGCAACAACTGTACGCACACACCTCCTTGTCCATCCCCCCCGCCCCCGAGGAACGACGGTTCCCCCCCGCCCGGGGGACTGTCACCAAATGGCGGTTCCCCCCAGGGGAGCAATGGACACCGCCGCAGACCAAACACCGATCGGCCTATACAGCGCACAATTCACGGCCAGTCGCCTGCTTGCTGTTGGTTGCTAAAGGCTTTTGGAAGCACGCTGGCATGCGCATGGCGTGAGGCGCATGATACCAGCAAGCAGAAATCTCAGGGCACTGCAGCCATCCACCAGTTTTTTGGCTGCGCCTACTTCTGAACAGGAACAGTGTAAACATTCCTCTTACGGCCTGATGTTCCCCATCAGCGACATGGAAGGACGAGCCGGCTGCAGCTGGCTTTGCTTTGGGCTGCTTTGCATTGGGTGCAGGTTTGGGATCCCACCCTGGCACACCTTGGCCTCCCCGCTTTTGCAGATTGCGTCGTTAAACCAAGAAAGAATAAAAAAGAAATTGACAGTGGCGAAGGCTACGGTCAAGATCAATTGTCCGCGCAACAGAAGTCGAGGAACGACGCAAGCAGGAGAGGGGTACCCACACTGCACAAAGATTGAGTCCCCAACACCGAAGGGGGGACCCTAATTGCAACGACACAGCACAAGAGGGTGCAGAGAAACCACCACGTGAAACTGATGTGTTTTCTTTGGGGACTAGCCGGTGACAGACCGGGATGGACAAAGGGGCGGGCGGGGGGGGGGGGGGTAAACACCCCCTCCTTCCCACAAACATAGCACCATCAAGAGCACAATACAGTTGGCACCCACTTCACAATCTTTGAAAAGGCCCCTGGCCCGTTTTGGCCCTTTGCGGTCCCAAATAAGTACATCCGCAGAGGTGCCCGCCGTGCGAGGAGAAATCCAAACGGCAACACAACGGCTATCCCATAGATGTCGTCAAATAGTAGCGCTGCATGGGTGAAGAATCAGGTGCACCCCCATACTTTACCGCAAGTTCCGATCCGCTCCCTTGTATAGAAATACGCTCGGCCGCCATCTTTATGTTCTTCTTGGAACACAAAACCGGTTGTCCACCAAATGCTCGCTGGGTGTGCATGTGGCGGTTCATGTGGCCATTGACGGGCCTCAGTGCGCGTTACGCTTTCATTATGCCCAGCCGCAATCGGGACACGGGCAACCCTCCCAGCACTTTGCCAGGGGCGAAACACTGACCGGTGGCACGAGAAAAGGGGGCAAGAGGTGTATGGATTGGGAGGTGGGATAATCCTTGGGTGGTGGCAATTACATATCTTTGGGTCCTCCAATACATCCCGCTTGTTGTAGTAAAGAGGACTGTACAAAAAGAATTTTCATTGGCCACACACGGGCAACAACGGCGCACGGGGCTGGCGACGCCGAGTATGATCGGAATCTCCATCCAGCTGGGAGGGCGGTGGAGGGCGGCAGGTGGCTGGGCAATCCCGGTGTCTGGTGCACTCCAAGGCAGCACGGTGCCGTGGGTCGACGCAAATATTCCATGCAAGATCCAGCCCGTATCCCCCAGGTGTGATTGTTGGTGGTTGCGAAAGCATGGTTGCGAGTACAAGGGAGAGGGATACGCATTTTGATGAGTACCCACGATGAGCACTACACCACTCGCCAGGACGGGCACCCATCTGTGGTGTTCATTAACACAAACATGCAGGTTGCAAAATTGAAGCAAAGCGCAAAAAGAATGCACACAATCTGAAGTCACGCGTCTCTACCATTCCATCGTGAAGACCCATGTCCCTTCAGAATAGCAAGGAATCGACCAGTGTCTCAGGGAAGCTGATGGTATCATCTTTACATTGTGCAGAACGAATATGTGTGTTCATGGGGTTTGGGGCAGCACAGCATGTGCACCTTCTGCAGCAACTCCTTCTGTACGGCGTCCATTGCCTCCAATTTGTTGACAACACTTTCCAGGCCCCCTTTCAGCTCGGTAAGATCAGGCTGGGCAGATGCGCACTTTTGTGTGGCCTCCATCGTGTCGAGTTTGCTGATAACATTTGCCAGGCACGCTTCGAAGGCCGTCGTGCCACTTTGGCTGAACATAAATACGCTCTCGTCAGCCATGTTTATCTGCGCAGGACTAAAATCAGCAAAGGGCCGAATGTGCGAATCCCTCTTTGAACCAAGGAACCACCACGTGTTTGGCCACAAGTCCTACCAAGCCATTCCAGGGCCAATGGGGGGGGGGAGCCATAAATTGGGGGGGGCATGCCAGTTGGGCCACATAGCCTCCTGGAAGGGAAAGGGGGGCTGAACCGGGGGGGGGGGGCAGTAGTTTGTGGGGGTGGCTGTCCCACTACTCACCTTCAGCCTGCAGCCTTCTGCCCCCATGGCGTCTACTACGCCCCTGCGCGACGGTCTCCCCCCCAGGGCGGCGGGGAGATTGCAAGGGTATTTCAAGGCTAACTGTGGTACCCTCCACTGATGCAAGCAAACAGAACACAGGTGAAGCGACTTGGGTGACGCAACCACCACAGCCTCAAGCCTTGAGAGTTGAGCACTCTCATGATCCACTTGAGTGACCCCACCAGGGCATAGGCACCGCATGTGGCAAAACTGCGGCCCATTTGGTGAAGGCCCCACAACAGTGGCCAACGCATGTGCACCAAGTGTGTGTGAGAGGTACCATACACGGTCACCAGAGAAAACATCTTGGGTCTGAAAAAGGGACACGACACCCTATACACCGCCTTTCAAGAGAGAATGTCACAGAATACACACGGGTGACTGATTTGAAGTATTGGGAAGGCAATGCAAGAACGTGTTTGTAACAGATGGGCAACACAAACCACCGCATAGATATTGCCCAGCAAAACAGTGAAGTGACGGTTTGTTTCCCTCCTGGGCAGGGGGGTTGCAAGGGGGGGGATTGCGGGGGGGGGGGGGGGGGGGCGACTCTGCAGCGCTGACGGGCTTCAGCAGACCGTGACGTTTGGAGGGTGCTCTTCACCACATCTGATTTGGGAAAAAAGGTAACACAGGGCCAGAGGGTCCTCTGTTCCGGACTTCCTGCAAGAGAAACAAAGACCGGCAAAGAAAGCCCTGCGGGTAGACGCCAGTATGGCATGAGATGCTTGCAAAGATGGGCCTCATATGCAACCGCAATGCACACAGTGCACCCCTGGGCTGCAGAGCGCTGTATGTATGAAGGGGGGGGGCATGGCTGCGACAGACCACCCCACACTGGACTCCGGGGCGCAGGTTCCAGATCATCAAGTGTGAGACATCAGTGGTGCACTGCATGCGCAGGAATTTTGTGAGGGGGGGCTCATTTTGGGGCCCCAGCTGACCAGCATTTGGCAAACGATCCACCCACAGAAGAACCCAAGCACAGGGGAAATGAAAGTTACTCAGGGGGTTGACTCTCTGACCCAGCCACACGCCCAGCCATGAACCCAATCGCCCCCTGCCCCCACCTCAAGTACGACCCAACATAAGCAAAGGTCTAATTTCTATCCACGTGACCAAGCGCCCACACACCAGCAGTCCAGGCGGAGGAGGGGGAGACGTTGGGGCTTCCTGACACTGGGGCTGCAGCGAGGGCCTGCACGGGCCAAAAGCGTGTTGACACATTGTGTCTCCGGTAGCACCAGGAGGGACAGATAGAGATGCATGAACAAGAGTGAGGTAGGGATGCACATGTACCACCCCCCCTTGCGCAAGCACGGCCGCAGTCCCAAAAGTCCAGGCAAAACAGCGGTTCAATGCCCACCCCATGCTTCGACAAGCCCGTGCTTGCACGCAATACACATGACAGTAAAGCACAGTATGTGGTATGAGAATGTGAGCCATGGCCGAAAATCACATCAAACAGCATGGGGTTGTAATGTGTGGTACAATGTTGTGATGAAAAGAATGTACAATCACAGACATGAATGAGCCCCTCTTTGCCTCTACAAGTGTGTCACAAACGACCAATCCTGCATTCAGGAAGACAAAGGGGGAATGTTTGCCCGGCGTGGTACCTTTGTATTAAGTATCTTATCTCTAGCCCCAGGTTTATCCTCACCTTGGGAAGTCCCCCAAGTAGACCACACTAGACCCTAAACCTTCCCTACAAGGCACCTTGCATAAGCCAAAATATGAGAATTCAACAACACAAAATGTCACTCCCACCACTTCCAACCACCACCCTTGCCATCGTCATAAACTGGGTGCAAAGGATGGGCCAAATTCTTAGACAAGGCGAGAAGGTACTCCAAATTGTTTGGTGAGGTGGGGGCAAAAACAGGCACGGGTGGGGAATGGTAAAAAAAAGATGCCCGGCGCGTGCGGCGCGTGCCCAGCGCGCGCCCGGCGCGCTAACGCTTCCCCAAAAAACGGCAGTCCCAGAAAATCCTGAAAACAGCGGTCAACACCCACCCCGTGCTTGGACAAGGCCGTGCTTGTGCAAGGGTTGGTGCTTTTGGGTCACACATCGGCTAGCCCTTGTCCAAGCTACAGCCCCCTCTCCTGCAAGGATTGAAACCTTTGGGACCTTGGCATCGCTTGGGCGAGACTACAGCTTGGCGGTACCTAACCTTGTGGGCAGCACATACTGCATCACCGTCAACAACAACAAGAGTAGCATCCTGCACATTACGTCCAACATTGCTAACCCAATGGCGGTGCTACAACACTGCCGCAGCTGTTGCAGCTAGTATGAGCACCATTGTCAAAGACAAACACAGGCGAACTCAAAGTATCTACACTCTTCTTGTGAGTAGCAAAAGACACTGGAATCAGGAGTTGCAGCGGTTGTTGTTGCTTTAAATTAACGTTTGCATTGCATTCAAACTTCCATAAGCCCGTCAACACCTAGAGACCTAAATCTGTCCCACCATACACCCATGCACACCCCAAGATAGACCCACACCTATTGGGAGGGATGCCAATGTGCATAAGCATCACTTTTCAGCAGAGGAACAATTGTTGCACTCGCACCTACTAAAATGCTGTTTCCCCACTGCTATGGACAAACAGTGTAGGCAATTTCCTCTTGCAAACCAAAGCAGGGGTGTATGTGGGTGTAACAACCAGCAGCATGCATCTTCATTTAGCCTTTATGGCAACCCCCCCCCCCTTACCTATCCCCCCCCTACCCCCCCCCCCAAGGAGAGGTGGTCCTGCCTCAAAGACAGATGGTCCCGCCCCAGTCCATGCCCTGAGAGAGAGACCCTCACCAATCCATGCCCTAAGAGAGAGAACCTCAGCAATCCGTGGCCAAAGAGAGAGACCCTCACCCATCCATGCCCTACCACACCCCCTTTACCACCCATACCCTTTGGCCCCCTTCTTAAATATTGTCACTTCGTGTCTAAAACATACCGACGGTGTCTACAATTAGCAGACCGCGTCTACAGACTACAGGCCACCTTGGTGTGGTGCACGGGTAAACGACGTGAGCGGCCCGTTTGTTGGAAGGGGGCCAAATATTGTCACTCTGTGTCTACAACATGCACGTCTACAATTAGCAGACCATGTCTACTTGTAGCAAACCACGTCTACAAACTACAGGCCGCCTTGGTGTGGTGCACGGGTAAACGTACCTACCCCCTCCCCTGCCCCCCCCCCCTTACCTCCCCCCCAATCCCCCCCTCACCCCCCATACCCCCCCCCCCTACCTCCCCCCCCTGCCGTATGGGGGTCCCCAACGCTACACAACGGGGGATGCAATCAGCAGTGGCCCACATGTGGGCGGATTGGCTACATAACCCCTGCTGTATGGGGGGTCCCCAACGCTTCAAAGTGGGGGACAAAATCAGCAGTGGCCCACAAATGGGCGGATTGGCTCCATAACCCCTGCCGTATGGGGGGTGCTTCACGCTTCAGAGTGGGGGACAAAATCAGCAGTGGCCCACAAATGGGCGGATTGGCTTCACAACCCCTGCCGTCTAGGGGGTCCCCAATGCTCCAAAAAAAAAATAGACATTCACGCTGACACTCAAAAAAAAAATCTGTCTATCTGTTTTTCAAGTCTCACGTGAGTGACTTGGGTGACACTCGAAAAAAAAAATATGCTTTTCATATATTTAATTATATATTTTTTACACTCGTGTGACACTTCACTCCACTTTCAGGGTCCCCCTGTAGTTCCACAAGACCTCTGGTCATAGTGAAGGCCATGGACAATCCCTATATGTTGTCCCACTCACACACGGTCACAGTTCATTGAGTTAAGACAGTGGGATCCTGGCCACTCGTTCCCAGGGGACACCAAACTGAGCGTGCATGAAACGCCCACCCTGCCCTGCATACGCTGAACTCTCTGGGGGAATGTTTGCCCGGCGCGCTACTTTTCTATTAACTATCCCGACTTCAGCCCCAGATTTACCCTCCCATGGAGAAGCCCCCCAAGTAGACCACATTGCACTGCACACCTTCCCGACAAAGCACGTTGCAAAATAAAGCAGGATCTGTGATTTCAACCACTCCAATTGTCATTTGTAGTGTAATTAACAAACAACATTGGTCCCACAAGTGTGGGTGTCAATACATTCATTACAATAGTGCTCCTTACACTCATCACAAACTGCGACGGTGGAGCGCCTTTGGCAACACAAAACACACACTTCCGCCTCATCCTCTGCCTCATCTTGCGTGGCGGCCGAGTTGCTTTGGTCAGTCAGGCGGAGCGCGATGGGGCATGGCTGCGTGATGGGGACCGTGATGATGTTCGTAGCGGGGAGCGGCCACGGAGAGGGGTGCCACCACTCGTGTCATCGAGGATGTCGGCGGCCGGTGGACTTGAGGGGGATGGTGCGGGTGAACGGGGCGGAAATGCTACGTCACCCCTGCATTCTCGGGGGTCCCCAACAAAGGAGACAAAATCAGAAGTCAAAACCTACGCTAGGGGTCACCATGATGCTCCTAGTATCTCAAAGTGTGGGTCTCTAGTACAGCCAGGCGCCCAAATAGCTGCACTGTGCTAAGTGCGCCCCCTTAGTGCACCCCCTAAAAGGCCACTAGAGGGGCACGGGTCCAAAAAGATGCCCGGCGCGCGCCCGGCGCACTAACGTTCCCCCTCTAGGAGACAGCAACTGGCAACCAACATTTCTTCCACTTGGTACGGCAGTGGCAGGGCCCCATCTACAGGGGGTGGCAGTCCGTGGTGGTTGGGGGGGCCCTGTCCAGGCCCGTCTGACTTGGGGGAAGAAGGGGGGGGGGGATTTCCGGGCCGAAGCCTTTTCGGCGCTAGCGGTGTTGTTGGCTGGTGTGGGGAGAGGAATGCGTGAGGTGCATGTGCGTGGGCGCGCGCGCGCGCACACACACACACACACAGTCAGCCTGCCAGCGAGGTGCGGGAAGTATGGACTTGATGGTTTCGTTGATGGTTGTAGGATCGTAGGCCTCTGGAACCTCACAGTTTGAGCGTGATTTAAATGTTCTGGGTGTCACACACACGCGCGCGCAGAGGCCATCAAGCCCAATAAACGAGCCCGCATAGCTCGGTGTGTGTGTGTGTGTGTGTGTGTGTGTGTGTGTGAATGCCAAGGGCAACAAGCAACATCTTAACAGGCTATTCTTCTTCGGTGTCAAAAACACATAGTCTGCAGGAATCCACCGCGAAGAACGCAACTGGAATGACCACGGGTGCACAAGTAGTTCCCAGATGATTGTCAGTAGATTTTCGCCTGTACTCTTGATTAACAATCGGAGACCTACACACATGGACAATATACACCTACCCCTTATGCCGTCAGGGCCACTTAGGGGGCCATCGCGAGGTGCAAAGTAGTGTAATGGAAATGTTTCTGGGTGGAACGTAACGGTCGCACGACACAATTCGACTCAGGCCACTTGCAGGAGACCTTGCTTCCTACAATGCTGTCCCTCATGAGTCGCGCAACCACGGAAACAATCAAAGAGAGCACACAGCATGGCCGTGCATTACTTCAGGAATATACTCTTGGAAAAGGGCAAGCAAAATAGGAATAGTGCAGCTGCATGTCACAATGGAGGCTGCAAACTCAGCTTGGCCTCATGACGTCACACTTCAATGAACAAAGTGAAGTAGCCAGACCGAATTATAGCATACGCAATACGATGGACTTTAAGTATTGTGATCCTTGCTTTTGAACAACTTGACAGATAGCTACAATTCTTCGCCCGTGAGAGGCGCCAGGTACGCAGGGCGAGAGGCGAATAATGCTACATTGGTTTCTGTAAAGCAACTTTGGCGCCTTGTAAGCTGCGGTGTCGGGGCATAAACCACATAACAGCCGTAGCAGCAGGCCAAAAAAAGGAAGAAAAAATGAAACATGCAGTAACCCCGCTGCTATGTTCCACCAAATTTTGCGAAGCCTGACCACAGACTTCTGCATTCCTGCTTGCTTCTGTGGCTTGCTTCGACTTGCAGATACGGTTCTGAAATTTGTTCCAAAATCTCAATGCAAGGACCGTGCCAAAGAAAAGCTTTGGCCTAAAATGAATCACCTAAGCATGGCGAATGTTTTGCACACATTTGAGCAAATTATGGGACATGAAAGCTCACCATTGGGTCAATTAATGCAGTAAGGTTCATTTGCGAGGGATGCTGGAACAGGAATTTTTTTCATTTGGTTTGATCCTGCATCTTTTTCATAATGTTGAGGGAAGCCGAACACTGGAGTTGCTTATGAACAATTATTCACAAATAGAGTGTGAGTCCTCTCATGATGAGTCTGCCGGGCAAGCTGAGGTTATGCATCGCTGGTAATACCATGCCCCCTAATTTATATGTAGGATGCTTGACAGAAGAAATTTATATGTAGGGTGCTTGACAGAAGACAAGGTCGTAGACAAGCGCCTCAAACCCGAATTCTACGTTGGAAATACTCACTTGGCAACAACCGTGAGGAACAACCCTTTGTGATACGTTGCACCCACCATGTATGCGTGGAATCCACAAGGCCGGTGCAGAGAAAAAGTGGATCAATAATGCTCCAATTAAATAAACACATCGCAGCTGGAATGCAGGGCAAGGAGAGACAAAGGGTGGAAGACAGAAAGCCCCCTGCTCATTCCTCAAGCATTTGTACAGCTCTGAACTCGTGTTGCGGCTGTAACAGGAAACTACAAGACCTCGACCGCAAGACGCTCCATTAATGGAGGCGGCAATGGCATTGTCTGATGTCAGGAGCATCAAATCATCAGCCTCAATGTTTTTTGGCCATAGTAGTAATGCTACCAAACAATTCACAGCAGCTGGACAGAAAGCAAAACAGATTGCTGCAGCGAGAGCCTTCACCCTTCTTGTAGGTCACCCACCACGTTAAACGTGCCGTAGTTCTCTGTCGTGATCTTCACTGTGCACTTCTTCTGTGCGCTTTGTGCTTTGCATCCGTTCCACTTTGTCTCAAGTGCCGAACACCCTCCGTCATTGTTTGCAGAACACTCAATAATGAATTTCGCTTTGGCAGGCCCGGTTGTGGCTGGAGCAGCAGTTGGTGCAGCAGTTTCGGCTGATGGGTCTGGCTTGCAAAGCATTGAATAGCTGCCATCGTTGGCGGCTGTTGTGTCCGTGTTGTAGAGGACAGCCCAGTCACCCCCAGGCTCCACTGAACATCCAGGCGGAACATAACTCCATGTTCCCGACTGCAGTGTTCGGACCCTGTGCCCGTTTGGGACAATGGAATTTGCAGCAGCTTCACACTCGCTCTTGGGGACATCCAGGAAGCCCTTTGGGCAATGGTTACGGCCGACATTGGCCAACTGGTACTGTTCAACAGGGGCTTCCGTAGAGTGTGCGGTGGCCTTGGTAGGTGGGCTGGTGCCGAGCAAACCAAGGTTACCCCCAATATTGGCCAATTGATCTTGTAGAGCAGGGGCTTGTGTAGGGTGTCCGGTGGCCTTTGCGGGTGGGCTGGTGCCTAGCCCACCAACCAACTGAGAGCCAGCCAGGGTGTGGTAGTCACGAAGTAGGGCTTCAGTAGCCGCCACTCCTCCGACCTTGCGAAGCTCCCTCTCGATTTGACTCTTGCGGTGTTCAGCAGGCGGTTTTCGGGCGAAGCAAAACATGGCACAACGAGAAGCGAAAATAAGCTCAGACAATGATGATGGTGTCGGAAAATTGCACTTGCACACACAGTGTGGCACTGCCACTTCCCCATGAGCCTCTTACTTCACCTCCTTGTTACCCCTACAGTGGTGGTCTCCACATTGCTGAGAGAAAGCTTCTGCTTGCTCCCCGCTCCATGCCCCAGAATGCAAACACCTCTACACCAAAACGTACTATCACAAACTTCTTTTAGCACCTCCAAAACTCCAAGAGACACTCTTGCCACTCCCACTGCGTGAAATGGGATGCCACTCATAGCACTTTTGTGCCGCAACAGCCGTGGGAAGGCCCCACTGGGTGTCTCGGCACTACATCGAGCTCTGTCCCTTTACCCCAAGTCTTGTGTCTTTTACCATGCCCTAAGGGACCAACCACTTTGAGATCGTGGTGAGCCACGAGGCACACACACTACAAAAGTGACTTCCCGAGAGAGGAGCACTAGCGAACCACGGCATGGAGGAGTCTCCATGCCGCTGCGGCAAGGCAGGACAGGGAATGGGAAGGCTGGCGTGTAACATGCTGTGCCGGTCGGCAAGCTACCCTGCAACACATGGACCGACAATGGGCAGACTCTCAGGCGGAATAGCACCCCCCAAAGGAAAGCAAACAAACCACAATCCCGAGATTGCATTAGAGTTGTTGGCCTGGTTGGCATGGTCTTGCTTCAAATCGCAGCATAATGTGGTGTGTCATATAACCAACAGCTAACCGTTATTGATCCATGAAGAAGATGATGTGATGTGATGTGGAAAGCGAAATGGAGAACAAAAAAAATTGCTATTAATAGCATGCAACCACAAACCAATGGTTCATGAACCTTCCTCAAAGGGGGGGGGGGGAAGCGCCTTCTTAAAAAAACACTATACAATAATTGTGCCTATGCCACGGATATGTGCCTGTACAGGCAGATCTCCGTGGCATTAGGCACAATTCTTATATCCGTGGCATCAGGGCCCGAGGATATTGGCAGATATCCGTGGCATATGCCACGGGATAGATGCACCCAACCCTTCCCTTTCCCTCATTGCATACTTGAGCCGGGCCCTTGCTACAGATATAATCCAAGTGCACCTTGTGATGTGGTGCCATAAACCCGTTATGAACCCGTTACAAGCCCCATAAACCCGCTACTAACTTGTTATGAGCCCCATAACCCGTTGTTACAAACCCGTTACAAGCCCCATAAACCGTTACAAACCCGTTACAAGCCTGTTATGGACCCGTTACAAGCCTTATCAACCCTGATGAACCCGTTACAAGCCCTAAAAATCCGTTAGAAACCCATGACAAGCCCCATAAACCCATGGCAATGGGTGCCAATCCCCATAAACCTCTTATGAACCCGTTACAAGCCCCATAAACCCATTGCCAACCTGTAGTAAGCCCTAAAACCCCATTACAAACCCGTTACAAGCACGAGAAACCCACCACAAACACATTAATACACAGGAAACGTGACATGATAACATTTCTTGGGCGAGAAACATTACCCCCCCCCCCCCAAAGAAACGTTATCTATTGACATTTCTTCCCAAGAAACGCCACCAGCCAGCGGGGTCGGTGATAACATTTCTTCGTCGAGAAATTGTGAGACCCATAACGGATATGACACAACACAACACAAGACAACACAAGACAACACAACACAACACAACACAACACAACACAACACAACACAACATAACACAACACAACACAACACAACACAACACAACACAACACAACAAAGGTGAGGCACAAAATGCTGGGGTGAGGGTATTTTTTTTGGCTCAAACCGTTTCGAACAACCGTTCCACAAGGGGGGGGGGGGTCAAATCCTATGGACCGTTTCAAAACGGTCCGGAACACGAGCTGGTGTAGTTCTGGAATAATTTTCACCGTATTGCTTAGAATAGGTCACAATAGAGTGCTTGCGATGACCACACAATGTTTTCCAAGAAGTTCATTGCTCCTTGCCTTGCATTTGCATTCATTATAATGTCACACCACATCACAAAGGACACTTTGAACAATTTTTTTCAAGAAGTTGCATTGGCTCTTGATTTCCCTTGCCTTGCACATTACCGTCAAACAACTTTTTGTAACATGGTCCATATTGCTAAGTTTGGAAGTGTTTTCATGGAACACAACGTGGAGGATTGGGTGATGGATAGAAGTTGAAGTTTGCATAGATAATTGATTCCTTTTACTGGCATGTCACACCACAATACAAAATATTTTGCATGCATGTCACGGCTCGTAACGGGTTTGCAATTGGTTCATGGGACTTGTAAGGGGTTTGTAACGCGTTTATGGGGCTTGTAAGGGGTTTGTAATGGGTTTATGGGGCTTGTAACGGGTTTGCAATGGATTTATGGGGCTTGTAACGGGTTTGTAACGGGTTTATGGGGCTTGTAGTGGGTTCATAACGGGTTCATGGGGATTGTCACGGGTTTGCAATGGGTTTATGGGGCTTGTAACAAGTTCGTAAGGGGTTTATGGGGCTTGTGCGGGTTCGTAAGGGTTTATAAGGCTTGTAACGGGTTCACAACGGGTTTATGGGGCTTGTAACGGGTTTGAAAAGGACTTATGGGGCTTGTAACGGGTTTCCACCACGATACGATCACAAGTAAAGCAACAAATCATAGAATGGCTTGCACCCAAAGCTACAGAAACGGGAAGTGCATACGCGTAGCACTAAACTGAAATATGCTCCACTTGACTCATGCAACTAATCAACCTAAACCTCAATTACCTTAACAACCTATTGGAGGATAGGGACAAAAGAATAGGAGGTTAGATTGCATGCGAAATCCCACTGAGCCAATTCAACATATGATTGAGGAGGTGTCATGATATTGTCCTACCACTGTCCCTGTCTGACCGAATAGGCCCAAATGCACACGTGGGTTGCCTACAAAGGATGGGCAGCAGGGAACCAGAGTGCTACAGCCAGTGGACATATCTAGGCCCTGGATGGGGCCTCGATAGGCCCAATGGTGCACAAGGCTAAGGAGGAATGTGATTAGGTCACCAAGGATGCACGTTGATAGATCAATTGTTCACTCAATCTTTGGGATGCATCTTGTTATTCATATGGGTGTACATCATGTTCGTCTCTCCTGTTCCCCACAATGTCAACACAATTTGGTGAAATGTACGCATGAATGTAAGTCTTTTTGGGTTTGAATAGAGGTTGATGACTCTCAACCCAATCCAGTCCCACTCTCTCTTCTTCTCTCCGCTCCTCGATCGTTCCAAGTTTGTGTTGTTTTGATTGCATTACAGCTATTGTGTTGGATTCCTCATTTAGGACTCCTTTCCTAAAGTATTGAGGATTTGCACTTGGATTCCGGGAACAATCTGGGTTAAGTGCTTCGAGAACTTCATCATTCAAGCGCCTCTGTTGTTTTGACTTGTAGCCTTGCGTATCTTGCTGCCGCTGCCACCGTGTAATGAGCAAGGTACCTCGGCTCTAGCTTATTACACTGGTGGCTACGCTCAGCCAAAACAGCCTTGCGGGCCCAAAGACCATCCATGAGGTCCCCCTGTTGGGCCATCACGGAGAAGGCGGTTTTCTAGCGTGTTTGATTGCTGCTACGGCGGCACCATGTGCCCTTTCTAATGGGCATGCTCATTTACATGCACATACACATGAATGCATCATGGTCTGGATGGTGAGAATATTCGAAGGCGGAGCACATTAAGAGGCACAAGAAAACATATGCGAGCTAAACAAACAAACATGATGAGTTGTGGAGAGCACTCATAGTGTTTCATGTTTGGCACACAATGGTGTGGTGCTCCAATAAGAGTCATGTTGCAAAGCAACAACCGATCTACTTTCCTCCGTTTGTCAATGGTGCGCCTACCTCAACTACACCCTCCTCAACTCCTCCTTCACTCCAGTTCCTCCGGCTTCGAGGAGTCGTGACTCCCCCGGAGGTTCCCCCGAGATACTGGCGTACCTCCCTCCGAGTTTAGCATGCTACTACCGGACATCGACGGGCGAGTTCCACCTCGCCCTACGTCTCTCAGTAGTGACGAGTACAGCCAGGGTATCTAGGCATGCACATTGTTTTCCACCGGATTCCCTTTCGTGTTGGATTTGTTTTGTTGGATGCAGCAGGATAGATCTAACACTATTAGCACCGCCAGAAGAGTTTTAAATTTAAATTTTCGATCGGCTGACCTGCATTACAGCGCGACCAGACAGGCACACGCGCGCGCACAGGCAGCCTGTCCAAAATTTCTGATTTTGATTTAAAATCGAATTTAGATCAGAATTTTGTCTGCTCCAATGTGTGACAGTCCCTGGTATCCTAAACTATTACTGTACAACCAGCTCTCCACCCTTTCACGACAACCCTCAAGATCCCTCCCTACTGCACGTGGATTCTCTCTTGCGGCCTGATGATGGGACCAGTGTTTTGCCGAATCCTTTCTTTTTGAATTATCTGTCGTTGCGTTTCAATTATTCTGCGTATATTGTACATATATACCATGCATCATAGTCTACGAGATAGACTGGACCATCATAGTTTTTGGGTATTTTTGGCGCGTTCGACGGCGGTTTCAGTCGCCATAGTGCAAGGGAGCCTCCTGAAGCACACTTTTGTATGTTAAGCTCAATTTCGATGAACCTTGAAGGATGAGCAGTTTGTGTTGAATGAATGGGCGGGTAACCACCATGTGCAAAACCACACATTATTGCTCACTGTTCTGTAGTCTATGGGTGCAAGCCACTTTTGTTGACTTCTGCCATAGCTTGCATTGTCCCGCTCACAAGTCTTACCACCCCCAATCACACCACCATAATTGGCTTCGTTCACCTTGCAATGCTTAATGCTAGTGCAATGATGGTGGTTTCCTAGTGCAGGGTGTGCGATTGTTGAATGCAATTGTGCACTTGTGCCGTGCCTCTTTTGAGACATTTCAAGCTCTCGGGCGATGGTGTTGATGAGGCCATCAATTTGGCCAGGAAATTGGCATTGTTGGTTCCACCAACATTGAAATCAATGCACTTCTTCGATGTGGTTTTGGTGCTTTCGTATGTGTGTTGATGTTGCTTTTCTACGGCATTAGGCACGGGTTCAGAGGCAGTTTGCATTGCTTTTTTTGGGTCTCCCCCCAATTGCCGTAGCGCAAAACTGAGGCCGTTTTGGGCCCAAGTGTGGGCGAGGGCCAAAAACCTCCCACAGTCAAACGTTTCATGAGACTTGGCGGGGCCCTACAAACCTTGTGGTCCACTTATGTCCAAACATGAGAACCAGGTCACTGTACGTAGCAAGATGAGTTGGGGTAAACCCACATAGTGATTGTGTATGCATAGCAGCTTTCAGCACGTCACAAACATTTGTTTGTCCGGTTGTAGCATATTGTGACTCCGTATTGTGCTCCTAGGTTGTGCGCTTGAGAATGCCCCATATTGTGTTGATGCATTTGCAGTAGTTAAGGGCTTGTAACGTGTTTGTAATGGGTTTATGGGGCTTGTAAGGGGTTTGTAACGGGTTTATGGGGCTTGGAACGGGTTCATAGGGGGTTTATGGGGCTTGTAACGCCTTCGTACCGGGTTTATAGGGCTTGTATCAGGTTCGTAAGGGTTGTAACGATCCTCTTTTTGTTTTGCTCTAAGTTTGCCACCGCCGATGGTGCATATGCCAGCTACCAAGCACAAGTCGTCGATTCAAACATATTGCTTGGAATCTTGGCACGCGTGCTCGACAAATTGGTTTCCGGAACCTATGCCCATCGAGAGATCTCGCATGCTCTGTCCAAAGCTTACCTATGCAACCACCGGGATGGAGAGATACAATTGGATGAGCGATGTTGCACCGAACGTTGGGATGTTGTTGGTTGGTTTTGTTCACACAAGTTACACACATGAGGATTGGTCATGATGTAGTGATCTCTTTGCGTCATCTTCATGTTATGACGATGCCTTTCCCTTGCAACCTTGCGTTGCTCAAAATCGGGGCGCCAAAGAGGATCTACTCATCGCAGCAAAGCACTACCAAATTTAAGTGTACACAACGTGGACGTTAGAGCAAGACGTTAAATTATGATGATGTGCAAAAGAGCATTTAAGTGTTTCGTCGGTTGCACAAATGACCTACTAGAAGCGACGAAAAGCACCCTCCCCGATAATCCCGGAATTTGGTGGGATGTAGTCTCTGGGGTTGCTGGGGCCTAATTTGTACCGCAGGCTTTCCTTTTTCGACACGATGGAATAGGCGAATATTTCCGGGTGTCTCATTCCCATATTTTTATTCGTGATATCCATCACCCAAATCACAACGCGGCGTCATTTTCTCCAAAGGATTCCAATTTCAACGTTAAACACTCGTTCGAGAGCCCGAGACGGGCGTTCCTTTCGACGAGCCTTGGGCGCAAAGGAAAAACACATTGAGGGGGTAATTCTCACATTTGACGGTGTCGAGGCAATCCCATCGGAAGCAAATCACGGAGTTTGGGTTCACGGTGGGAGGTCAATTTGGGGGCTGTTGTTGCGTGTTTGTGCGACGAGACCACATATTTATGTATGGCGCTATTGAATGACACCATTAACGACATGAGGGACCTCTCGTGTTTCGGGTGAGCACAACTACACGACTGCATGAGAGTGATGCCACTGTTATTGTTGTACAGTGGGTTGGTCATTCTAGAACAGCAATTGTGAGAGGTGGTAACGAGGCATCAAACGAGACACAAAACCGTTGTTATTCCATACCACTCAACGCTTGATAGAACGGCATTCAAGCGGCGTGGCATATACGCGTGAGAAACGATCATCATTTCTTTCCTGTTTGTCTTAGATCAATGGCCGACGAAAAAAATGAGGAAAAGAAAACGGGGACGAAGAGGACGCACGCCGAGATGGAGAAGCATAGCCACATAATTTGCCCGTATTTGGACACTATCGATCGAAGTTTGTTGTGTGTCGATCAATTGCTGCGTGAAACCACTCAATCACCGCCTAATCTCCATCCACATCGTTCTTTGTGAATCCGCGTAGAAAAAAACGGCGCGTTGTGTTGGGGACACAGCTAACGGCCTTGGTACCTCATGTGTCGTGTTTTGAACCCATCCTCCCCGTACATGCAGGTAGTCTTGATTTTGATTTTGAGAAGCTATGCTGCGTATCGCTCACCAATCTCAATGTGTACGTGTGCCTCGTGTGTGGCAAGTATTTTCAAGGTATCATTTTGTTTAAACGGGAGTGGAAGATGGAGGCGAATGATGAGTGCGGGAATGTGATGTTGGAGTAATCTCGTGCAGTAGGATTGTGGGATCGAGCATCGGATTGGCAGAGGGAGAATGAGAAATTGGTCGGTGGGCACCCTTCAACAATGGGAATGCGCGCATCTACAAATTCGATGACCCGCATCATGTTGGAATTTTCTTTTCTCGCCCTCACAGGTCGAGCCAAGGGGTCTCCTGCGTACAACCACTCCCTGAGTTCTGGGCATCACGTGTTCCTGAGTCTTGAGACCGCCGGTGTATTTTGTCTTCCTGATTTATATGAGGTGTGTCACATCCGTATTTTTTGCCAGCCAATTTTTGGCTTTTAAACCATGCTACTCCCCTTGAATGAGCGTTACCAACCCACGAGGTGGTGGTGCAACGGCTCACGAATAGTGCTCGGCCCTGAACCCCACATAGCCCTGGAGCCCCCCCCCAACATTCGGCTGCATTTGCCCGTCCCCATGCATATTCTCAGGTGCATGATGCTTCTTTGGCGGACATCAAGTACAATCTCAATCCCACCTATACCCCCGAGCAGATCGATGAGATCCTCACCGGGAGGAAGACGTGTCGTGGTTTGGATGGCAAAGAATTCAGGTCTGGCCGTTTGCCCGGACTAGGGCTTCCAACCTTCCCACTGACACCCTATGTTACCCGGATATAGGCTTCTCGGATTTCAAGTCCCAGCTCGCTGAGGTAGAAGGAAGGAAGCCCCTTCCCCTTTGGTCATGCCTACTTGTGCCCGTGCTTGTCCTGTGCCACGGTTTGTGCTGGCGCCAGAGCTTGGGCTTGTGCCTGTGCCTGCGCCTGTGCCTGTGCCTGTGCCCGTTCGTGTGCCACTGCTTGTGCTGTGCGTATACCCCTGTCAATGCCAATGCCGCTTGTGACTGCCAATGCCGATGCCAGCGCCTATGTCCGTCCCTGCACCTCCTGTGCCGGCTTGTGCCAGTGCGTTTGCTTGTGCCTTTGCAAATGTTTCTGGTGACAGTGCCAGTGTCTGAGTTTCCTGGTAGCGTTCGTATTGCTCTGCAGACCGGGCCTCGTTGGACTTAACAATTTGAAGATGACCGATTATCTCAGTGCGCTTTTGCAGGTGCGGTGCTTCTTTGACTGGTGTTGGCCTAGGTCGGATGTGTATGTATTCCGCCATCATGCCCTCGCACACATGTGCACCATGATCTTCAGAAACCTATTGTTGTGGCCGTTGTTTAGTGCCAGCGCCTCCACAACAGCACTTCTACTTGAGACGAAGACCGTGTAGCACGTGCTCTGTCGCCTTGGAACAATCGCGTCAAGGGACGATTTCCTCGAGGATTCGTGCAGGAGGAAGATACTGCTGTTAAGTGTGTCAGGCAGTGGTGGTGGGGGGGGGGGGTTGTTCCTCGGGGTTTCACCGTGGTGATCCAGATCGGATTGGTGCAAAATGTGAGGCAGTATTGGGGGGGGGGTGTCAGTAGAGGTGCTTCGCGGACCTGGGGATCACTCCCAGATCACTCCGAGATAATTTGAGCCATGCTTTTGAATCATGTCGACATCATCACAATCTCTTCCCATTTTGAGGCACAGGATTTCTTAACACACTAACAATAAAACATGACATCAACATGTTGGAACGATTGTTTTGCAACCTTTTGTGTTCATTGCCATGATGAGTATTGCTTGTTTTTATTGGCACACCTTCCTTGCAACACCATGTTGGATCACCAATTTCGACTACTCCTTTTCCAGATTTTTACAAAGAATTTGTGGATCAGTTGTTGCTTTGTGGTTGCATGTCACACTGCATCTTTAGGTGTCGCCCCCCCAACTTTTGTTGCACCTGCTCCAACCAACCAAGTCGGATGGGCCTAAGTGGGCATCCACCACCGGAGCTGGGAACGCCTGTGGGCGACATGGGTGCAGAAACGGAGGCACCCAACGATCACCTCTAGGTCCAGCGAGCATGCAAAAAACTGCCTGGCTTCGGATCTTCGCATGTTGCCTGACCACAGTCCAGAATTGCAGTGACCGCCTGCCTCACAGGGTGCACGCTTGCGGGGGCGGGGGGGGGGATTGACAGGAATTGGAGGATGATTGAGTACACTGGTCTGCCCCCAGTTCATCATTTATCACAAGACTCCCCAGACAGGGACCTGGCTGTCAGGTGGAGACTGCAGGGGATGATGGCCTTGGGACCTGGAAACGGAGCAGCTCCCCTGGCCTAGTGACCGAGAGTCACAGCTCCTTATTCCTCCCCCGTGGGCCTCATCTCCCCCCATTCGGCGTGGGATAGTTGGCTCTTTGGAGTGCAACTGAGTCGATTCTGGTAGGGTTTGCTATTATAACATACGCGGCAGGATTTCGGGTCGCATTTTTCTGAGGCCATGCTGACCAGATACTTTTTCCGACCGGTGCACATTGTATTGCACGTGGAGAGATTTTCCGCATGGGGCACTTGGGTTCCAAGGGCCTGTGCAACCCCTTCATGCAGGCCGCCCACTTGCACACAGGCCAAGAGCAGCGAAGCCCACAGCCCACAGCGAGGGGAGGGACTGCAGACCACCAGCGCGCGTCAGTGGTGCATCGTTGGGACGAAAACGAGGAACCCCTACCCCCCCCCCCCCCCCGCGGTCGTCAGACATGATGTTCTGTTTTCTGTTTCAGACGCAGTGTGTGTCTTGAGGTTTAACCAGGTTTGGCATAGAGAATAAAGATGCACTTATGCCTGACTGTGGAGTGCATTACCTCTGGTTTGCATTTGTCTGTTTTTTAATTAGGCCACACCCCCCAGGAGTCTTCTCCAGCCGGCAAGCGGCGGGTTGCTCTTTTCGGCCATGCCGGTAATGCATGGTGTCTTTATCCGACACTGATTGCTGATGTCTGACTGACAGCTACTGACTGTGATTGTCTGACTAATGTAGTCAGACATGATGTTCTGTTTTCTGTTTCAGACACAGTGTGTGTCTTGAGGTTTAACCAGGTTTGGCATAGAGAATAAAGATGCACTTATGCCTGACTGTGGAGTGCATTACCTCTGGTTTGCATTTGTCTGTTTTTTAATTAGGTCACACCCCCCCCGCGGTCGTCCTCTGCCCCTGTCCCCACGGACGCTTTGGAATGGAAATTTTTTACCGAGGAATCCCCCTCAAGCACCCCACCCAAACGTCACTGTCTTGTAAAAGACTTCGTGTGAAGAGTCAGGCCCCCATGCTGGCGCAAGCATGGGGGGACACCCAGGGGCACAGGCAGCGTTCGTGTGCAGAGGGACAATTGTCCCGCTCTCAACTGAAAAATACGTTTGCCCACCATATGTGGACAAATGCGGACAAATTCCTCCGGAAACCCCAAACCAATGCATACACCCGGAAGTACAACCCAGCGCACTTACTGAGCCTTTATGGCACACCTCACCTGCCCCCCGCCCCCCTGGTCCAACAACACATTCCTCAGGGGAAACATCAAATGTTCAAATTTTCAAATTTTACGCAATGCAAGAATTTTCGGGCCACTTTTGGACACAAACCCTCGTCTCTCAGACCACCTCCACTGCTTTAAAGCGTCCCAGCCGGTCCCTCAGCGGGACCGTCCGTCTGCACACCTGTCCGGCCTGTGGGTGGCTTTGCTGCATTGCACATGGTCGACCCGTTCGCAGGTGATAGTGCGTATTCCAGAGCTTTGCAAGTACTACATGTCCCCATTCAAGTATCCGCGTGTTGACATGCTGACCCTCCGCTTCGGCGAACTGATCCGCAAGATTTGGAACGTCCGTGGCTTTAAGGTACAGCCTCGTGTGCCAGGCCTTGGCGAAAGCGGATACCACTGGTGATCGGAAGGGACCAGATGATGCTGCGAGTTTTCGGTGGGGAGATTTGTGGGCAGTTGTGGAAGAGCTGTGGCGGGTTACAATGGCATCCCCAGCGGACCGAGTTGCAGCACACTGGCAGCATGGATGCTGTGCCATGGATATGCAGCCCCCACGAGTAGCCTCCCCCTGAACAGTCCCCGCACAACGCGACAGCGTCTCTCACCACTGAGGAGGTGGGTTTGGTATGACACCTCGGTGTGTTTTGGTCTGCAGCTGGCGGCGCAAATTGGCCGATCGCCATTTACTGCCCTTCCCTTGGACCCTTTCCTTCCATAGGCGGTGGTGCCCACCGGCCTCTCACCACCCTGCGTCCTTCCTCTCCCTCTTGGCCTATCTTTTCCTCTCTACTTCCCTTTCCTTTCCCTTGGGAGGTTGTGCCCACGGGCGCCCGGACTGGCCCTGGTTTCACTGCTCTGTGTTGGGTCCACACGGAGGAGGTCAAGTGCCCTCGCCGTTGGCCGGGTGCGTCCAAGTGGGCACCCCATGCCGGCGGTGGGGGACTCCTACCCAACGGCGGCTTTTGGGCCCCAGGATGTCCACTTGCGGGTTTACTTTCCCGACGGGGGCACATAACTGAGGGGGGGATTTGGGACAGGGCCTCATGCAGGGTCTCAGGTCCAGGCATTACCTGCCCGACCACGAGGCGAAACAACCTGACTGTCCGGTCCAAGGCTGAGTGGGCTATCGACAGCCGCCAGACCTCACCGGAGCGCTGGTGAGCGAGAGACGCTGTCGTCCTGTGTGTGTGGGTGCGCGCGAGGAAAGGTGGACCACCCGCGCAGCGTACCGTCGGGGCCTGGTCCCCTCATATTCAGTTTGAAGAAAAAATTCTTCCGGGCCGCTTCGTCAAGCCATTTTCAAGGAATTTTCAAGCCACCATCAGCCTTGCGTGACGACTCCCCTTTTGCTGGTTGGAGAATTCGATTGATTGATTGATTGAGGAAGCCTTGGTGACTCAGTGGTGGAGCAGACAGTGGACAGTTGATTTTTCTCTGAGGCCTAACTCCTGTTTTTGGCACTCCATTCTTCGCTCGCTTTCTCCTTTTCATGCAGCCTTAGCCCCAAACCCTTCGGCCCGTGTGTGGCACAGCCTCCCGTGCCATGGAGCCGTGGGAAAGATAGCACACCACTCACGCATGAACCGTCAAGCTGAAGATACGCACAACCAGCCGAGGGCGTCGGCAGGTCTGGACCCGAAGCCGCTGAGTGCGGGCGAGGGAGTGACCGTCTGGGGCCCCGTACACTGGATTGTTATCCAATCCCCTGCTGGCATGCTTGCAGGCCTCACGTGCAGCCTCACCAACCCTCCAACTAGTATTCCTCTGCATCCTCCGTCCTTCAGAGGGGGCCGGGGTACCCATCCCCATCAGGAGAGCACACGGCCAGGGGCGGCGAGAACTTTAATTTTCTGTCCATGAGCATGTATACAAGACATACAATGTCTACCCGATGCCTCAGGCCGGCTTGTGCATGAATAGATTCCTCCTTTCTGCCCCTTCCATCCTCCACCCCTCCCTCCTCGCCGGTTCCGAAGGGTGCCTCGTTCGCTTGAAAGATCAAAGTTGCCCAGAGCCCATATTGCGCCCCGAGGGGGACGTGGGGTGCACCCAGATACACCTAGGGCTGGTGCTTGGGATGGTGAGTGATCAGATGTCTCTGGGAAGTGGACCCCAGAATGCTCAAGCTCATCTCACACTCGGCCTCCTCCTCGAACTATTATTGCAATCTTCAGCACCCACAGCCCTCCTCGACCCTTGACTACCCTCCACTGCCCTGCAAGTAGATATTCCTTTTCCTGACCTTCAGTAACTCTTCACAGCCCTCTGCGCTCACCAATCACCCTCCAAGTAATTTTCTCACCTTCAGCAACCCTTCACAACCCGCCACAGTCATGAAAACCAGACTGCAGAGAAGATGAAAAAATGGTTGAAATTTTCAAGCGATGTCAGGTCGCAGGTCGCCATAAGCAGGCGGCACAGCAGGGGGGCTAAAGTCCTCCCACCAGCCCCATGCTTTCCTGGCCCGTGTCTGATCCAACCGGCTGGTGTGATGTCAATCTGCACAAATTGTACCGAACCACTGCTCGTCCCTCACTACGCATGCCACTGATCACAGGGGCAGGTGTCGCCTCACGAACTGATGCAGGCCATCACCATCAAGAGCAACAAAAAATTTCAGATTGGTCATCCGGTATTGTTTGCATGTGCATGTGGGGTGTGCAGGCGGTCGCATATCACGCATAAAATCTCCTGCGACAGCATGCATTTGCCAATCGCACTGTACCTGGGTTGGGCATGAGAATGTCATTTGAAGGGAGTGAACCATACTGGAAGCGGTTGGCTCTAAGAGAACATGCCGATCTCAGGATTTATCAAAAAATCTTTCGCCACCCGTACAAGCTGCCCCTGCACTCATATCATGTACAGCATCTGCTGGTGCACCCCCCCACCCACCATCAGAGTGGTGTCCAGGCAGCCGACCCACGACTTTCCGTTCGTCCTTGGGCACCGGACAGGGTACTGGCCTGAAACACCAGAAAAACGAAGTGAGGGGCATGAGGTTGATGAACAAGAGGGGGATGGGGGCGGGTGTCGTTCACCGGCGACGGCACTGGCACCGGCATCGACACCGGTGCTGGCACAGGCTGCAGTCGTGCAGGCCCCACACAGTAAGTGTCGAGCTCAGAACGCCCCGCGCCAACTTACAAGGCCCCACCGTTGACCCCCGCCAAACCCAACGGATTTCTTCTTGGGCCAACACCCAACCAATCCGTACCTTCGAGGTAGCCCCGATGTCCCCACGTCCTCTCAGCCCCGCCCCTACATAGTAGCTGTCGAGCTTGCTCTTCCATCAATCAAATAGGCTTGAATCATTCACCCCGCATGATTTCTTTCCACGCTTTTGCTTGGTGGGGAGGGAGCCCGGGGGTGACTCCCTTCCCTGGGTCGTGTTTCTGAGTAGCCATGCCAGTCACTCACCAGGACCCAGCCTCATATTGTGGCAACTGAGTAGGACACAGCCCCCTACTTACACGAAACCAGCCGCCTCCCCCCCTTCCGACCTGCACGCTCTCAGGGGGATCCTGTGGAGCTGCTGCAGTTCCTTTTGAACGCCCTCCACGAAGAAGACTTGAAGGGCCAACGGCAGATTCGGAAGAAGGAAAAGAGCAAACAGCATCCTTATACCAGCATCATTCATGAATGTTGCCAGGGTGTGTGTAGAGCCGGGGTGGCGGGTAAAGCTAAGGGTGAGGGCGGGCATGTGCTTGAAGAAGGGGAGGACTGCAGCCTCAATCGCGGTTGATGATTGAAAGCGGTTCGGGTTGTGACACAATGGTCGGGGTGCGGTTTCAGCAGGACGGACCCTCCGTCCCGCAGGGAGGGGGGTGCGTCACCCCTTCAAGCACATGTAGGTGATGGTAGGCACAGGGTGCAGGCTGAGGGTGCACATCGGTCGGAGGGTGAGGCAGGCCTGAATCAGGCTATTTTTTTTGGTATAGGTGTTGCCCCTCCACCCCCACTCTGGACCCCACCCTCTCACCAAAATCTCGAAGAGGGTTGTTAGATCAAGCGCAGGCGCAAGCGCCATATAAACCCCCTTTTGGGAGGTCTTTGGGCAGCATAGCCCAATGTATAAAATTCTTTTGGGGGGATTATTCGCGTAACATACCCAATGTATGAAGTACGATGTTTCACCCCTTGTAGAATCTTCATTTTGGGAGACAAAATTATCCCCTCCTGAATTTTTCTATTTTGAACCCTCTTACCCCCCACCCCCCTACCTGGGTACCATTTTTGGGGGGGTGGGGATGGGGGGTCAGCATTTGGTTGGCCTACAGCTGTCACTGTGTGTAGATTCAGACCCTGGTGCAGGGCAATGTTTTCTTCTACATGGACCCCG
Source organism: Eutreptiella sp. 'Long Island Sound 2002' (assembly GCA_964036045.1). NCBI lineage: Eukaryota > Euglenozoa > Euglenophyceae > Eutreptiales > Eutreptiaceae > Eutreptiella > Eutreptiella sp. 'Long Island Sound 2002'. The sequence continues at coordinate 180,050,575 of OZ038379.1, forward strand.
TAACCAATGGCAGGGGTCCCAGGTTCGATCTCCAGGTTTTCAAGATCGGCCCCCCTATGGGGCCCCACAGGTGATGTCTTAGCCATTTTCACACTGGCATGGGATGCTTGAAAAATCACGATTTCTGGGTGGCCTGTGACAACCCTCGGGTTAGGGACTCATGGGCTGTTGTGGGCGATCATTTTGTGATAATGATGGTACATATAAACCCATGGGGAGCCATGTAGCACCAATTAGGCTCTGTATAGAAAAAAAAATCGCCCGCACCAAGGGCCGGATTGATGCATAGTGGCAGCTGTTGGCCGACCAAATTTGCCCACCACATTACAAACAGGCCCAAAATGACGCTTTCTGGGGCAATACAAGATGGACCAGGGATGCCATTTACTGCCAAAGTCTCCTTTGTACTCCTTTGTAGAGGGTTTGCTCACACAGTTCGATAAAGGCTGCAAAACGCAGTGTACAAATATTTGAAAGTTGCATAACACCAACCGTGGAAATCTAGTGAGCCTCTACAAGAGCGATTAGACCAAGTGGTGGCCACTGAGAAGTGTTTTGCACCCTTTAGCCCTTGTATTTTTGGTGCCCATCGAGAAGTGTTTTGCACCCTTTAGCCCTTGTATTTTTGGTGCCCATCTTTTTTTTGGATAGGCCAAGTGAGAATATTTCAGCATTCCAAGGGAGCGGTGGGAGAGTATGCGTGATACTAAGTCCTTCATTAGGCCTTGGTAGGGCACAAAAAGGATTTGTGTGCAAAAGGATTTGCCTAGGGCAGCGACACTATACCGCAGCTGTGTTAGTTGCCTGTTGCTCCTCCTATGATAATGAGCAGTCCATCGGTCTGCTCAATCCTATTGCAATTGCCCTGTGGAAAACGATCCAAATTCAAGTGCGTTAGGCTACTTCAACTTTGTTGCACGAAGTTCACATACTTTTAAGCTATTGAGCTACTTGGCTTTCGTCTCGCAAAGTTTCAGTACAGCCAGCTCAAACCCTAACCCTAACTCTAATTCTAACCCTAGCGCCTGCTCCCGCGTCGTCCAAGACGACCTTACATCAATAGTCTTGCAACTCCCGGTGAAAAATACCTCATAGCCTCATTCTGCCTTGATTGAGCAAGCCTAGCTTGGCAGAGAACGCACCGTCTTTTGGGCCCATATGGCCAAAATTGCCAAAAATTTTGCTCAAGATGATGCTCTCGCACAACGATGTTTAGGCTTTGCCATGGGACACACATAGGTCCATGGGTGATGCAAAAGGAATGCCCCCACCCCCCCCTGCTCTAGGGCAATATTTGCTCCAGACAGTGTGGTTCACAGCCGCTATCTCCTGCCGCATGTACACGGCAGTCCGATGGGCCACCCCAGGGTGTAGGCAACGCCTGCCTCCTCCCGAAAATATACCCCACTAAGATATCCTGTGCAGCCATGCCCATGGTGTGGAGTAATATCAAAATGTACCTCATTGGGGCTAAAGAGGTTGAATATCCGTACGAGCAAGTGGCTTGTGCTTGGGCTACAACCCCTCGACAGTGCACAAAGCACAAGGCCCTAAAAACTCCACAAAGCAAAGAGGCAGCAGCACACAGGCAAAGGTGCTTACAGCGGGCCGCGATGCTTTGGCTGAATGGAATGACCCGGTGATTTTAGCTATGACTCTAGCTGAGCCTCTTCATTGAGCTCTATATCCGGTAGCAGTGGCAATAGCAATGTTAGTGGCTCTTGCATAATAGTGACTGTGCCTAAGAACACATGGGCAATCTGTCATACATTGGTTCGTACAATGGAATGAAATGTACCCGGCATTCAATGTATTCTTTGCTTGATGCAGCACTCATGTCATTCGTCACTCTGGGGGGGGGGGGGGCGTTGTAGGGGAGGGACCACTATGGTCTACACTGATGGACCCCATGACCAATGGCAAACGTCCCAGGCTCCATCTCCTAGCTTCCAAGATTGGCACCCCTATGGGGCCCTACAGGCGAGATCTTAGTCGTTTTTTAGGCTGGCATGGGTGTTTCAAAAACCGCGATTTCCGGGTGACCTTTGACAACTCTGGGTGATCATTTGGTGACAATGGTAGTACATGCAAACCCATGGGGAGCCATGTAGCACCAATTGGGCTCTCCTAGTGGTGCAAATTGGCCCCAGAAACCGTCATTTGGACCTGTTTGCACTGTGGTGGGCAAAATTTGGTCAGCCTTTGGTGTACGACTTCCCCACAGCGCTTCCAGCCTCGACATCGCTCGTCTCTCTTCGAGGTGTTTGCCGAATTTGACTTTTTTTTTGAAAACCTTCTCACAGGGTTGGGTCACCATTTCATCACAACATCTCATCTCATCTCATCTCATCTCATCAGCTCAAAAATCAAGTTTTTTGAAACCAATTTTTTTGTTCTTGTGATAATGCTTGAGGCTGAGGCCTCTTGTGGCCCTGAAGTACGGTACGATGAGGTATGATACGGCACAGGACATGGTACATGACAGGACAGTACAGTCAACATGAGACAGAGCATGGTGTGTTTTGGGCAAACACAGATCAACATGTCCGTGAGGTAATCCATTTCGGACGCACGGATATCTTGCCAAGGGAGGACCACCCTGCACGCTAAGAGACTCATGGGTGTTGCGGAGCTGGTATTTGCAGTATTCCTGGGCCTCCGCTTTGAGAAGGCGCTCCTCCTCGCATTGGGACGAGCTTTTTGGAAAAAAGGGGGTGCCTCTCCGGCCTCCAAACGGCACATGCTCCAGCACGCAACGCCCCCTGTCCCCCCTTTAGGCCCCCAAAGCACTGCAGCCAGCAGGCGGAGCAGGGGGTCCAAGAGAGCATGGGCGGGGCCTTGCTTCTCTCGGGATGCAAAAAACAAAACGCAATGCGCAGAGAGGAACAGCTTGTCTTTGTTGACAAAGAAACAAATGTGTGGGGATGCGAATGCGCGGGGGTTGGCGGTGCTGAGGTAGTGCATTTAAGACATCTGTGCTGAGCGCCCCCATGCACCTCGAGATTTTATTAGTCCCGCGTCCCGAGGTCCATCACAGCTGCTGTGTAGTTCTTGAGGGTGGAATCTGCCCCACACCGTTGTTTTGCCAGCTGGGCCCCCCACCCCACTCCATGGACATGTGCGCGCACGCACTTGCACAACACGCACTCAAATTGCAATGTTCCTGTCAATTTATCACCCAACCTACAGCAACCTTCAGTCACCCCCTGATGGTCGTCAGCGGCATTTTGCAAGTACCCAACAACCCTGTGCAACGCTCATTGCCCCTCGACAAAGGCCCCGAGGAGTGCTTTCTCCACCTTCCCCTCAATCCCCAACGTTTCAACACCCCACACACCCCTTGTTCCATGCGACCTCCTGCTCTTGCTCGATTGACTGATTACCCATCGTTTCCACATCTCCTTGGCCCAGGGCGTGTGCGAGTTATCACTCAGGAGGTGATGATCACAGAGGACGGACAGGGCAACAAAGTAGAGACCAATGTTGGGGAGGAGAAGGTCAAAGAGATCCCATTTATGCACCTTCAGTTTGAGTTGCCTGACACGCCGTTGTTCAAGGATGAAAGTGAGAGGAATATCATCCCCCAGGTGTGCCCTCGCTTTGTCATTTGAAGGAACGCCCGCCCAGGGCTCATCGCCCCTCGATGCCTGTCTGGGCCTGCAGCTTTGGGAAGCTCCCAACCGTCGACCTTCCTCCCCCGTACACTGCACCCTCGTCCTTCATCCACCCTGCCCAACCTCCTTCACTGGACACACCACCCACCCTCCTCCCCCCGACGCATTGCCCAGCCACCTTTCCCACGCGCATTGCCCACCCTCCTTGCTGGTGACCTGGCACCCGTATAACAACCTCAGGGTGGTAGATTGTGGGCGGGCATGCCACTAGCGTCCGGCAGGGACACTGGCTCTCGGTAGGAGCCGGCCCCCTGTCAAAGGCCGCTCAGAAATACCCGCCCCCCGCACCACCGGAACTCAGTAGGAACGTGCTGCGTCCGGTGTGTGGCTGAGTAGGACCCTGCTCCATCGGATCGTGTCTGAGCTGGCAGACGCTAATGGCAAGTCTGATTGTGGGACGGTTTGCCCGCTTGCATTGCCATCACGTTCCCTGGGTTTGTAGTCGCTTGTTCCCCTGGTTCGTGTCTTCGCACCCATGTGGCTTCTGCCATCTACGACGACCCTTCTTGTTGGTTAGCGGTGGCAGCAGGGCACCATTAACGGCCCGGTTACCCTCCTTCAACATCCTCTTCACCCACTGTCGATTTTGTGGTGGTTTCCTTCAGGTCCAGGAGCACTGTGCTCTTGGGCCCATTGGCTTCGTCCAAGTCCTTCGGCGGGCGACAGCAGGGTGTGTCGATGTGTTCTCTCCAGGTCCAGGAGCACCATGCTTCCGCGCCCAGGCCGTCCGTGTCTTTCGTTTCCACGGGTCGCAGCAGGGCCTCACTATGGCCCAGCCCCCCATCACCGTTCACCGTTCTCCTCCTCATCTAGCACCGCCCCCAGCCAGGGCCAGTATTTGGGATGCCCTGGTGTGGGCTGCATGCGGTACAGGTCCACCCATGCTCGTCGTCGGCGCCTGGTGCAGGGGACCCCGTCTAGCACTGTTGTGGTGCCAGATCTGCAGCAGTGCACTGTTGTGGTGCCCAATCAGCAGCAGTGCACCAGCGTGGTGCCCAAGGTGCATCATTGCACCGCCGTTGTGCCCAGCTGCACCACTGTGCTGCCTTGGTGCCGGGTCTGCAGCGCCAAAACTACAGCAGAGCACCGCCAAGGTGCTGGATTTGCCGCCATGCACTGCTGTCGTGCTGGGTCTGCAGCGGTGCCTCATTCTGGTGCCCAACCTGAGGCGGTGGTGAAGCCCCGGGAGACCCCCCCTTGAACAGCGCAGCAGCTATGCGTCGGAAGCCTTTCAAGGAGCGGACCTGCTGCGCGAGCCGCAGTGCTTGCGGCGCTGCCGGTGCCCTCGGACCAGGACGGCCTGCCAGGAGGGGCATTCTGAGGCACACCGCCCGGCTGTCCTACTTCGGGTGGAGATAAGAGGAACATATGGGATAGCCTGGTGCAGTGACGGCGCCTGGGGAGGCCCTGCACACAGTGACGCGCTGTGCCCACAGCGCATCCCGTGGCCCCTGTGACCCTTTCGGCACACTCGCCAAATGTGTGTGCTGCCCCACTCTCTGCCTGCACCAACCCCATCAGGAACAGCAGCACTGCGGCCACTGTCTGATGCAACTGCATTGTCGGGTGACAGCTTTGCCGCCCACACCACTCTCTGTCTTTCCCTCTCTCACAAAACTTTCACAAAGTGTACACAGGCGCGTGCATGACACGCTTTTTTTCAGGTCGGGGCACACCTGGAGCCCTAGACCCGGGGAGGGGCTGTGATTCCGGGGTACTGTGGTGCGACATTAAGGAGCATGCTGGGGACTGTACGTTGCCTACCGACCCCACCTTTGGAAGCCACTGAGTCCATCAGGGTCCTCCTGTGTCAGTGAGGAGCGCCCCGAAGGGAGTGCCCCGAAGGGGAGCGGCGCCCGGAAGGCTCTTTGGAAAATGCTGCCTGAAAGTGGCCGCGGCCATGTATCCACCTGCCCCAGACGCTCCTGGCCCGCACCATGCGGCCATCTGGTTGACTGTACACCTTTGGCTTTCCTACCGTCGGTTTATGAGGAGTGTCCTGATCTCGCAGAAGACTTGAGGCCGTCCTATCAGTGGCTTTTTTCTTGGCCCGCTCAAGAACAGGAACGCCGTGGAAACTGGAACGGGGCAGTTTTTTTTTGGTGTTGGGGTTTACTTACTTCCACGCACCTGGTGTCGTAGATGCAACTTGGGTGGTCTATTGCAGCCACTATGAGTCGGTCCAGGACCCACTCCATTTCCTTCTTCTCATATTCTGCGGGAGCCCCCGGGTACTCCCGAAGGGACCCCCCTATTGGGCCTCAGCGGTGAGGACGTGGTGGTTTTCATGCCGTTTTCATGCATTGGCGTGGACGTATGCCCGTGTCTCTTGCAGGTCCCCTTGTTCACCCTGCTGCACAAATACGACGGCGAGGAGGTGACATATCAGGCAATTCCAGGTGTGGTGGGGCTATTACAGGGCTGCCACACAGTGCAACGCAAAGCACTGCTTTGTGGTGCAGTGCAGTGCCCGAAACTTCCTCGCATTGCGGTTTGGTGCAGCGCAGTTCTGGAGTGCAAAGGGGGAGGGGGGGCAGGTGAGATGTGAACAATCTACTCAGCAAATGAATCCGACATTGTGTAGGATAGTTGGTTTGCAGACACCTGATCGAGCCCACCCTGCAATGACCTCTGGGTACATCTGGTGTCACAGCGAAAGGCGCCTATGGCAATGTCACTGAAGAGCTGTTTGTTCTGACTACTGTTGCTCTGCAGCCTTTTGCTTTGCCGCGTGCAGGGTAGCGTTCAACATGTGCATCCCACAGCGGAGGGTCATGGCCCCTTTCCGCCACGTCGTCAAAACCACTGTCACTGTGGTGGTTGGTTCTACGACAACCCAGTCTCTCTCCCGTCCCCCCACAAACCGGCAGTGAGCAACACTGCTTCAGGGCGCTGCAGGGTCGGGGGTCTGGGGGCACACGCGCTCCCTGTCGTGACTCAAGCAGAGGACTCAGAGGTAATGCAGGTCAGTACACCGTGTGGCATGGGGGCCTACCCCCGCCGGTCTCCAAGAGCCTGACCGGTGCCCGGCCACAGGCCACGGCACTCTGCCCCTCTTTTGCGACGTCCCCATGGTCCACTGACGAGCCCTGCTCTCGGTGTTATGTATTGCTGACGCCTGCGCGCAACTTACATTCGACAGACTTCCCTGTCCGGGTGAGGCCAGGGCACAAGGCAAGCACCGCAGGATCGTGCAGGACAGCGTCCGGGGAGCGCAAGGACTGCACAGTGCAGTGCAACGGCGGATGGGACAAGTGTGAGAGGTGAGGTGAGGCTGCCCTGTCGATCTCCAGACGTAGTCTTCCCCTTCATCTCTCGCAACGAACCATCCGACTCGTGAGGTGCCGGACACCTTTGCGCCGGGGATGGTGCGTTCCTGCTGTTGCCCCACCTGGGGTTCGAACCGGGAACCTCTGGTTTAGGTGTCATGTGCTATGGCAGCTGAGCCACGTGACCTGTTGCAGGACAACGCATGCAACGACAGGGCCAGGACAGTGGACTGCAGCGGGAGGCAGCGCGAAACATAGGCCACAAACGCCCGTCCCCTCCCATCCCTACCCCATTCAGCCCATTGTATTCCATCCCATCTTCCTCTTGTGTGGAGTTGGCCAAAAGGGATTGAAGCGGACAGAAGACGCTTCGGACTGCCGTCTTTCGAAAATGGTCCAGTGCCCTTGCCTCCCTGCGCACCCCCTGGCGGTGCGCAATCTGCGGACAGCGTGCACGGTTTCGTATTTTTCCCCATCATTGATGGACAGACGGAATATGCAAACAATTTCCTCTCCAACACCAAATTGTGCAGATCCGGAAGTTACCCCCCCCCCCTCCGTCCTAACACGCGCCTGGTTCTGGTTCAGGGGGCAAGAGTGCAGAACCACGGGGTCACCGTGTTAGGACAAGCCCGTGTTACCGCGCCGCACGTACCACAGAATGGAGGGTAGGGCATGGCGGCACAGGAAGAGCAGCACAGGGCAGGGCAGGGCAGGGCAGGGCAGCGCAGCAAGTCTGCGATGAGGTCGCTGTGGACTCTTGTTTGTTTTGCAGGCAAAACGAGTCTCGCGAATAAAGTGCGGTACCGCATCACCAAATTACCCAAATATTTGTTATTCTGCTACAAAAGGTGCCCGCCAACTGCGTCTTCTTGTGCCTTCGCCGCAATCGACTCGTGCGCGATTCGTGCACCATCTGCTTGGCGTGTATCTAGTAAGGCTCGCTGTGACATTGCCCGAGCAGTGCTTTGCGCTGCTGCTTGCAGTACCGCTGCTTCCTTCGTTTTGGTGCTGCTGCTGTTGCTGTGCTGACTGTTGTGCTGGTGGCAGCCTCAGGGGCGGCGGTTGTGCCGCGGTTGTTTTGGCATTGTGCTCCTGGTTCTGCGTTTGACGACGCTGCCGCGATTTTTGTGTTTGCTGCTTTGTATCCATTCTGGTGTTCATCGCGGTGGTGATGTGATGTGGATGATGTTGTTGCGTCGTGTTGTTGTACCGCTGCTGCCGCCGTTTATGCCCCTGCCGGACTTCTGTGCACTCCGTCTGGTCTACCCGCCGATCCGCAGATTCAAAATGAATTATTGGTTCGAGGAGAAGAACAAAACCATCGTCAATTTCCCGGTCAAAAGTTTGGATATGCGCGATTTTTGTGAGCCCCACGTCGTCACTTCCATGAAGTCCACCAAATATGACCTACTGGGTTCCTCCCATGTGCCCTCCCATGGCCTGTCCTCCCTGAATGCACGGCCTCGTCCCTGCGATCCACCCGCGCGGTCTGCAGGCTTTTGCTGCAGCCAGACAAGAAGACCAGCCAACAAGCAGCAGGCATCTGACCCCCCCCCCCCCCCAAACACGAACAAACCAGAGGAGGGACTTCAATACGGCAGCAAGGCAGCGAACCAAACGAGAGTTCCTTGATTTGTTACCAATTTTGGAATTGTGTTGGGACCCTGGGAAGGGCTATTCGGTTGGACTACCCCAATCAGGCCACGGCTTAGCGGCGACCGTGATCTATACCCTGGGGGGAGGGGGTCAGAGGGCAAACCAAAGTTTGTGTACCTAACATCGACCTCCAATTTCGGGCCCCGTTGATACATTACATGTCTTTCCCGAGGGAAAATTTCTGATATGGGGGGTGGGTCAGGCGGAGGAGCGCAGGCTGCCATTCCGCATACGGGTGGCCTCGGTCGCTAGTGCCTTACGGCTCTTGTCTAGCATGCCCGCATGGTCCCACATGGGCGTCTCAGACGATGGCGCACACTGCCCCCGTGGGGCCAGGCAACCTGAACCACAATGTGCGTGCAGCACGCCCACACACCAGTGTGTGCTGCGTTCCCAGGGAGGGTAAGCATGCAGGCGCAGGCGCCATCGTGTCTTGGACCGTGGCCCCACCCATGGCTGAGCGCGTCAAGACGTGGAAGCCCATGGCACGGTGGTGTAAAGGTGGTGTGAGGTGGTGTGAGGTGGTGTGAGGTGGTGTAAAGGTGGTGTAAAGGTGGTGTAAAGGTGGTGTGAGGTGGTGTGAGGTGGTGTGAAGGTGGTGTAAAGGTGGTGTAAAGGTGGTGTGAGGTGGTGTGAGGTGGTGTAAAGGTGGTGTGAGGTGGTGTGAGGTGGTGTGAGGTGGTGTGAAGGTGGTGTGAGGTGGTGTGAGGTGGTGTAAAGGTGGTGTGAGGTGGTGTGAGGTGGTGTGAGGTGGTGTGAAGGTGGTGTGAGGTGGTGTGAAGGTGGTGTGAAGGTGGTGTGAGGTGGTGTAAAGGTGGTGTAAAGGTGGTGTGAGGTGGTGTGAGGTGGTGTGAGGTGGTGTAAAGGTGGTGTGAAGGTGGTGTGAAGGTGGTGTAAAGGTGGTGTGAGGTGGTGTAAAGGTGGTGTGAGGTGGTGTGAAGGTGGTGTGAGGCGCCGGCCACAGGGGAGCACACGCAACAGCCCCACCAGGACCAGCCTGTGGGGTGACACTGACTACCTCCTCTCTCTTGCCTTTGTACCCCTGACCTGACTGTGACCCAAAGGGCCTGGCCGACTGACTGCTAGCCTTGAGCAAGGGCCTACTGGTACCATGAAGGACACCGTAGTGGACCGCAGGCCAGCTGTCATGGCGCGCAACATACGGCCAAACGAGGACAATGGAGCCGGTATGAGAACGCTGTACGATCGATTCAGCTTTTGAAACTGCCGAACACTGCTGCATTTGCATACCAGGACGTGCATGTGTGGAGCGCTCTCTGACCTGCATGCGGCCCGAGGTTATCGGTGGTAGCCACTTTGCAGTGGGCCGTGTATGGCGTGTAGTGTGTAGTGCCCACAGTGTAGTGTGTGCTGTCCGTTGTCCACTGTGAAGTGCATGGTGTGTAGTGGTGTGTGGTGTGTGGTGTGTGGTGTGTGGTGTCCACTATGTATTTGTACAGAGCATAGTGTGTAGTGGTGTGTATTGTGTAGTGTCCCGAAGGCGGTTGACACTCACCCAACGGTGGTTGGGGCTTGAGCAACGCCGGTCTACGCTCAAACGACGAAGCGGTTGGCGCTCAACCGACGGCGCTTGGCGCTTCACCGACGGCAGCTGATGGTCATCGGACGCCAGTTTGACTGCCGGCCTCCGTCACGCTCGGACCTCCGCAGAGCGCCACCCGACGAGTGAGTGCAGTCGGTCATCGGCCTCGCCCCTGTTACTTCGGCCTCCTGCTCCCCTGCAGGCAACCTGTGCCACGATGGCTCCACCCGGGGCCAGGGCAACGGCTACTTCGCGCACGTCTTCCTCAAGAACACGGGGGACTGGTGGCATCTGGACGACCTGGATATCAAGTCTGCGGAGGCGCAGGAGATCTCGTGCACGGCCCCGTACATCCAAGTCTGGGAATGCCAGGTCCCACGCCGCCCTGACGATAGTGCCTGCCAACCCTCGGGGCCCTGAGTGGTGGGTGTGGGAATGGGGGGTGAGTGCTGAGTCGCGGTCTGGGTACAGTGCGTGCGCGGACAATGTCATGCAGTGCCAGGGCGGTCTTTTGACGAGATTTTAATTCACTTAATTTCATTTAATTTATTTGGTTTGATTTTTGGTTTAATTTTTTGATTGGTTTTAATTGAACTCAATTTAATTCAATTTAATTCAATTTAATTCATTTTGATTTGATTTGATTGGATTTAATTAGTTTTAATTTTCGCTACGGACCGCCCTTCCGGACAGCCCCTGAGGCCCGGCGGTCAACTGCCAACCGCCGGCGGTTCACCACCAACCGCCAGCCGTTACCAGCCAATTGCTTTGGTCATGAAGGACCGACTGCGGGTGAACGTTCATATGTCGTCTCTTTGCCAGTGCCACATTCCAGATGGCTATTCGACGATTTGACTGTGCCGTGTGCAGTGCCTGGGTTGCCTTCTCCGTGGCGGTGTGTGCATTGCGCTTCCCCCACCAAGGGCTGAAGGCTGGGCGTTTCAGCCCCCCCCCCCCTGTAACCCACTGCAAAACGTCTCGTTTGTCGTGCGGAGCCTTCGGGCCAGTCATCCCCAAGTTTTTAGCCAATGGGCCCCGGAGGTGCGGCACCCGAAAAGTCCCAAACGGAACAGGCCGACATCCGCCACCGTCTCATGGACCTCCGAAACTTGTCTTTTTTTGGGCGGGTCCTTTTTGGCACTTCAAAACTCGGGGTGGTCTCCAAGCCCATCCACCAGCGGACCCAAGCACAACCGGAGGGTTGCAAAGGATTGGTTGCCCCCCACCCCAACTCGGGGGAAGTGCCCTTCCCTTGCACCCTTTCCCTCCATAGGCGGTGGTGCCCATCGGCCTCTCACCACTCTGTGTCCTTCCTGAGGTGGGGGGGGGGGAGGTTGTCGCCCAAGGGTCAATGGCAGTATAGTGTGTGGAGCAGGAGTGACAGTTTGGGGTGATGGTGTAGGGTGACAGTTTGATGACAATAAAGCCCCAACGTGCGCTCCATCCGTCCCGAATGGCGATCGGCCAATAGGCGCTGCCAGCTGCAGACGAGAACAAATACACCATGGCAACATGCCAAACCCCCCCCCCCAATCACCCAGAACCCAACGCCAATAGGGTGAAACATACAGAAAGAGGGCCTGAGACAGGCTTTGCATTGGGTCAAAACAAGCCCCACATTGGATATTGGATCATGCGAGCGGTCACAATATCAACAGAGTGGGTGTTGAAATTTTCTGTTTTTGGGCCATTGGGGGTGGGAAACCTGCTTGAGCAGTTTCCACCCCATTCTGAGGCAGTGATTTCGGCTGGAACCTCCTCAGATGCCTTGACCCCCCCCCCTGCGCCCACCTCAGAAAAACATCTCTATCACACAATGCGGCGACCCTTCTAAGGCATAGACGTTGCGGTCAAAGACGATTTGGGGTGGCGGGCTATGCCCCCTTCAACAGGGTTTTCCTTCCGGCGCAGGATTTTCCTTCCGGTGGGCGCCGACGGTCATGCCAGGCCCAAGCCCAGGACCTGGGGCCCACCTCCCCCGTCCACGATAGGTTAGTGGGGCCCAGGGACTCCGTACTGTAGAAAGCCCCATTGATATGCATGCCTCACGCAACCAGATGGCGGGTGGCGGGTGGCGGGTGACTCGCCGCGGCTGCTGCTTCACTTCGGCTGGCGGTGCGCTCTAAGTTGGCGTCACTCATCAGGATTTCCTGATGGCGCTGGGGAAGTGTTCTACCCCCCTCCCCCCCGTGTCCCAACACGGGCTTGTCCAAACATGGCGACCCCGTGTTTCCGCACTTTTGGGTGTTTTTTTTTTTGAACCATCGTTTTGGCGGTCCCAGTCCAATGGACAACGTGGGTTGTGGTTGTGTGCGGGCTGCAGGAACGGTCCGTGCGGGTGTCAAAGTGGTGGTGTGGCTGTACTTCCATGTGCCCTTGTGTCCCGGGGGGTGTGCTGGCCTGCGGGACACCCGTTTGTAGTCAGTCATGAAGGGGGAGGGTTGGCTTATGTCTGCAACATGTGTTCCGGGGTACGTGTGCCGCGCGGTACCACGGGCTTGTCCAAACACGGCGACCCCGTGTTTCTGCACTTTCGCCCCCTGAACCAGCACCCGGCCCCGTGTTAGGATGGGGGGATGGGGGGAGTTGTGTATTGCTGGAACGGGTTTGGGTGCCGTCCCTTGGTCTGCCTGCAGGAATACGGCTTTGTTCCCGGGTACAAACCCGAAGCCCCGCCGCCACCACCAGCCATCGCCACGAAGCCGACGAGCGACACCGGGAAGGACGCGACCGCCCCGGGGGCTGCAGCGCCGGGCCCCGGTGCGGCCAATGGGCAGAAGGCCGTGGGCCCCGACAGCAATGGGCAGGCGGCCATGGTCATCGACAGTGGCCTCGCCATTTCGGCCCCGTGACGTGCGATGCGGGGCACGTGACCGTGCGGGCCCCGCTGTTCTTGAGGCGGGGCGAGAGGCGCAGGACGGGGGAGGACAGGGTCAAGGCACTCGCAAGGGCACCGGCACGGGCGGGCGTGACGGCACGGGGGAAAGAAAGGCAGGGGCCCGCGTAAGGGTAGCCTACGGGCAGGAGTGATGGGGGGGGCAAACAAGGCAAGGCCAAGGGCAAAGGGCCAGGGCCAGGCCCAGGCTCAGGGCAGGGGCATGGGCATGGACAGGGGGGCAAACAAGAGCAAGGGCAGGGGCATGGGCATGGGCATGGGCAGGGGGGCAAACAAGGGCAAGGGCAGGGGGGCAAACAAGGGCAAGGGCAGGGGCAAGGGTAGGGGCAGGGGGGCAAACAAGGGCAAGCAAAGCACAAGGACAACCGCAAAGCCGTGCTCACCAGTGGGGGATGGGGAGACGACGCAGGGCTGGTGGGCCATTTCCCCACTTCAAGGCGCCTGAAACCCGCCGAGAAAAGCCCACTGGAAGTGAAGTGGCCGGCGAGTGCGGCTGCCGAGGGCCTGTCCAAAGGGCATGCGTCGGAAGGAACACACGACGACGAAGAACATTTGCTGTACAGGGAGGCACCGCCGCTTTTCCTTGTGTTTGGGGTGGGACAGCCCATGGCATGACGGAGGAGCGAGCAGTGGGCCGCAGTCAGTTGGTCAGCGCAGGGCACGCGCGCGTGGTGGGGGGGGTTGGCACGAGGCCATGGTGTTGGTTTGTTTGCCTGTGGCGGCGCCTATTGGCCCCTCGCCCTTGCACAGACCCTCTGTGGGTCCGAACGTCTTTTGGTTGTGCCAACGGAGCCCCTGGATGACTTGTCCTGTTTGACTACTCCAGGGTCGGCTGTCCCGCCCGGGGGGGGGGGGGGCTCAGTACTGAAGTGCTGTTTGCCAAAGGTTTGTTTCGTGGTGCTGATGGCTGTTTTGGGGGTCGAGGTGGGGGGCGACGGCGCACAGCAGTGGACACACAGGGGCGTGGTGCCAACTCCCCTCATTACCATCGGGAGTCTGCCTCAGGACCCCGTTGTCAAGAGTTGTTCCTTATGGGGGACAGGGGGTGTGTCAAATTGACCCCCTTCCAACCGTGCCCCCAAACCACACGAACCACACACTGCTACACACACTCCATGATGTAGTGGACAGTACACAGTACACAGTACACTACCACACACCATACACTACGCAGTAGACAGTACACGCTACACACTGCACACCGCAAACGACTACACAGTGCCCACTGCACACGACACACTACACACACTACTCCTGCGATCCTGCTAGGGATTGCGGATTTGCCAAAGCCCCATTGATGATTTGGAGCGCAGATTTGCGAAGGAGCACCCCCCCCCCCCCCCGCCGCCCGGGAGCTCAACTTGATTGGGTCTCACCCCCCGCCCACAAGTGTGATACATTCCCCACGTCAGATGTGGTGGTGAGCACCCTCCGAACTCCACTGTACTGCAGAAGGGCTTCGTGTGAAGCATCGCCGGCGCCAGCGTCGGAGGGACGCCAAGGGGCAGAAGCAGCAGCGTCCAGGCGTCAGAAATAAAACGTTTACTTGGCTTGTCCCAGCCACTTGGAGTACGTATTGTCAGTGGGTGAGAGTGGGACCGCTGTCCCTCTGCCCACGAGTGCCGTGTAGGCTGAGTACGTGTACCCCTGGCATAGGGGTTTGCCCTGGATGAGTAAGGGTGCGGGTGGGGGGACGGGGGAGGTGGTGCCATAGGGGCTGAGCAAGTGTGCCAGTGGCGGGGTGCTGGGGGATGGGGGGCTGGAACCATGATAGTGGAGTAGGTTTGTGTGGGGGGGGGGGGGTATGTGCATTGAGTCAACGCCCTCCACAAATGCAGCTCGCAAAGCGATTCTCCCCCGCCAGGTTGACCCAACGAATCATGACACTGAAATCCAAGTGCGGGTTTGGAGAAGACCACGGACATGCAGATGATGGTGTCGCTGTCCGCAGTGGTGCCGGCAACAGTGGGGCCATCACCTTTTCGCCAGCAAATCTTGGCTGTAGATATTAGATAAACAGTGGCAACCTGCGGACTTCCTGTGGTTGGCCGCCCGCCCCCGTGAAAGGACCCATTTGTGACCATTCTTCGAGGATCAAGGTTCTGAGTGGGGAAGGAGTGGCCCCCTCCCTCCCTCACTGACGCTTGGGCAGGGCTTACTTGAGAGGCAGGCCAGAGACGAGGTACCAAGAGAGAGAGAGAGAGAGAGAGAGAGAGAGAGAGAGAGAGAGAGAGAGAGAGAGAGCGCGCAAGTGGGGGCAGGGAATCGTTTGAACAGTACACCCCACAGCTACCCTCTGCATCCAAAACGGCAGATTTCTGCATTCTCCACCACTGCCAATTGCCATCGGAACTGCCAACACCATCCTCCGCCGCTTTCGCGAACAGCAGCAATCGCGTTTCCAAGTGCCTGGCACCACTTTGCCTTAAGCAAATCCCTTAGTGTGGGCTGGGGCATAATGCGTGTCCATCATGCGCCTTTTTTTTGCCCTTCAGGCTTCACACTGGACTGAGAGAATGCAGATGGTCAATTCTGCCTCAGCCCCGGCCGACCACAAAGAAAGTCACTGGACGGAGCCGGGCATGGCCCAGACTTCAACCGCATGCACACAATTTGTGTGTAGCAGGGGAATGATATGAGCCCTGACAAGCACTGTCAATGATGGTCCTTTCACTGCACAAGGCGCTGTATTTTGACGTTTGGCCTTGCAGTGTTTTACCCGTTGCTTGTTGCTGGGTGCCTGTGCCTCTGGGTGTAGCAGTGTATATGTGTGCGCGTGCTTGTGTGTGTGGGGGGGGGGGGCTTCATAAGCAGTCCTGTGCCAGTGTGCAGGTCCTGCCAACCACTGCTGGCGGTCATTGGCTACAATGGGGCACATAGCTGGTAAGCAGTGGCAGAGTGCATACGTGGCAGGCATAGTGGTTTCCACTTCCACTGCGAAGCCGAAAACACGCCAATTCGTTCATCGCTTGGTGCCGGGGTACTCACTCGCCGTTGCAAGGTGCACCCATGCAAGGGCACTAAAAACTCTGCCCACACAAGAGGAAGTCCGTGGCAGGCCTGCGATCAAGGAGTCTGAGAAGATACAAGACAGATGTTGTGCTGGACCCGACCCAGGGTGGTCAGACGTTGGCCATACCTGAGTAGAGTCTGCACACGTACACACACGCGCGTGCAAACACAGGAGGAGGACTGCAAACACACACACGCGCGCGCACACCCACACACCCACATGCACATGCACACGCACATGCACATCACACCCACATGCACACACACACACACACACACGCACGCGCCCGCACACACACACATACACACACATCTGTCGGTACCTAGTGGTTCTCACTGCACAGAAAGGGAGGACCAACGGTAAGAAAGCGGCAGCCGTAATCTGAGCCGAATGGCACCGCCGCCCCTTTTTTCGTGGAACTTACACACATTTCCTTCTTCGAACCCACGTCCATTTTTTCTCCCCGGAAAGAAGGAGGACAACAGGACTAACCCAACAATCACCATTGCCCCCGGAGAAATAGCACCCGGGATCCCCGTGATTGGTTGGGGGGTCCCTATGAAAGAAGAAAGTGGCATGGGGCTTGGGCAAAATGGAAGCACCATGGCGGCTACAAGCCCACCAAGTACCAACCAAAAAACAAAAATTGAAGGCTACATGGGCCTAGCAGCCATTACATGGGTCTCCGTGCGTGCTTGAGTATTGTCATATTGTCATTGAATGACCATCAAACCCATCCCAAGGGCGACCTTTTTGCGAATTTTTTAACTGCCACTAAACAACCTAAAGGGGGAACGTTAGTGCGCCGGGCATCTTTTGTGACCCGTGCCCCACCGGTGGACTGTTGCCGTTGATATGTTGGGCAACATTATATGGATTTGCCCCTTGACCCCCGGGACATCAGAAGATGTTTTGATTTGGGATGGACCTTCTCATACCCGAGGTGATTTCTTTGATTTCGAAGTTGGGGGCCATGATGGTGCTTATAAAGGCCGGATTCATGTCATTGTGCCATTCATTGGAAGAAAGAATGGCACTTTGACAGCCCGCCAACAATGTTATAATGACGTGCACAGGTGGTATAAGGCACGCATTGAGCAGCTATTTGCTCGGTTGTGGCACGCAAGATGAGGCAGAGAATGAGGCAGATGTGTGTGTGTTGTGTTGCCAGAAGCGCTCCACCGTCCTGGTTTGTGATGAGTGTAAGGAGCACTATTGTACTGAATGTATTGACACCCACACTTGTGGGACCAATGTTGTTTATTAAGTACAATACAGATGAGAGTTGGAGTTGCTGAATTCACAAATATTGCTTTATTTTGCAACGTGCTTTGCAGGGAAGGTGCGCAGTCCATCATGGTCTACTTGGGGGGCTTTCCCCATCAGAGGGTAAATCTGGGGCTGAAGTCGGGATAGTTAATGGAAAGGTAGCGCCCCGGGCGCGCGCCGGGCAAACATTCCCCCAAACAACAGCAATTTGCAGTTTTGGTGGGGCTCATGGCCAAGGCTACATGGGCCTACCAGCCACTATGTCAGTCCCCATGGGTGCTCAAGTACCCGTAATGTCACCAAATAACCACCCAAACCCATGCTGAGAGCAACCAAAGCGTTTCGGAAAAAGTCGAATTTTCGAAATTTTTCAGGTGCCATTGAACAGTGATTTCCAGGCTTCCGAGGGGCCCATGGCTTGGGCTACATGGGCCCAGCGGCCACTATGTGACCAATTCTTCATTGACGAGCTGACCCGGCGGCTCAGAAAGGTTCTTTATGACGCTTGTGCTTGGGAGTGGGGTCCTGGTGCCTAGCCTAAGTCGGGTGACACCAAGTCTCAGCTCATCTTCAAGAGGGTATTTTGCAACTACGTGTAGTGTTGCATGCACCCTTGGTGACGTTCTCACATTATTTATTTATTTCCGCCATCTTTGGGCGATGCGCATAAATTCCCATGCAAGTCACCCTTCACGTCATGGCCCCATTGCTTTACCCATGCCAGAGGTACCCAAAATGTCTTTGGAGGCGAGATGGTTCACCTCCCTCGCCTTTCCAAGACTTGACCGTTGTAGGGCAGCCATGGTTTGACTGAAAAATGGCGATTTTTGGTGACCCCCCACAACCCTTCGGGACCCTTGGGGATGGGTTGGGGTGCAACCTCATGGTGTACGTAGGCAGCCTAGAAAGTATGTACAGCATAGGCAGCTTACCCACAGGGTGGATCTCAATCCTGCAATGCCTGCAATATCAGGGTCCCCAAGGTGGGAATGTCTTGGATACTTGGTTTTGCCCGGGACCAAAATGTTTAGAGGCGTTAGGGCCTAAAAAGCTGCCTGATGAGCACCTAGCATGGCAACAGTCCCTTCAAAGACGTGTTGTCGCAAGGTTGTGGACGGTGCCAAAATTTGCTGCATGGTATTACAACAAGAGCTTCCATGCTGAAGCAAGATCAAGATGAACATCTCATAATTGCAAACCTCACGAACACAATTGTACACAACTGGTATCATACACATTGATTGTGCGGAAATAGTCTTGCCCGTAGCCCAAATTCTACTACCTTTAGCAAGGCCCCTCGAAGAGAGAAATGTGATCTAGTGTCTGAACCAGAAAAAAAATCTTCCCCCTCATTTGTGGAATTGGGGTTTGGTTCGGGATATCCAGCGTTACAGTGTGCAGGATTCGCATTTGTCAATGCATGTGTTGTTGCATTTTGAACATTTTTGCACTTGGAGGCAGGCTTCCTATCCCCCTCCTGGACCACGGGGACATATTCCCCCTCATGTTTGCTCATGAGCGAGCTATGACTGGTCACCAAGGGAGACAAATAAGCAATACCCCAAAAAGTACGAGTGGCCGTACAATGCAATATCATGTTGTCAGACACGTGGCCTCAGTGGAAGTTGGGTTTTCACTTTCAGGGGGGGGGGGTTGGGGTTAGAGCCCCCGGAAATAGGGAGGGGGGGATTTGGGAAAAGGGCTCGATTAACCACGGGGGGGGGGGGGCGGTCCTTGTATGCAATCCCCCCCAGCCCCCCCCCCGAGTTTTGAAAGATAGCGGTGCGGCGGCCATGGCGCCAACGGCACCAAATTTCTTGTCCCATGCTTAGTTGAAGGGGGTACTATGCCTTTGGTCCCCAAGACCCTTAGAACTTCCTTCCTGGCAAAGACGAGTACCCCCATGCCCCCAGACACACACACCCCCTTGAGGTATGCATGTGGTAGTAGTGGGTCATGCGCAGCCCCCCCACCTGGCCGAGCTGCTAATCCCCCCCCCCCCCCCACCACCCTCCCGCTGACCCCCCCCCCCCCACCCCAACTGCCCCCCTCCCCGCAAGTTTTGACAGATAGCTGGGGGGTGGGTCGCATGAGGACCAATTGTATTTGTCGATTGACAGGACCATTAATAAGTTATTATGAACTCTGCCGCCAAAGGTGCCAAAAAAATTTTTGAGCATTAAAAATGGTCAATTTTTTCCTCACCAAATACATGGCAAATGATGACTTTTCTGAAACCCCTCGACGCGCTGATTCCAAAAGTCCTTGCTTCACCTTTTTGCCGAATTTTGGGTCCGGGTCACCTCCGGGCCCCGGGGTCAGTCTCGGTAGGATTTTGGGGCGGGGTGTCAGTTGAGCCCTGTATGGGGGGGGGGGGGTCCTAGCCAGAGGGCTGTACCGACCCCTCCCTCCCAATACGAAAGCCCGCCCACCCCAGGCACGGCACCATCTGGCACCCCTTGTTTTCCTACCCCTCCAATTCCGCGATTCTGTTTCCCTTGAATCCCCTGTCCTGCTCCGGAGCATGGAGCAGGCTTGGGAGTGTGGCTCCTAGACTCTGTGCGGGTGTTGTGCATGGGGGTCAACACAGGGGGCCCATGGCAAATGGTATTTCGGGCCTGAGTCCCATGTTTGAGGACCACTGGCTGACACAGCAGCGCTGGTGGGGGTTGGCTGCACCTCGAGAAAGAAAATCCAAAGCATGTGCGCTATGTTGCAGCAAGCTCAGGAAACCCATGCACTGCAGACTTGCATATTGCAATGCGTAGAGCAATTTTCAAACGGGCTTTTTCCGGCACAGTTTTCGAAAAACTGCACTTCAGGGTGATCCACGAAGTACAACAACATCCTCAAACCTTAGTAGAACCTGTCTACAACAAGGATGTCCGCCCCTATGGATTACTGAACTCAAAGGCCATTACAAACGACCGCACCAAACAGCATGTCAGGTGTGGAATATGTGGGAGCACCAAGTGGAAAAGCACAGGGCAAAAGCAGAAAGTGGAAGAAATCAGAGCCTCCGCAAGTGGACAAAGACACATGGATTGCAGA
This sequence comes from Eutreptiella sp. 'Long Island Sound 2002', assembly GCA_964036045.1. Lineage (NCBI taxonomy): Eukaryota > Euglenozoa > Euglenophyceae > Eutreptiales > Eutreptiaceae > Eutreptiella > Eutreptiella sp. 'Long Island Sound 2002'. The sequence continues at coordinate 180,070,949 of OZ038379.1, forward strand.
GGCCATTTTGCTAGAGACACAGGGGTCATAAAGTGGACCCTAACAGTGCACATCACAAAGGGTCCCAGCATGTGTCAGGACCAGAGGAATGCGGACTGCTCTAAGAGCATGGGGACAATGACTACTTGACACCGAACAAGCGGTGAGCAACGAATGTCACAGCAATATGCGACATCCCATGCAGTGGTCATATGCACATCCAACGCCTTGTCTGGTCTGACACAGGGATAAAAACTCTGACACCCAGCTAACATTGGGCACAGATAGGTGTCATCAGATCCGACTGCGATGCCGAACAGTCACAGCCCGTTGGTGGTGTCTGGAATGGGAAACCCTCACTACCCACGCCTAAGGCCGGTGTTGAAGTCCAGACCGGGGAGAGGGTTTGTTCGGCACTGATGCAAAGGTCTGGCGCTGAATGCTGCAGGTCTGAAGGCCTGAGCAGTGGCTTGCAGCACGTGGCGTGCTCCGTCAAGCTTCCAGCCAAGTACGGAAGATTTTGCGTCGTGGGGCCATGTGTCGTTGGGCTGAGGGCTCTCTCCTACCCTGGACCCTTACCTGCTCCGTCTGGGCTAGTTTAAATGTCCCGGATTTGAGTTCATGTTTGGTAGAAAGCCCCGAGCCCCCCCCGCCCACGGGAGAATTCAACTGTTTGATCTCAGAGGGAAAATGGTGCGCTTTAACTTCTTGCGTTTGATGCTGTTGTTGTGTTCGGTTATGGCAACTACAAATGCGGAGGTTGCGTACACCGTTTATACAAATGAGTGTGGTGCTAACGCAGGAAGAGAACTGACTACGGTAATGAATCCTCAAGTGCAAGCGATTGGTACGTGCCAAAACCATGGGAAAGGCGCGGACTATTACAACTCGATTCAAGTTCTGAGCTGCACGGACACCTGCTTGTGCTTCAAGCAGTTCGCCACCCCAGAAGCGGACATGGGCTGCAACGAGTCGTCGGCGGTGGGGTTCAACATCAAGATGTCCTGCTTTAACAAGTGCCTGCAGGACTGCAACGGTAACAACTGTGGTGATACGGCTTTACCGGGCTCAAGTGTCACTCGCTTGCAATTAACTGGGTCAGGTCAAATTTGTAAGACACCCGTGTCCGAAGAAGATTTCATCTGCTTGACAACCGGCATGATCAAGGACTCAAATGGTAAGATTGTTGATGATTTTGCTACAACTAGTACTACTGGTACCACTGGTACCACTACTGGTACTACTGGTACCAGTGGTGCAGCACCAACATCCGGTTGTGCGAGCATTGCACTATCTATTTTTCTCGGCATCGCATTGGCTGCTTTCTACTAACTTCGTGACTTGGCCACAGTGAGGCGGCATTAACAGGGTGCTCGAAGCTGGCGATGAGCTGGCAAGTGCACCCAACACAACTACCCAATCAGGGACTGTGAATGGTACCCCCCCCCCCCCGTGTCCAAGAACCACCTTGCAGTAGATCGGATCTGCAGCACCTCATCGCACAGTTGCAGGCGTGGGGGGAGTCCCGGACGATGTTTTGGAAGGCGCCTCAGGCACCCACAACAGCCCACGCGCCATCCACGCAGCTCGATCCGCTTCAAAAGAAGGAGGCAAAGTGGGGGGGGTACAAGGCGACACTGCTGAAGGAGCTGGGGGACATGCAGGCACAAGGGTGGGAGGTGGTGTATACCGATGGGTCAGCAAAGCGGGTAAGGGGATGGATGCAGGCAGGGTATGGGGTGTGGTTTGGGGAGGGCTCATCCCGCAACTGTCATGCCTGTGTCCCGGCACACGAGCGCCAGAGCATCAGTCGGGGGGAGTTGAGAGGAGTCCTGCGAGCGCTCCAGGACCGGCGACCAGGGGAACGCATGGTAGTGGTGTTGGACTCCGAGTACGTGTATAAAGGGGTAGTGGAGTGGTCGCCCAAGTGGCGCCGACATGCCTGGCGCTGCGCAACAGGGGAGGTGGGGCATCGGGACCTGTGGGAGGCAATCCTGTGGCTGCGGGAGTCCGCGGGTGGGGACGTACAACTGCGATGGGTACCCTCACATTTGGCGGTGCCGGGGAACGAGGCGGCAGATGCGCTCGCGGAGAGGGGGAGAGAACTACACCCAAACAATCTGTTGCCGCTATCCAAGCGACGCAGGGTCGCGGAGTGGGACGAGCTGGGGTTGGAACCAATGGTAGAAACCGAGCCACTATCCGATCCGGACACAGGGGAGGATTCGGGGGCGGGGACGTCGGAAGACGAAGAGGTGTTGTCCGTGTCATCAGCAGAGCTGTCCGGGGGCGGATTCTCCACTGATGTCAGTGATCGGGCACGGGAGAGGACGCAGGAGTTTGGCAACATGGGGGTGTGGGACACAGGTTACAGTACGGATGTTAGTGACAGCCGGAAGCGTAAGGGCAGGAGGGTAATCAAGACTTCCTGATACGTGGCCTAAAGGCACGTGCCTGACCATAAACTAACCGGAGGTGGCGCCAGAGGCGCCTTTCTGGACCGATGGGACAATGTGTGGTGGCGCCTGACGGCGCCTTGCTGGACACCACGAACAATGTGTGTCGCGGCTCCGCCGCGTGATACTTGCTGATTCAGGGCATAGGTCTGTCGGTGGGGACCTATTGCTGAACTTTCCACTGTTCTATGGCCAAGAACCACCTTGCGCAAGAACCAACCCCTGGTTCCGCGGTCAAATTCTCGCATCACTTTTTTTACCAGGGTAGTGGGTTTTTCATGTTTCTGGTGGATGTAGGACAGCTATTCAGGTGTGTAGGACATCATTTCATGTGTGATACTATGGGTCCCCCCATCAGGGGGGACCCTATCAGTCACTCACAGGCGCACATACCCCTTAAACCCCTCCACCCTGCTCTCGACCCCTTCCCCGGATGGTGTATCACAGGAAGAAGGGTTTCACGTCTCAGCCAGTTGAACAGTAGATCATCCCATGCACGTTGGAAGGCACACTACAGCCCAGTCAGCTGCGATTCACTCCTTTGGTGTTCATTTGTCAACGTGGTTAACTGTGGGAAAGGAGAGGGCACGCATGTCCCGGCGCAACGCGCCGGAAAATTTTTTTCCGCGGTACGGGGTTGCCCACGGCTGTGCGCAAGAACCAACCCCTGGTTCCGCGGTCAAATTTAGGGGGAAAAGTGTGCGCAAGAACCAACCCCTGGTTCCGCGGTCAAACATTGCTGGTTCTTGGACACGGGGGGGGGGGGGTAACACTGTGAATGGTAACACCGTTGATGATTGTGCTTAGAGTTCAGCACCAACATCCGGCTGAATACTGCATAACCTATGTTTTTTGGCATGGCATGGGTTGCTTTCCACTGACTTTGTGATTTGGCCATGTGGCCACAGTGAGGCGATGTTGTGACGGGGTGCTGGCAGTTGCACCCAACACCAACTATAACCTCCCACTGGCAGGCATCTGGGGCTTTCGCCCATGGTGCAGCCAGCCAAACGGCGGCGATGCCATTCCTACTCGCCTAGCACAGAGGCCAGCTCTGGCACACTGGACTCTGGTCACCTCAGCGAATTTGCTGACTCCGTTTCACCTTTTGATTAAACCCTAACTCTTCCGCCGCTTGCTTGCAAGATTTGAGTGTTCATTGATCAACTGGGATCAGCCTTAGGCAAAGTGACTCTCCGACCTCTATGGCAGTGGTGTGCCCAACCTGTACTGTTCAATTTAAATCCAATAGGGTTGACAAAACAAGGTCTCAGCAGCCGAAGTGTACACATACTCAGGGACATGTGTATTATAGCAATTGTGTGGCTCTGGCCATTGTGGAAGACCTGCTGAACATTACTGCATCTGCATACCAGGACGTGCATGTGTGGAGCGCTTTGTGACCTGCGCATGCCCCCCCCCCCCCCCCGAAATCTGGGGCCGATGTCCCTGATTCGCCCAGATTTTGTGCCCCGATTTGTTGGGTTCTTGGCCTTGTCTAAGCTACAGTAGGCCCAGGGACCATATTAATTCCGTACTTTTGCGTAGCTTAGACAAGGCGGGGGAGGGGGCAATGGCAACATTTTAGGTGGGTGCTGTAGCATGCTTCAGAACCCCACCAATGGAGCCAAAAATCCACCGCTGCAGCATGTTGCAGCCTGCCTCAGCCATTGGTGCATGGTCACAGGCAGTGGCTCTGTTGACCAGGCAGGGTAACTCAGTTTCACGTGTACACAACGCGGGCGGGTGATGGCTCATAAGTGGGAACACACCACCAGAGGCATATAAATCCTCGCCTTTTGGGGGTGGCTCCATGACGGCAGTCGGCACAACCCCACGCTACGCTTGTAAAAGGAAAAAGGTCATCTTTGCACGACTGACCTGACCCAGCGGCCGTCAAGAGAAGTAATAGTATGACAATTACACCCCAAATTTTAGAGCTGCAACTGGTGGTTCGTCCAAAAAGTGTGCAGGACGCGACAGTTTGCCTTTTGCACACATTGCGCTGGAATGTGGCATAATCAATGTCAGGTGGCTCAGAATTTGGCTGGTTTGCATCCGGCAAAAACGTTCGGTGCTTGCAGAGGCGGCCCTGCAGAACCAATGGTACGATCACCCTTGGATTGGAGAGGCACTAGAAGGTGATGCATGCAGGCACAGGTTGTGTATGGACAAGCACGCATAACACATGGTCCGGGCGGGAATTAAACACAGTCACATGCCCATTTTGCATGAATTTTCAATGAATCTATCGATGCCCAGCAAAGGGACCAACAGCAGCGGCAGGAATATATTGTGTCGAGCAGGAGTGACAGTTTGGGGTGATGGTGTAGAGTGACAGTTTGATGACTCTATCCGTCCCTTCCCTCGAGGGCGGGGCACGACCAATCCTCTGCAGCCAAAGTGCGGCAAAGGATTAGTCATGGCAGTCCAATGCGGCAACGTTGCTCAGGGTCTGCTTGTTGTCAGGTGATTGCAATCGTTTAGACATATCAAGAACACGCTGTGGGGCCATAGTTGTTCCTGGTCCCCTTCGATGGGTCTGGCTCAGGCCGGGGTATCACGCACACAATGTAGAATTGCGCCCGCCGCTTCATGCCTGGGGTCGGCTGCAGGGAGCCGCAGGAGTTGTGGCCCAGTCCGTGGTTGCAAACCCATTCCCAGGGTTTTGAACGTTCGTGTGACCAGGGCCGCCGAACCTTTTTTAATCATGATGCAGGGCTCCTGGCGTTCAGCGTGTCGAGTCGATCATTCCTAGTCAAAACAACGTTCGGTGACCACCGAACACTCCCCTCCTCCCACGCCGGGCAGTCCAGAACCTCTGGCCCCATGTGGCAATTTCCCACATCAGATGTGGTGGGCAGCACCCGACAAACGTCGCAGTCTGGGATTGAGTGGTTGTGAAGCCCGTCAGCGCTGGCAGAATCGTGGACGCCAGCGAGGGCAGCAGGCTGCAGTTGTGAGCCACATGGGCAGTGGGCGCAATTGTGGGTAGGGGGGATGGGGATTCCATCCTCACGCACAGACCTGCCTCCCCTAACCCCCATCCCCACATCCACATTGCCCCCCCCTTCCCGCTCCACATCCGGAGGCATGCCAAAACACAACGCAGTGCGTTGAACCGAAAGCACTAACAGGCAAACCTATTGCACCTCATGCTTCACCCCACCACCTTTTCCACCGATAGTGTTTGTGTGTGGGGTGGGGTGGGGGGGCATGCTGCCCCCCCGGCACCGCACACCTGCAGCAGTGAGCGTGCCAGTAGAAAAAGAAAGAGCCCGAAATTGGGAGGAACGCAAGCAGCAAAGCAACTGGGCACAGGGCCGCCCCACACTCGGCAGTGAGACGAGCCCCAACAGGACACACAACAATACACAAGGGAACCATGAGGTGCGAGCACTGCAGCAACCACCAAATGCGGCGCACGCCGAGCGAGCCATCAGCAAACACCCCCCCCCCCCCTCCCTCTACAAGGTGCCCACGTACTCCACAAGGGTGGGAGCTGCGCCCCCCGCGCCGGGAGGTGCCCGCCACGGGGGTGGCAACAGGGCCGTGACCAGCCAACCGCGCACGGGACAGTCCACGTTGTACAGAGATGTGAAACCCTCGTACAGGGGGGCAGGTGGGTGGGACAGGAGGGGGTGCGCAGGAGCGCCAACAGACATTGGGGAGGAGCAACACAGACACACAGAACGCGGGAGCCACACCGGGAGGGACAGGGGCGAGCACAGCAAACAAGGAGGAGGGGCACAGCAAGGCAAGAGAGGCAACCAGAACAGCGGGAACAGGGAACCAGAATGGAGCGGATGGGAGAGCGTGCGCATGGGAGGCTGCGACGATAAAGGGGATGGCTTGGCCAGCCAGCCCCGTCGCTACCGGGTGCCAGGGCAACCCCTGCTCAACCGGCATCAGGTGGGGGGTGTCTCCCGCAGCCCAGATGGGCTGTTTGCGCTACAGAAGCGGGAGCCCATCAGGGGCAGACCAGCTGTGAGGGGGAAAAGGACATATGGTGGACGGCCGGGACAGTGCGTGGAGGAACAGGGCACCTGGGCCTCACGCACACAGAAACACAGCGAGGCAGGCTACGGACGGCCTGTGGACAGAGGCGCGTGGACAGCAAAAACTGTCAAACGACCCCGGCAACAACCAGCACATCCTCAATACGCCAATTATTGGGCGCCGCTGACGCGCAAACGGCACACCATGCCACATTCAGCACAGCCCCAACACACCAACTACTGGGCTCTGCGAATGCGGAAACGACAACAGCAAGAGCACCGGCTGCAGCGGCCGACAGAAAGCAGCGACCCGGCGCAACATGCGAAGGGAAGAACGGGTGACTGTCCAGGGCCCTGTAAAGGAGCAACAACCAGACGGAATGTCACACAGGGGGGGCGTACCGTGCGCTGTGCGCGCGCTGTGCCCGCGCTGTGCGAAAAGTTGCCTGTTATCCACCACCGGGAGTTCGGTAAGTTCAGAAGATTGAAAGGACGTCATTGAATGGCTGCTGCAGTGGACGGGGCTATAGGGGGCAGACTTTAGGTCCCTGGGACCCATGGCAAGCATCAGATGTTTGAATTTTTGAGTTTTGAATTGATTGTGCATGATTCCGCAGGTGGGTGGTTTTCAGGATTGTTACCTGGATGATCACCGTAATAATTGGCGCTGTGCCCGCGCTGTGCGAAAACGCCCCCAGGGGGGGGGGGGGGGGCACCGCTGTGATCAGTTGTGCCAACCTGCCGGGGTCCTCCTGATAGGGCTGAGCAGACCCTGGTGGTGAGTGCCAGATTTCGCATGGGCAAACCGGCGGGGGTGATTGCGACCGCCACCGGGGGCCTGCAGCACGGTTGGGGGGCTGAGCGAAGGTTAATACTGGATGGATCCTTAATGTCTTGACCACCACAACCTGCTGCCACGGAAAAACAGAAATGGTGGGGTCAAGACAGCGGCTTGGCGGACCTTCATGAGAAGATCTACACTGCATCATGCGGTGAAGAATAAACAGGGGACTGTCCAGGGCCCCGTACAAAAACCACAGATGGGCTATGTGTCGCAGGGGGGGGGGGGGGGGTTGTTATTTTGGGTTGGACTCTCCCGACTGGAAAAACCGCGACAGACCTGTTGAAGAGAAACGTGGGTCCCCCCGGGGAGGGCGGGGCGGGTGGTGGCAGCGGAACCAGCCCTTGCTGCCCCAGCTGGGGCTTGAGGGGGCCCACCCATCGCCTGCTTCTTGTAGACGGGGCGCTGGTGTTCTGCATGATGACTGCCACGTGGGCGCAGTAGTCCAGCCCCAGTCCCAGCATGTCCGAGTCCAAAACCTATTACATGGCGCAGCCCTCCACCGGGGCATACTATTCGCAGACGCCACCCTCCGCGCCTGCCCCCTCGTACCCCGTCTACTCCAAGTATCCCAATCCGCAGTACGAGGAGACGTTGCGGTACGTGTCCTGATGCGTGCGAGGGCGAGGGCGCTGGGGCTGCGGGAAAGGCTGCAGACGGTGCAGAGGTGCGAGGGTGTGCACCCCCCCCCCCCCCCGGTGTCCAACGAATGCCTCCGGCGCTGTATCTGCGGACAATAGTCGGACGATCTGTGGCGGCGCCTCTGGCGCCGTATTCATGACAATGCACTGTGAGAGTTCCCGGAGTGATCCCGGAGGGTGACGACCATCGTCGTTCTGTGGCCGATGAACGCCTTGTCCAACGAACATGTCCGTTCGGACCGTATTTTTTGAGGACTTTATTGTTCGCTGGGCACGGGGGGGGGGGGTAGCTCATCGATCCTCAGCTTCAGAGGCCCAGTTGGACGGGGGGGGAGGGGTGCCTGAGCCCCCCTCCCCCATTTGGGAGCAAGTCCCTTCCCACCCTTTGGACGTGGGCCCATCCTGAACGGGCTGCTGGCCGCCTGTTCTCAGGGTTTCCCTCGATTGGCACTGCAGAGTTTGAAGTTCACACTGAGTCTTCCTGTGGCAAGGCCTGACGGGAGGACAAGGCCAAGGCAACGACGAATGCTCAGCACGGCTGCTTGCACCAGCGCGTGATAGCCGTGGGCATGTCTCCCCCCCCCCCCCCCCGCGCCCCCGCCCCGAACCTGCGTCTTGTGAGTGCTGAGGCCCGCCAGCGCCGGCAGGAGAGTGGGCGCCCACAGGGGCAGTATGCTTCCAAAGCTCACACTGAACCTCTTACTGGCATGACTGTGGCACGCACACATCACTACCACCCACACCATTGCTTGGTTGCAAAAAATTCCCTCCCCCGGGGGGGGTGGCAAGAGGCCAAAACCTCTACTTGGCCTCCAATTTCGGGCCCCTTAAACGATTTCATTGTTTCCCTGAGGAAAACTTTTCTGGTGTGGGTGGGTGGTGGGGTGGGTTGGCTGGGGTTTCCCGGGATTCTCAGGGGCCGCACCGTGCGCTGTGCCCGCGCTGTGCAAAAAGCAGGCTATTTTGGACCCATTGTCCCCGATGGCCAAGGTGGCCGCAGTAACTAGTGTGTTCCGAGACACAGGGCTGCTTAGATTCTTACTCAGCCCAAAACCTCAGAGAATGAGTTAAAACAAACTATACTCTCCATTAAAAATGCCGGATGGCTGTCTAACTCTGCTCTTTTTGCCCAGTGGGCATACGCTTCCCCGGTGGTGGGTGGTTGGCAGGGGGGTCACGGGACAGCTAACGCACTATTGGGTGCTGTGCGCGCCGTGCAAAAACGCCTCCTCAACGACCCAGCCACCCCCTTCCGGGGGGCTGGCCTCCTTAAGCCAATGGTGCTACAACCACAACACCGAGACAACAATGTGTTTGCCAGAGTTCCCGGAGTGGAACAGAGTTGCAGATGAGTGCGTTGTATTGCACATTGGTCCTTTATCCGTGAAGCGAACAGGCGATGTCTTCTTGTGAGAGGAGCAGGGGGTGCCATAAGGACGCTCACCTTTTTTTTTTTTTACTATGGCATCCACTCTCTGATGTTTGGTGGCTACCCACCAACCGCCATTGGTTACCCACCAACCGCCATCGGTTACACACCAACCGCCATCGGTTACACACCAACGGCCATCGGTTACACACCAACCGCCATCGGTTACCCACCAACCACCATCGGTTATCCACCGGCCGCCATCGTAGGGCGTATTGGACACCCCGAGTTTTTTTTTTTTAATTACGGCACCCCCTGGAGAGGAGGCGGGTGTTGTACAGCGGTGCAATATCGGCTCAAACGGTCCGGGCACAGTCCAGAGGGGCGGGTGTTGCACGCGTTCCAAACGTGGCACGTCGCCAGTCATGCAACACGTTCGTTCCTGCAAAAGAGGGCGCACTCCATCCCCATGTCCTCAGGTACCCCGTCTACGGCACGTCTGCAGTCTACAGCTCCAGCGCCGTCTCGTCACCAGTGTACCCTGTGATCACGACGCCTTACCCTGAGGCTGCCGTGCCGACGTTCCCCGTGGTCCCCGTCCCAAGCACCACCGAGACAGCGGCCCGGAACCCCGTGCCAATCGACGCCACAGCGGACCTGCAGCGGGACCCTGGTCCTGAGTACACCGCCGCCCCAGAACTTGCGCCCCCGGCCCTGCAGGGCTCGTGGCTCTCGCCCCGAGACAGCCACTCCGCCCGAAGCGACCGGAGCCAAGGACCGCAGCCCGTGGGGCCGGCTCCAACCCCGGTGCGGACCGCAGCCCTGCAGCCGGTGCCGCAGGCTATGGCACCCAAGTCGTACCCGGTCGGGGAGCGCGCGCGCGCCCCGGCCGGGGCCACCGCGCCGGCCCCGGCGCCGGTTGACGCTGCCACGGTGCCACTCGCCGTCCCGGAGCCGGCCCCAGAGCGCCGACCCGCTCCGCCCGGCCCGGCCCCGGCCCGGGCAGGCTCGCTGCACTGCCCCACCGTCGACGCCGCCGCCGTGCCGCTCGCGGTGCCAGTCCCCACCGTCGACGCCGCCGCCGTGCCGCTCGCGGTGCCACTCCCCACCGTCGACGCCGCCGCCGTGCCGCTCGCGGTGCCAGTCCCCACCGTCGACGCCGCCGCCGTGCCGCTCGCGGTGCCACTCCCCACCGTCGACGCCGGCGCCGTGCCGCTCGCAGTGCCGCGGCCGGCCCCGGCGCTCAGCTTCTGCGCCGAGTGTGGGAAGCTGGTGGCGCGGGCCAAGCCGAGCACCACGTACTGCTGCGGCTGCGGCACGCTGCTGGTGGGGCGCTACTGTGCGCACTGCGGCTGGGACAGCAAGTCCGTGCCGGGCGCGGCAGACTCGCCGGCGAAGGCCCGCCCCTGCCACGTGCCCGTCCTGGCCTCGCCGCTGACCAGCGCCAGCGACTTCACCGTTAGCCCCCTCAGTGTGGTCCAGGAGCCGGACCTTATGTCGCCCCCCAAGCCCATCCCCCCGAGCATCCCCGTGCCGCTGAAAGTGGGCGCGGCGGTTCGGAAGCCGCTCACGCCCCGGGGCGCGCCCGCCCCCGCGACGAAGGCCGCCCCAGACCCCCCCATCCGGACCCGGAAGGAGCGCCGCAGCCTCAGCCCCGGCGGCGCGCGCGCGGCGCGCCCGACCCCTGTGGTCGCGAAGGAGCCGCGGCGCAAGTCGGATGGTGCGCGCGCGCCGCGCGCGCCGTCCGCGCCGCGGTCGCGCGCCAGCAGCCGGGAGCCCCCGGCGCCCCGCAGCCGCAAGCCCACCCGGTCCGTCTCTCCCCCCAACTCCGCGCGGCGAGGGACGACCCGCAGCCCCCCGCGGCCGCGCTCGTCGTCCAACGCCCGGAAGGCTGCGGAGCCGGCCCCGCGGAAGCGCAGCGGCGGGAAGCGTCCGGTGGCGAAGCCGTCGCCGCGGCAGGTGCTCGGGAAAGACGTGAGCCCGTGGGCGGGGGACCCGTCGGACCGCCTGCACATGGCAGCAGGGCTTGGGCTCATGGACCCCCTGCGGCGACGCGGGTCGAGCCGCAAGGGCTCCGCGGACAAGCGCCGGCTGACGCGCGACGACCTGCCGCCCTCGTTGGCCAACAGTGAGGACCCGCCTCCGAAGCCGTCGCCTCCGCAGGAGCCCAACCTGTACACTTTGGTGCAGCCCTTCCACTTGGATCTTCCCCAGGTGCTGTGCCCTGTGGAGCCTCCCAAACAGCCCATGGGACCCCCACACATTTCTTGAAGGATTTTTGATGACCGTTCTTGTTATTTGGAGGCTTTTGACAGTTGCTGTTGGTCAAACCACAAGCCTCACCTGCCCAGTATCGGCCCCTGGAGGGGTGGTGACCCCGCCTCCCGCCTCAACCCTCAGACCCCACCCCTCAGCACTCGGCCTCTCTACGCATTCCCCATGTCCATGGCTCCGAGGGGGCTTCTCGCTGCAGGACAAGGGAGCCCCCCCTTCCCGCCCGGATCCCATCACCCCGCCCCTTCCCCCCCCCCCCCCCCCTCCTCCTGCTGCCTTGTCCATTGGATCGAGCTCACGTGGCTCAGCTGTCGTACGACGGTGGGGCATTCAGTCAGACCTGCCAACCTACGCCAATCAGGAGGAGCACCCCTGTTCATGAGCGGAGTGATGACTCTGATCCGGATGAGCCGCCTCAGCGATTCGGGGGTTTGTTGGATTTTGTTGCAGAGTTGAGGCTAGACTCCGGCAGGGGTTTTGTTCGCATCCGGCACCCTGCGGCGGGGAGTTGCCCTCGCATGTGGCGGCCTCCGGCAGAGACTTGGGTCGAGAAGCAAAAATAGAACTGGTGGACGGCATTCCAGTGCCCTCCGGACCCCTGCCCCAGGCATGTGTGTGAGTGACAATGTGTGCCTGCGTGGCCGGGCGTGCAAGGGAGGAAACTCCTCATCACGATTGACTAGCGGACCAGAGGGGAAAAGACCAGGGCCCTGCGAACGCGTCAGGGCACGAAGTGCCGTCCCACACTCTGTGTCAGTCACTTAAGCCTTGACCAGGGGCGGAAGCGTCCTCAGGTTCAGGTCCTCGGAAATTGGTCCAGCAGCAAAGCCAGACAATGATGCAGGCTGCGGGTATACGAGGGGGGGGGGGGGGGGTCAACAGGATGAGGCTGGGGGCAGTCTCAAGACCGAATGCAAAGCGGTCCTGAGCCACAGGAAACGCGGTTGGGGGCAAGTCCCGACGGCCGCAAAACCGGGGGGGGGAAGGGCACTCGGGGGCGGCAGGGGACAACCGGGCGCCGGGGGGGCGGTGTGGCACGATGCGCCCGCCCCGACAGTCGAGGCCCTCCCCCCCTCGTGTTCCCGGCAGGTCTCTTTGCCCCGTAGCGCCCGGACGGACGTCGAGGACCTCGGGGGCGAGGAAGTCGTCAGCCACGACGGCGGGCGGTCCGTCCCCACGGACTCCCCCCGGCCCGCCGACTTCGTTGCGCCACCGGCCGTCACGGCCCCGGCGGTCCAGGTGAGCCCACCGGAGCCCGCGCCCGCGCCGGTCCCGGTCGCGGTTCCCCCCGCAGACCTTCCGGTGTCACAGCCGGAGCCCGCGCCGGCAGCGGTCGCCCGCGCGCAGGTTCCAGGCGCAGGTGCCGCCGGCCACACCCCCGACACCGCCACCCCGGCCACGACCGCGGACCCCGGGTCGCCCAATGTGGACATGCTGTACATGAGCCCCGCGGCCGCGGCCGAGCGGGAGGGGACGCCCGGGATGCAGGCGCGGCCCGCCGCCGCGCCGTCCGGGCCCACGGACGTGCCGCTGCTCTCGCAGTCGTGGCTGCAGGAGCAGTACGAGCTCCACTCCCCCCTGGACGCGATGGAGGCCCCCATCCCCCCGGCCTTGGCCCACCACTTCACGCCACCGGACGACGATGACATGTCCCCCACGAGTGGGGCTCGCGACAGCCCGATTTTGGAGCTGAAGGTGTGAAGCGTGCCGGCCCCTTTTGCAAATGGTGTGATGCGCGGCGGGCGGTTGAGGGGGGACCCCGCCCCTTCCTTCTACGTCTGCGGGGGGGAAGCAGTGGTTTCGCCTGCACAACAACGTGACGGCTCGGTGGGTGCGTTGACTCGTTTGCCAGTATTGCCTGCTTCTTGCCCCCCTTTCTGAGGGGCCAACATGCGTGCCTCCCCCCCCCCCCCCCACTGGCACTGATCAGGCCGTCAGGGGAGGACGCCATGGGCAGAAGTTGCATTCTGGATTCCCCCCCAGGGGCAGGTGGATGCCCGCGGCAGTGCGGATGCCCGCAGTAGTACGGATGCCTGCTTGTCATAGCAGAAGGTTCAAAGGCGAGAGGCCAATAGGCGCCGCCACAGGCTAACAGAGCCAACCACCAAGGCCTTGTGCCAAACCCCCCTCCCCACTTATGTGTGGCCAGAATTGGGGAATTCAGAGATGTCAAAAGCCCAGCCCCCCCCCCCCCCCTCCCCTTCCATCGCACATCGGTGTTGGTCAGCACCCTTCAAACTGCGCTGCCTTGGGAAAGCCTTCGTATGAGGCATCGCCGGCGCCGGCGTGACAGGGACGCCAAGGGGCAGCAGCAGCACCTGCGCGTGGAGGGACACCGGTCCAGCCTCACCTGCCGACAACACTCCCCCCCCCCCCCCCACCGTCTGTGGACCAGCAGTGGAGGCAATGTCCCCCCGAACCCCCCGCCTGATGCGTACACCCGGAAGCACCAACCGGACCCAGGGCGTCTTTGGAATCACGAAAAACCAACGGGGGGGGGGAGGGCTCGTTTTAACAACTCGGCACCATTTGGGGTTGGGGGGTGGGGGGGGTCCCACACCACCCACCCACCCACCCACCCCCCCTGGACCCATCCGGCCCCCCCGCCCTTAAAAGATTGGGCAAAATTTTTTTCCGGGCCTTCGGCCGATCCAAAATTTTCTCTGGCGCCTTCAGCACCAATTAGTCTAGACCAAAAAATTTCTTCGGCTCCTCTAAAAACTCAGCACCATTGGGGGGGTGGGCTGGACCCCCCCCCCCCCCCCCCGCCCTCCTGGACCCCCCCCCCCTCCTTAGGAGGTGCCCCCCCCCCCCCCCCCCCGAACCAAAGTGACCATTGTGGCCCAAAACGAAATTCACAAAAGGGACAATCTGGTCGGGCCATTTTTGGTACACAAACTTTTGGGTCCCAAACCCCCTCCACCCCCCCCCCCCCCACCAAGGCCTTGTGCCAACCCCCCCCCCCCCCCCCTCGCTCAAAAGACGCCCTGACTGTCCCCCATGCCGTTGGGACGGAGTGCCCCGCACGTGGGGCACATGCTGCCGCACGTCGCACGGCGAACATATGCGTGAGCCACGCCTTGGCAACAGCAGAGCCCGGCCGAGGTAGTCAAGGCCGGACGCCGGGGGTGTTGCCCAAACGCAGCAGGTGACTACCCACACAACGCCCCGGCACACTCCACGCCGCACCGGGCACACGGCAGTGGTGCATGTGCTGGCCCGGGGACAGGGGCCAGAGGAGCGGGGTCGGGGCACGGCGTGAACAGCGGCGGTGTCTGTTCTGGTGTGACAGGGCCGTGTTCTGGTGTGACAGGGCCGTGTTCTGGTGTGACAGGGCCTACGCTGTCTGGCGCCAGGGGCGCTACTTTTGAGAGCGACGAGGGATCGTCTCACCGTCCGGGACGTTGCCTGTACCCGCGTGCCACCACGGCGCCAGGTCCAAGCCTTTTTTTAGTGGCTTGGATACCCTCCCCCAGGGGGGGGGTGCCTGCCTGCCTTTTTTGAAATTCTGGGTGCCCTCAGCGGAATCACCCCCCCCCCCCCGGTGGGGGTAGGCCAAGAGTGGGTTGGCATTTTTGGGGGAAAATATTTGTAAGCAAAATTTCCATTCTGTCCCTGAGCAGTGGGTTCCCAGATCCGGTCAGTACCCTAGCGCCCCCCCGTATCACAAAAAA
This sequence comes from Eutreptiella sp. 'Long Island Sound 2002', assembly GCA_964036045.1. Classification (NCBI taxonomy): domain Eukaryota; phylum Euglenozoa; class Euglenophyceae; order Eutreptiales; family Eutreptiaceae; genus Eutreptiella; species Eutreptiella sp. 'Long Island Sound 2002'. The sequence goes on from OZ038379.1 coordinate 180,086,181, forward strand.
GGCTTGGCCAGGTCCGCCCGCACGATCTGCTCCAGCGCGCAATCATAGACTGCGCAAGGGGCCGACCCACTGAGCCGCGTGGCATGCTTCACTAGAAGCGGCAATCAATGCGAGGTGCAGGTCAGAGATGTTGTTGGATGTTGCTGCAACGAACGCTCTGGGTCTAGGGACGTGCGTCACTTTCGGGGCGCCGCCAGGGGGCGGCAGGACGCCTGCTCGGCCCCAGGGGCATCTGGGCGACCCATCTTCCCCCGGCGGCCGCAGCGCACGGCGCCCCTGCCCCGTCCGGGGCCCCGGGCACAACAACTCGCAGGAGCGAGCCATGTCCGCCCCATCCCCCCATCGCCCAGCCCCAAGGGACGCGCCTATACACAGGCATGGCGGTCCCTCCTGCTCCTCCTGTGCGCAGGCGGGGGGGTCAGGGGAAGTGCTGGCAGCCCGACAGGCCTTGTGACCGGACGTGCGGGTTGGTCGGGACCAGTCGTGTGCGGCTGGGACGGGGCGGTCGCTGTGGTCCCTGCACCACCAGAACCCCCGCCCCCCCCCCCCCACCACCACCACGGCTCCCCAGTGATGAGCTTGGCTTTCGGTGCTCGGTTGGGTGCGGCTGGCAGTCAGGGCGACCGTAGTTCCACCGAACCCGCTTGGCCGGCACCCGGCACCCGCTGCTTGCCGCGCGACGCTTGCCGGAGGGTTGGGCGTCATGGTGTGGTTGGTTACGGACACTCGCGGGCGTGTTCCAGTGCGCTTGTCCCCCATCGTGTGCAGGACCTGGTCAAGTTGTCTCCCGATGCCCAAGTGCCCATTCATTTCATGAGTCATCAGGTGTTTGTGGGTGTTCTCAGGGCAGCGGTTACTCAGGCACCAGCTCTCCCCTGCAGGTCAAGCGCGCACGCGCGTTACCGCCGCGGCTTAGGTGACCCCTCAGGTGGGCCTGATAGGCATATCGTGGGCTTGGGGATCCACCGATTCGCCATCTGGGGTTTGTGCTTGTGGGGTGCGTGGGGGATGAGCAACACTGGTGTGCCCCCAGTGCATCCCTTCGCACAAAGGTCCCAGCCAGCCCCAACTCCGCGGTGGAGATGGACTTGGGACGTGCGTGATATTCGCACCTCCCATGGCCTAGTGACCGAGAGTTGCAGCTCCTCCTCCTCCTCCTCCTCCTCCCCTGTGGCGTGGGCAGGGGGCCCCAGACGGGGGGGGGGTTGGAAAATTTGTTTTTGGGTTTTGGGTGCATTTTTGAATCCCCCGTTTCATTCTGAGCATTTTGAATGTACACCAGTTTGGGGGGTCCAATCCCCTTTTACCATTCACCACAATAGGGGGGGGGGGGATGGGGGAACATGGGAGAAGACATTCTTTGCCCCCGTCCACGGAGGCCAAACAAATTTCCTGTCTGCCGCTGGCACCCCAAGTTGCTTGTTCCCCGGGGTACCCCGTCGGTGTGGGTTGGGGGGCCCTGAGGCGGGGGGGGAAGGGGGCTCCCGTGGTTTGGCCGCCAGCCGCCGTTTGGGGGCCGCCCGCCGCCGCCTCCACTCCTGTTCTGTTGTTTGGGCACCCACCGCACAGCCAGACATGACGACGGGCGGCCCAACGGCAGCGGTCGAGGTGGAAGGCACAGCACGTCCTTGTGGCCCATTCGTGGCGCTGGCGGCATCACCCACCAGAACGGCTGCCACACCCATTACTGCCATTTCCAACGTGTTGAAATTGGTAACGTTGTGTGCTGCATCCATTTCGTGCTGTTTTGGATGCCAGGTCAATACCAGTTTTACCCCAGATCTGAATTGCCCAGATCCGGATCCGGATTGCACGAGTAAAGTTGGCTGCTTTCTGATGATCTGAGGTTGTTGCGTGCCCAATAAATGCCATAAGAGGGGATATCCATGCCGCCTCTGGTGGGGATGGTGGAGATCGCTGGCATACATTGCTGCCCATGCCGCCACCATTGAAGAGCATTGGAGGGGATAGCTAATGTACTCATTGATGCATCCATGCCACCTCCCGTGGGGATAGCCGACAGCCAGCGCCGTCCATGCCGCCACGCATTTGCAAATAAACCTCTATCGAAGATAGATATTGCTCAGGAAGAGACAACAATCCGTTTGTCCGTGCCTCTGAGCACACGAGATGTCTGTATACGTTGCAACGCGCCCCTCCCCCGCCCGCCAGGCACCCCCTTTGTGGCGGGACTGGGGGTGCCGGTAGCCGACAATGTCCACTGCAACTGCTGAGCTCCCCCAGCTGCCCAACAGCCTGGCGTCACCCCAAACGAGGCCGGCGGCCTTGACAGGTGGCACCAAGCGCCGCTGACCCTTCCTCTACATCCTCCGACCATTTTCTCACATCCACTGCATGCCTCTGGCGGCATATGGCAGTGTCCCAGTCCCCGTGAGGCCACACTTAGACACTTCGATATAGACGGAGATGTAGACATCGATGTAGACTTAGATATAGGCTGAGATGTAGACCGAGATATAGACTTAGATATAGCCTTAGATTAGGCTTTGATATAGACTTAGATGTAGACTTAGGCATAGGCTTAGATGTAGACTTCGATATAGATTTAGGTATCGGCCTAGCTATAGACTTAAATACGGACTTAGGTGTAGGCTTAGATGTAGACTTGGATATGGGCTTTTTGGCTGCCGGCCCTCCAGGGCGTTTGCCTTAAGAATACACGCGGCGGCTCTGCCCAGTGCAATGTGTTCCGCGTCAGGCCAGGCCGGGTATGGGCCCTCCGCTGTGTGGCTTGTGGCAGTGGCATGGGCATGGGACTGTCTGTCGGTGTGACCGACCACCCCACGTTCTCTACGGCGCGTGAGGATAGAGGGGGGGAGGGGTAAGATATTGCTCGGTGGCCACAATACTTGGGGACCCCTTCCATGTTGCCACCCTCGCCAGAGGAGGAGGTGGCGCTTTGAGGTAAGGTAAGTCTATATCTAAGTATTTAGATATCTGCTTTGAGATGGAGTTAGATATAGACATAGGTATGATTATATGTAGACTGAGATATAGCCTTAGACATAGACTTAGATATAGACTGAGATACACTTAGACACTTCGATATAGACGGAGATGTAGACATCGATGTAGACTTAGATATAGACTGAGATGTAGACCGAGGTATAGACTTAGATATAGCCTTAGATTAGGCTTTGATATAGACTTAGATGTAGACTTCGGTATAGGCTTAGATGTAGACTTCGATATAGATTTAGGTATCGGCTTAGCTATAGACTTAAATACGGACTTAGGTGTAGGCTTAGATATAGACTTGGATATGGGCTTAGATATCAAATCCGCAATGGATTTCCATAAACTTTTTGATTCAGACTTAAGTGAGATACTTTCACACAGATGGGGAGCATGTGATGCACGGCCCTCTTGATCTCGCAGACGATCAGTCCCGGCGTCAAGTCGGAGGCCTCGTTCTTGGATCGGCGGCAGTCGCTGCTCAGCAGCGTGCCCGACTCCCCCCGCGCTGTGACGGAGCGGCTGCAGGGGAAGTACGAGAAGGACCTGCAGGAGAAGTGGCAGCAGCAGCAGTACGACGCCGAGGTCACGGCATTTCTGGAGCAGCGCTTTGTGCTGCACGCGCAAGCGATGCAGAAGCAGCAAGAATTCCACAACAGGTCCTGCACCCGTGGCTTTTGGGGCGATGGGGGTGGTTACGCGCAGCTGCCGCCTCCGTGCAGGGGGACGGGGGGGGCTCACGCACACGGAAACACAGCGAGGCAGGTTGTGGACGGCCTGAGGACGGAGGTGTGTGGACAGCAAAAACAATCAAACGACTCCCACAACAACCAGCACATCCTCAATACGCCAACTACTGGGCGCCGCTGACGCGCAAACGGCACATCCCGCCACATCCAGCAAAGCCCCAACACACCAACCACTGGGCTCCATGAACGCGGAAACGACACCAGCAAGAGCACCGGCCGCAGCGGCTGACAGAAAGCAGCGACCCGACGCATCACGCGAAGGGAAGAACGGGTGACTGTCCAGGGCCCCGTAAAGAAACAACAACCAGACGGAATGTCACACAGGGCGTACAGACGCGCGCGCGCTCGCTCGGCCAAGGCAAGGCATGGCTGGCATGGTATGGCATGGTTTGGTATCGTGTGCTTGCGCCGTATCATCTGATGTGTCCTGTTGAAGGCAGCTTACTCCAAAATTGTTTCGCGAGCTATGCCCCGGTTTTGTGTATAAGTGCGTCCTGGTCATGATCAACAAGCACGCGACGCGCACGACATTGTGCTGGACCCCGCTTGCTGTACACAGTACCCACCCCGCCGTCATGGATCCCCCACTCCCCTGCCCGCCTCACCCATTGCCCTCACGAGCACTGCCTGGCTCCCTTAGTGCAGGGATATGATGCGATTGCTCGTTCCTGTGAAGATCCCCCCCCCCTCACACACACGCACACGCACACGCACGATGTGCGCTGCAATCCGTCTCCTGTGCCCTCGCCCCTTGTGTTCTTTACAAAACACGGGCATCAACCAGTCCCCTGGCCCAGAGGGCAACAGGAATGTTCCGAGGCGGTGTCCGAGCCCTGTACACGCGTATGTCCGTGTCGCCTCGACTCAGGTTGGAGCTGCAGCTGCAACATGACCTGCAATGCATGAACCAAGAGTTCGCTCAAAAGACAGTGCTGCTGGAGAATGAGGTGCGCCTGCCCGCCCGCCTGCCCGCAGGCCTGGGCCTGATCGCCTGCCCGACGCCCCGCCTGCCTGTGTTCGGGCCTCGGCACGGTGCTCACACCGGTGCACAATGCCCCCTGGGGCAAAGCCCCCTGGTTTGAGCCCCAGACGGGGCACCACCGCCGTCCTCGGCGCTTGGGGGTCCGCGACCACGCGAGCCGGATGGGAAGCTGCAAGGTTCCAGTGCAGTCCGGAGATCGCAGGGGCAACCCCATTTCACCTCACCTGGAGTACCGGGGCCCATAACCCTCCTGGAGCACCGACGGCGGAAGAGCGCCGCAGCCTTGCACTGCAGCAGCGAGCACTGCAGCCCGGGAGCACCAAGGCCCGAAGCACTGCCGCTTGAACACCAGGGGACTGTCTGCCACACGACTCTGCACGATGAGGAGTATCCCGACGGGGGCGGCCTGTTCGAATTCCAGACCCCCTCCCCCCTCCCCCCCAGACCCCCCAAAGTTTTCGAACCCGTCTTTCTCTAAATTGAGATTCTGGGGGAACGTGTTGGTGCCGAAGGCGCCGAAAAAAATTTTTGGCCTCCTGACGGGGTATTTTTTTTTACCCTACGTGTCTAATACTCAAAATACTCAGAATTCGGTGGAGAATTCACAAATGGGTGAAAAACACACAAAAAAAATTGACCCCCGACCTGACCTCCGGGTCGGACCGTGGCTGATGGGAGCCCGAGCTAAGGGGCAAATTTTTCTGAAAAAATTTTTACCCCATTTGTGTATGTTCCAAATGATCAGGGCGTCATGGAGATCATTTTGATGTATGTTTGTTGGGGTACCCACCGACGCCCCCTGGGGAGCCGGGCGCCTGAACAGCCGACCCCCCTTACCCCCCCCCCCCCTCCAGACCCCCAAAAGTTTCGCACCCGGTTGGGGTCTAGAATTCAAACAGGCCGCCCCCCTCGGAGTATCCCAATGACTTCTTCGAGTGGTGCAAAGTCGGCTGCAACACTTTGCTCCTTTCACCCCAACGTCAGAGTAATGGCGAAGCCCCTGCCCCGTGGGCGAGCGGGCGACAAAGAGTTTATCCCTGACCTTGCGCATCCACGCATTGCACGTGGTTCGACCCTTCACTGGGACTCGGTGTGTGCACAACGCCCTCTTGGGCGGGGGTGCTTGGGCGGGGAAGGGGCTGGGCCATAGCAGTGAGGCCGGCTACAACGCAGCACCACCAGCGGCCGTGGGGAAGCCCAAAGGATAGTGTGGACCCCCTTTCTCACGCTGCAGGAGTCGGGAGACAGGGTGCAGGGTTGCATCGTGGCTCCCAACATGACGTGACGGGAGGGGCCCTGGTGCCAAAAAAGCGGCGGTCTGAAAGAACCACAGCCCCGCTCAAGGGCTGGGGTGTAGATGCCCCGTGGTTTGACAAACTCATTGGCGTCGTGTGCTACGACAGCTGAGGCTGTGGTGTTGGAGGGCTGTTGGGCTGCAGTGCCATGGCGCTGTATGCACGGGCCTCATACCCGTGTCCACGCAGTACGAACAGCAAGCGCGAGTGAATCCGGATCCGCAGCTCAAAAAGGTGTACCAGGAGCAGCTGCTGGTGTGGAGGGCGCAGTTCGAGCAGCAGCAGCAGCACCTTATCAACATCGCCAAGCACATGCTCCTTCAGCACGAGCAGGCGTTGGTCGTGGAGCTGCATCAACTGTTCCAGCAAATGGAGGACGAGCTTTGGAGGAAAATTCACAAGATGCATTCTGAGAAATTGCAGCCGAAGGTGACGTGGCCGCGGCGGTGGTTGTGGTGGTGGTTTGTTGGGTGGTTATGCGTGCGGGCGGAGTTCAGGGTGCCGAGTGGGGCTGTTGCTCCCGACGTACGCGAGCACTGCCAGCACTGATGAGAAATGGGTGGCAATCCACACTGCCACACCCTGTGGAATGCTTCCTGCGCGCCGCAGGGGGAGGGTAGTTAGCTGTGAGGTCATTAGCACCGCATTAATGTTCCTCAATTTTGGGGGAAGGAAGTAGGTCAAACGGCACAATGGCAAGGCACAATCCTCAAAAATGGAGAAAAATGCCGGGATAATCACTCCCCATTCCAAAGTACCGGTCGCCAAAGGATCATTTCCCCATGTTCCATGATAATTACCCAAATTGCGCGCCGCAGGTGCCGCAGGCGCCGCAGGATTGGCGTTCCCTGTGGTGGTGGCCAGCACTGGGTTCCCTGGCTGGGGCTGTAATGGCCCAGAGTCCGCTGTCCTCGCTGTGAATGGGAATTGTTGACACTTGTTGGCGCACGTTGAGATTTGGCAAAGAGGGTCAGCGACAGGACACACTCGCACGTGTCTCTGGGAGTGATTATCCTGCAGGGGGTGGTCGGAATCGTCCGGTGGTGGGTGCTGCGCGACTCCGATGAGCTTGCGCCACCCGCAGCGCGCAGTTTGGGTGATTGTTCCAGAACACGGGGAGTCTGGTGAGGCATACGTACAGGCACTTTTTATGCGATGTTTACCCCGATGTACCATTTTTGTTTTTCATATTAATGCAGTACATTCTCCGTTGCCCCCGTCCACGGAGGCCAAACAAATTTCCTGCCTGCCGCTGGCACCCCAAGTTGCTTGTTCCTCATGGTACCCCGTCGGTGTGGGTTGGGGGGCCCTGAGGCGGGGGGGGGGGAGGGGGTCTCCCGTAGTTAAGCCGCCAAACGCCGTTTGGGGGCCGCCCACCGCCGCCTCCACTCCTGTTCTGTTGTTTGGGCACCCACTGCGCGGCCAGACACGACTACGGGCGTGGGGCCTCTTCCCCCCCCCCCCCCCCCCAAAATGGCGCACTTGTTGCCCATCCCCAATGCGCCATGGGCCGTGTACCCACGTTACTCCACGGGACTATTCTGTAGAAGCGCTGTGTGCACGCAGCATCTGTCGAGGGAAAGGGGTGGGTCCGGGGGACGGGGCCTGCCGCGCAAGGGTTCGCTCATGCAGGCCTCCGCGCTGGCCGCCGTGGCGGTGAGTGTCGGTGAGTGGCAAAAGTCCCCAGTTTCCCGTCGGTGAGTGCGGTGAGCCGATGGGAATTGTGGGGGAAGATCTTCGACCTCCGGGAAAATGGGGAACATGGGACTGTGAAGAGTGGCCTTTCTCTCCCATTGTTCTCCCGCTTTGGTCCCATTTTCCTCAACCATATCCCGCCACAACCTTCCACAACCCACATCCCGTGTGCTATGCCCACTGATTTCCTCATCTTCCCCACATTTCCCCCCCATTTTCCTCCATTTTCTCCAATTTTCCCATTCCCCCCATTTTCCAGACTCCAAAATCCAGGTTCGGTGAGTTGGTGAGTTCGGTGGCGGTGAGTGCGGGTGCCTGCGCACACCAACGGCTGGGCACCGCTGCAGGCAGCAGCACGGAACGCTCGGGACGAGAGGTTTTTTCCTTTTTGCGCTGAGGACGGCCCTGATGTGCCGTGTGGTTTGACCGTGTGCAGGTGATGACGCTTCCAGACGACCAGCCCCCGCTGCCCGTGACGCTGTTGGTGCTCCCAAAGGAACCGCAGCTGCCCCGGGCCAACATCGAGGTCCTCTCCGATATAGCAGATGAGGGTATGCCGGTCCGTGCCCTAGAACTCAGCACCACTTCTGGGGGGGGGGGGGACTTGAGGGGGGGGGTCCCACACACACAGGGCTAAGCAGACCCTAGTGGTGAGTGCCATACTTCGCTTGAGCGAACCGGCGGGGGGTAATCGCCGAGACCACCACTGGGGGCCTGCAGCGCGGGCGCCACACCACGGGCTGGGGTCTGAGCGAAGGTTAATGCCGTATGGATCCTTAATGTCTTGACCACCACAACCCGCCGCCATGGAGAAACAGAAATGGTGGGGTCAAGACAGCGGCTTGGCGGACCTTCATGAGAAGAAGGAGAAGACCGACACTGCATCATGCGGTGAAGGATAAACGGGTGACTGTCCTGGGCCCCGTAAAGCAACCAGAGATGGACTTTATGTCACACAGGGGGTCCCACACCACCCACCCATCCCCCCTGGACCCCCCCCCCCCCCAAAAGATTGGGCCAAATTTTCTTCCGGGCCTTCGGCCGATCAAAAAATTTCTCTGGCGCCTTTGGCGCCAATTACTTTAGACCAAGAATTTTCTTCAGCGCGTTCGGTGCCTCTACAAACTCAGCAACACCGGGGGGGGGGGGGGCGGGACTGGACGCCCCCTCCCCGCTGGACCCACCCACCCACCATCCCCCTGAAAAAGCTGCCCTGCCCTGCCGCCTCTGGTTGGCCCGAGGCGTCCGGAGCGTTGTCGTGTGCGGTCTGTGTTCATTTGTGCTCGGTACATGCGTGTGTGCGTGCGGCTGGGAAAGGCTCCCATGCGGCTGTCTTGCAGCCGCGGGAGCCTGCGGGAGCAGACTTGCCGAGCCCCAAACAACAAAAGTACTGCGCGGTCAGGCGCCGTTCACACACACACGCACACACGCATATGCGCGCGCGCGCACACACACACATACGCACGCACGCACGCACGCACGCAGGCGCACGCGCACGCGCGCGCGCACACACACACACACACACGTGTATGGGCATGTGCGCAGGATGTCGTATGCGTCTGTGGGGGTTGTTGCGGTTCGCATACGCAGGCATGCACAGACATAGCTGCAGCACCGCCTCAGACCCAGACACAGAGGTAGCACCCACACCACGTGACCCACAACCGCACCGAGCGCCGCTTGCATAGAGATTGCTTTCTGCGCGCTGCAGGTGCGCTGCGGGCGCCGCAGGGCTAAAGAAACCTGGTTTATTGCAGACCGTTGAGGAAACAAACCTGCGAACTCAGAAACAGTGCACGTCGATCACCACCGCTCCATCAATGTGAAGACCACGGCCCCGGCTCAATAAGCACCAACAACTTCAATACAAGTTAGGTCAACGCTGTAGAAGCGGCAATATTCCACAATGAGGCAGGTCTCCTCAGCCGCGCCAGAGGGTGCGCTGCAGGCGCCGCAGCCGCCGCAGGAAAAGCGTTCTCATTGTGGTCTCTTCTGCAGAGGTGCACCTCCAAAGGGGAAAGAAGTCTCAGGCTCGACTTCCCGAGCGCATGGACAACGTGACCCAAGAGTCCGTCGGAGCTGTGCGGAGGTATGTGCCCGTGCGCCCTGTTGAGCTGCGGTGCTGTGCCACGGACAGGCCACGGCGTAGTGGCGACCGTGACCTTTGCCGGGGGTCAGAGGTCAACAAAAAGTTTGTGTACCTAAATTCGACCTCCAAGTTCGGGCCTTTTTGATAAATTCCATTTTTTTTCTTGAGGAACACTTTTCTGATTCCGGTGGGGGGTGGAGGGGTCAGACGGAGGAGCCCAGGCTGCCATTCCGCCCCCACCCTCCCCCAGCAACGGTAAGCCGTGGCCTGGCCATGGACCCAGCAATGCGGTGCGCTGCATGTGAAGGAGGTGGACGGGTGAGATGGGCGGCTGTATTGTCTCGCCTCAAAGGCGGTCATTTTGAGGTGTGTGTTTTGCCCTTGTTTGAAGACCCCCTTCCTAGGGTGGGTCGTCCCGCCCGCAACCATTGGTGATGCCTCACATCAACCGCCGTTGGTGAGCTGCCATAGGTTACCCTTCACCGGCCGTTCCAGGCTAGATCAAACGCAAGCGCCACAAATCCCCCCGAAAAGGGGTTTGTGGGAAGCCACCGAAAAAGGCAGTTGCATTGGGCAATGGGGCATGGGGGTCTGGTGGGAGTGGGCTTTGAATGCGTTGTCCAGCCATGCCACTTGGTGTTGTTGACAGGTTTGGTCGCAGGGGCTGGCCACAAGGAGCTCTTGGTAGGGGATGACACCCCCACGGAGCATAGTGCCTGGGCACCAACCCACGCCACGCCCGGATGGCCGCAGCCGGTTGCAGCCCCATTCCCCCTAGATATTTGCCCCCCATTATACCCCCTTTCCCCCCATTTTCACCCAGTTTCATTTCTCCCCATTTTTCACCTGCAATATTGTCAGGAGGGACGGGAAGCCCTGGTCCCTTGTGAAGGGACGCCACAGGTTTCATTTGCTGTCAACGATCACCCTGGGGGCATCTTGGCAAGGTTCACAGGTTTCCGCAAATCTGTTGCCCATTGTTGTTGCTTTTGAGGGTGCTTTTCTTGATTTTACAGCCAACTTCTGGTGGTCTGAAACGATGTTTCTGACAGTGTGGCACCGTTTCCAAGGGTGAGCACAAGTCGGATGACAGCATCCGCCGCCTTCGTGTCACGCTTCAATTCGGTGACATTGAGGGCCGCTGCCTGTACTTGTAATGCCTGTGGACCGAGATGTACAGTGCAAAGAAAAAGCGTTCGCCAACCGTCCAGAGGGGCTGTTGCCCGAGGATGGAGCAGGGTTGCATGCGCCGTCGCAACTTTCCCTGCATGCCATAACCACATAGGAAGTGGGGTTTTCAACTCCCGGGGGGGGGGGGGGTGTCGATAGAGCCCCCAAAAACTGGGGGCCGGGGTTCGGGAAAAGGGCTCCTTTGACCGGTCCATTAGTCAGTTATTATGAACTCTGGCGCCGAAGGCACCGCAAATGTTTTTGAAAAATTTAAATTTAAAAATGGTCAATTTGTTTTTCACCAAATAAATGGCAATTGATGAATTTTCTGAACCTGATTCAAAAAATCCCATTTTCATTGTTTTTGCCAAATTTTGGGTGCGGATCACCTCCGGGCCCTGGGGGTCAGTCTCGGTGGGATCTTCCGGAGCCCGTCAATTCAGCCCTTTTGGGGGGAGGGGGGGTCTGCCAGAGGGCTGTATCGACCCCCGCCCCCCTGGAGTTGAAAACCCGCCCACCACAATCCCCCCTCCCCCCTGCAGTTTGGCAGCAAGTCAACAGCCACAGCCTGGGTGTCACAGTGTCAGGCTTTGGGCCCCAGCATGGCCCCATACAAAACCTCACATTGAACCGCGGCCCGTGGATGCTCCGGCTGTCAAAGATATGCCCAGGCCTTTTTGGTGTGCCCGCAGCACACCCTTGGGGTCTTCATTGACGGGGTCAACGACGGGGGGGTGAAGCATGGGGGACGAGTACAGGGCTCACGATGGGGTCCATGGGGGCAATGAAAGTGGCTGCATAACCCCAGCCATCTCGGGCACGGGGTAGAAATCGAACGCTCTACACAACCCATGCTGTCAAGGGGCCCGAAAAGAGGGATGGAACGAAAGTGGCTATGTAACCCTTGCCGTCTCAGGGGCCCCAACAGTGGGGTAGAAGGAAAGTAGCTACACAACCCCTGCCGTCTCAGGGCGGCCAACAGAAGGGTACAGAGATATGCCTCGGCTCTGTGGTGTGTCACAGCCTGTACTGGTGTATGGGAGGCAGAGTTCCGTGGTTTCAATTCTGTATCAGACACAAGCCTTGGCTCTGTGGTATGGCAAAGACCCCCCCCCCCCCGGTTCCCTCAGAACATCGGGACATCGCATTTGTGGACTTGCAGGGCCCTGCACTTTGCCTCCCCGACGGAGACCCCCACAAGCATTTCCAACATCCCCGGGGCAAGCCAGCTGTCGGACACGTCAGAATTCCCCACTTTCACGGTGCCGGATGCGTGGACGTCCCCTGTCGTGCCCGCGACAGACATGAGAGGTGCGCTTTCGCCGGTGCCGGTGCTGATGTGCGTGTGTCCACCTGTACACAGCCCCAGTCCCTGTACACAGCCCCAGTACCAGTACCTCGGGCCCCAGGTTCCCTGGGCCGCAGGGCGCGGATTGTCAGGGGCTGCAGCCCACAAGTTGGCGTGGTCGGGTCGCCCACGCCAAGCGGGAGTTTGAAGTCACCCGACAACAAATGATCTCGAGATTGTTGCAGAGATCCAAGTTCGTGGGCAGAGCCGGCGACCCGCCAACTCTGTCTGTTTCCCCAAAGACCTGCGCCAACGGAAGTCGTAACCGACAGCAACCGCAAATGCCGGGCTGTTTTGCCAACCCGCTCCGACCGCCTTCCTGACGGCTCCTGCCACTGCGCTCCTGCCCCCCCCCCCCCCTTCGTTTCCAATGCATCCCTGGGGAAGGGCGCCTCCGCATGGCGACCCTCGGGTAGTTACAGGTCGCCCCAGATCCGCAGACACAGGCCCCAGGTGTGTCCCGTTTGGTCCTTTTCTGGCAACCCTAAACCCCCCTCGCCTCTGGAGGGCTTTGGAATAGGTCGTGGACGTGAACCCCGAAACTTTGACGAATGGGAAAACGAGAACTTGCAGCGGAGGCATGGCCAAACCCTTCCCTGCCCTGCCCTCAACACACACCGTCTGTGGCTTTCAGGTCATCAGGAATTTTCTGTCATCAGCAATGGCATTTTCCGGCTTCTATGCCGTTGCACGCAGCTCTTTGGCCCAGCTGCCTCTCGGTCTCCGTTCCGAGCGATCCGCGGCGGATGCTGCGCCCCCTGGCGTTTGGTGTTCCCTGGTCAATTTGGGGCTTTTTATTGCCTGGACTGGGGAGAAGCGGCGGAAGCAGCAGGGGGGGGGGGGGTGGCACATGGCGACGCGAAAATTGCCCCCGGAGGTGGCAGGGCGAAGGGGGGGGGTGGGCAAGGGAGATGCCCTAAAGGCCCTGTACAGGAAGCTGACCAGACACCCTAGTTCGCGAGCCCGCGGGACCAGTTCGCGGGCCCCAGGGACCAGTTTGCGGGCCCCGGGGACGCCCGCATCAATGACTACCACAGGAGATGCACCCTGGTTCACCCGCGCATGCACCAGAACTTGCTGCACAACATGCGCATGCGCATGTGCGGTAGGTGAAGGACTGGGTAGGGGGATGGCCATACACACTCGTGTGCTCTCTGCAGAACCCCCACCCGGGGGTGCCGGGGGCTGAATGAAGTTTATTGACGTTTGGATGTTTGGATCTGCAATGTTTTGGCCAGCACAACCCGCCGCACAGCGGAACAGAAACCGTGGGCCAAAACAGCGGCTTGGAGCTGCGCCATGCGCACACCCGCGGTCACACATCGTTATGGAAGACGCTCATCTCCGCGGGGGGATGGGCCTCCGCGGCAGCCGGGTCCACGACGTGAGGGGCAGAACGGGGCAGCAGCGGGGGATGCGTGGTGGTCCTGAGCCACGGGTCAGTGTCTCCACAGGCCCTAGGCCCTGCGGGGCATCTTCCACCGTCCCTGTACAGAAGGGCGCCATGCCATCCTTGTTCTGTCAGCGGTTTGCCTTATTCATATCACTTGCCGTTTGGGGACAAGCAGTTTCTCCAGATGGGGCCGCGGAAAGCGGCCTGGACGAAAATATTTCACAGTGACCAGCGCATCCTGAAAGTCATCTGGACCCATAGCCCCCTTCCCCTCGGGAAGCACAGGGCTCCTTTGAACAACTCAGCACCACTGGGAATGCAGCAATGAAGCATCCAGCGCTCAGTGCCCCTGCAGCGAGGGATGAGGGGTGCCCGCGCGGCACAAGCCAGGGCTTCTGGTATTTCCGTGGCAGGAAAATCACGGAAAATCACGGAAATAGGCCAACGTTGAAAATCACGGAAATCACGGAAAATCACGGAAAATCACGGAAACGGAAATTAGGTTTATGGTGATGGTATGGTTAGAGGGAGGGCAAGGGGAGGTACGGGGAGCCTGTGCCCCCCCCCCCCCCCCCACAACACCCCAAATCGCCCCACCTGGATCCCCCCACCCCCACCACCCCAATTTGCCCCACCTGGACCCCCCCGCCCCACAGACCCTCCCGGAGCGCGCCCCCCCCATTTGCCCCTCCTAGACCCCCCCCCCCCAGTCGCCCCTCCTGGAACCCCCCCTCCCACCCCCCCCCCCCCCCCCCCCCCCAAGGGGCCTCCGGCCAACAGTTAGCTGGGGCGGTAATTGGCGTCCAGAACCGAGGGGTCGCCCCCCCCCGGGCATCGCGTTCCTTTTTCCGAGGCATGTGCCCCCCCCCCACCCTCAGGCACCCCCCCCACCCAACCGCAGCCCCTGTAGGGTGCACTTTGCGGTCACATACCTGGCGTGGCCCGGGGCATCATCGCCCTCCCTTTTCCTTCTCATTCCGTCTACTGAGCCCTCTACGGTCACAAATATCTTCCCCAGTCCCTGTCACAGTGAGGCATGCGTCTGCCACTGCCTCACAATCCTCGTTTCCTCAGGCATGCACGCCCCACAAGTCACCGTTGCATCCGCGGCCGCGTCCACAATGAGCAGCGCCCGCTCACCACCGGCCACCGCGCCCTCAAGCGCCAGGAGTCACGTGTGATGCCGTCTCGGTCCTGCCGTGTAACATGGCCACGTGTGCAGACCGGTGGTCTTGCAGGGACCCGGTTGTGGTTCGGACAGATGGCGAAGCGACGCCCTGATTGGTGCTGTCGCTGCACGCGAGTTTGGTGTGTAACCTCCAAGGCGCACTTGCTGCGGGTGCAGCCAGTGTGTGGGAGGTGGGATGGTGCGGATTCCGCAACACTCAGAATCAACCAGACATTCCACAACAGCTTCGCTTGACAGGGCTGCAAGTTCGTGAGCCGAGCCTGCAACCCCGCCACTCTGTCTCTTTCCCCGAAGACCTTGTGCCAACGGAAGTTGTTACTGATAGCAACCGCAAATGCCGGGCTGTTTTGCCAACCTGCTCTGACCGCCTTCCTGACGGCTCCTGCCACTGCGCTCTTGCCCCCTCCTTCGTTTCCAATGCATCTCTGGGGAAGGGCGCCTCCGCATGGCGACCCTCGGGTAGTTACAGGTCGCCCCAGATCCGCAGTCCCTACCACTTGTAACGATGATTAAGAGTTTGTTCATGTGCAATGTGTCCTGCCTCGGGGGGTGTTTAGATCGAATCAAACGTGCCCTTTGTGATGACAGAAGCTCCCTGCCGTGGCGTTGATGAGCCAACCGACCCAAGTGCGAGTCAAACCTCGGAATCCTGGTGGAGCAGCACACTTGACGGCACGACGTTGCCAATGAGGGAATCCCGGTCGGAGACGACCCTTTGCCTCTGCGCCCACTGTGAGTGTGAGCCTCCCAAAGGGCTGCTGGGTTTGACAAGGCGCTGAAAATCTCAGAATTGAGGCTTTGAAGAAGAGCTTCAATCATCAGTGGGTTGTGCTGGTCACGGGGGTGTGCCTTGACAGCCTGAACACAACAAGGGCTGCATTGCAGTGGCAACACGCTGGATGCCGGTCTTGCGTCTTGCGCCGAGTCCTCAACTGCGTCCAGCTGCGATCTGTCGATGCTCCACTGGCTCTCCTCACTACCCCAAGAAGAGGGGTGCGTCCCACGTGGTGCCCAAGGATCCTCTGCACAACCGCTCGTGCTCCGGGGCCTCTCGGACACGGCACTTATACTTTCACAGGTCACCTCCCCACGGCCCAAGGACACCCTTGCACTGCAACGTATCGAATCTAAAAGTAAAGCCTCTCCTGTCAAAGGGCGCCCCGTCACTCCTGACCAACAGCCTGCCGCCCCACGACAAAGCCAAGAGCAATGAAGGCGCAGCGCAAAGACACACATTGCACGTCAAACATGTGTGTGGGCGGTTTGTGTACACGGGACCGACTGATATCATGGGGCACAAACCTGCATGCCAGTCAAACGGGCCACACCTAGAGAGGAGTCCTGGTTGCAGTGTGCACGGTGCACCGCGCATGCGGCAGCGTTGTGATTTCTCTAAGCATCCAAATGGTCCTAAGTGTTTCTTTGTCAGCATGGAGCATGACACTGGCTTTCCAAGGTGACACTGTCGTTGAACCGACCCCTTACACTGTGCAGTGGAGTTGTGATGCTCAAGCACAGCCCCCCCCCCAAAATATTTCTTCCCTTCGTTGCAGAGTGGCGCCAGTATGCTCTGAAACAGGCCTCGGACATCCTTTGCATGACCAAGTGGCATGGCGTGCGTTCGCAGGGTGTCATGTGGATGATGCTTCTTCGCCTCGTGTTCTATGGCGACGGTTTGACCCCTTCGGCCACTGCATGTGGACCAACAGAAAACACCACAATGGAGGGGCCGGCATGAGGGTCACGGCTGTTGTGTGCCTCAGTGTGCCCTGTCATGGGGCGCAGTGCGTGGGGTCATCAAAGACATTTGCGGCAAATGTGCAAGGCTTGTACTGAGGGCATTGTCCAAAACGTCGTGTAGAACTCGGACACGTAGAACTAGAACTGTGCCACATCGAGGGCATCCGCCATTTTACTTTGGTGGGCGGGGGGGGGGAGGGGGGGGGTCCTATCCCAAAAATCTCATTGTTGTTGTTGTTGTTGGGGGTTGGCATGGGATGGGAGGAGGGGCTGTAGATGTTTTGAGGCACGGCAATGGCTGAATTGGGTTTTGATGGTTGTGGTGGTTGTACAGCCAGCAATCATTGCTTCTGCCATGGATTCTGAAACGTCCCAAAAATGACAACATTCGTTCACAGATGTCTTGGAAGTAACAACACTATCATAGAGCAAAGGCATTGGTCGGACAATTTTTTCGGGTGTCCACCGAAGCCGCCCCATCTCAAAACAGCTCATCAAGGGGGGGGGGTCCTCTCATAGGGTGGGGGGATTTACCAAGAGATGGGACCCCCCCCCCCCCCCGGGCCAAATTGAAGCGGTGGATGGCCCGAGAGGCCTCAACGGTCAATTGACTGATTGAGCATTCCGCAGCGATAGAGAGGAGGTGGCGATGGGTCTGCGCCTTCCTCCTCTCCCTCTTGTGCATTCCTTTTTCGGGGCAAACACCTGTTGTTTGCATTTCTGCAGACCCTAACAGAAAGTGCATTCGGTCACCACGGGTATAACCCGGATTCCCTGTTCCTGAAAGTCTCGAGAGTGTTTGTCAACATCCCCGCAGGCTCCTCTGGCACAACGCATCACTTTCGTTCACCTCCACAAGAGCCCCCAGAATGCTGCCGCGGCACTGTGTGCACCATGGGATAGGCCACTGCGCAAATGGCCGCAGAGCGCGCGCACAACGCCAACGGGAGCACATCTAGTCTATACTGACCCCCCACCCACCACCCATCCCGCACACTCCCCTGCCCGGCCCCTTCCTATCCCCTACTCCCGCACCATCTTTTGCCCACCCAGTGGATGTGGTGATGCCCTGGACAGAGTTCAGAAGCCGCTCGCGCGCGTTTTTGCGGCTTACCCGCACGCGCGCACACGCACACAGGGGCGAGGAGTACGGCACTGCTGCTCCGTGGGGCATCTGTGCACCCAGCGGCAACCCCTGCGAAGCGCGCGACTGCAATGCACCGGCTGGCCAGCCACGTCGCGCCAGACACGAGGAAACGGCGGACTACGCCGTCGAGGAGCACGCTCCGAAGGTCAGCAAGTGGCGAGCGGCCACAGGCACCGGTAGAACTGGTGCGTGTGAATCGCCCCCCCCCCCCCCCCAGCGGAGGCGAGGGCCGCCCAGGAGGCCAGAATGGCGCACCGTGGGCGCACAGGGCTCGGTGGTCACACAATCCTCTGCCACGGGAGGTTCTCACCGAGGGCGAGGGGCCAGATCCGGGGGTCTGGGTCTTCTGGCGGCCCAGCTACGGGCCCCTGATCGTTTGCGAGAGCTGACCCTGCTGACCCGTACCGGTGTCCCTCCTGAATGCCCCCCCCCCCCCGTTTGCAGAAATGTTTTTTCCCTTTTTGGGTTGGGCACCCCGGGAGGAGAGGGGTCCCAGCCGAACCCCCCCTTTCAGAACCCCCCCTCCCCCCTTCTAATAGAGGGCGCACCGTGCGCTGTGCCCGTGCTGTGCATGCGCTGTGCGAAAAGTCGGTTGTTTTCCACCACCGGTAGCCACGGGTCCCAGGGTCCTGAATTCTGCACCCCCGGTGCTGTTTTGAGTTGATCATGCACGCTTCTGGAGGTGGGTGGTTTGCAGGGGTGTTCCCGGGACAAACGGCGTAATGATTGGCGCTGTGCCCGGGCTGTGCGAAAATGCCCCCATACTCCCCCCTCCCCCCCTACTAGGATCCCCGGCTAACTCAACCGGGCTAAGCGTAGGTCTCGCAACCGAAAGGTTGTGGGATCGATCCCCGGATCGGACATGTCTGGAGGCAGGTGGTGGCAGCCGTGTGTCATGGGCATCCTTTCTGGCGAAATCACCAAATGAGTAGGCCGTGGAGGCCGCCTCGCTGCCGTGAGCACCACCAGCTGTGAAAGCCACAATACACACACAACACACGGGGCGACATGGCGATGACAGGCTCGTTGAACTGTTACCGTGGAGCTGGCCCGCCGGAAGCCACGGAGCTACCACCCCACTTCCAGGGTGGTCCTGGGGCAGCGAGCCAGGTTCTGGCCTAAGTGCATATCGCACTGGTCGAGGGACAATACAGGGATGCACCCCTGGCCTGCACCGAAGGCCTGTTATAATGGGGAGCGACCCGACCCGAGGACGCCAGTGTGGCCATACAGGTCCAACCGGGAAGACCTGGTAGTACCCCCCTCCCCCCCAACACACACACCTTCCCTCTTTCTCAGAGGGGCGGTGTGTGCCCTGTACCTCAACGCCGGCTATGGGCTGGCATGCCCCACACTGAACTGCGGCGTTCCCCCATTCCCTGTTACGTGGGAAGCCGAGTGCCATCCGTTGCAGGGGTGATCATTTGACCAGTCTGAAACCGCCGTGTGCCGCCGTTTGGTGTCTCCAAGGGGTTGTGCTGGTGCACAGGGAACGGTCGGCCCCCGCAGATGTACGCCGAATCCCCTGCCCAAGTTGCGGGGGTGGGATAGAGGTCCGGCAGTCCACACACGGGCCAAGGCAAACCAGAGAGCTTGCTCCAAGTCGAGCTGGGGCTGGAGCGCAAGCACCAAGAGGCCAACGCCGTTGCGCCCCGGAGCAAAAAGGCGCCTTCCCTCGCCTGGGCCCCGACATCCGTTTCTGGCCCATGTGCGCACCACTGCGCCCCAGCGCGTTGCTTTTTTTGCTTTTTTTTTATGTCGGAAGTTTCAACTGCTGGGAAACGTCAGGACCACTCAACCAGTGTTGCCTGGTCCGCCAACTTTTTGTAAGACGCGCTTTTAGAAACAAAAATTTTTTTTTTGCCCATTCAACCGGTTTGCATAGTGTTGCAGCTGTTTTGCAGTTTTCCCGGGGAAGAATTCCTCTGGCTTTTTCGTCGACTGCCTCAGTGGCCAGCACTACAACAGGCTGATGTTTTGTGTTCAAATCCAAAAACACGTCCTCCATGCGCTTGTTGCTACGTGGCACTGTGGCAGGAGATGTGTATTTTTCCGGTTTCCGTCAGCAGCAGTGGTCCAAGCAAATGGAGCACCAGAGTCAACTCTGTGCATTATGGGAAAGGGGGGGGGGCGTATCGTCACGTGCCCCTCTCTGTTTATATAGACAAACGCAAATTAATGGGGTGGGGAAATATGTCACGTCATATGTGTGGGAAGGGTGGGGAGAGTGAAGGGCGCGTGCGTCACAGTGCAGAGAGGCGTGTGGCGCCTGGTAGCCACTGCTTTGTGTTACAGCATGCGCTCAGCTGCTGAGTGCAGCTGAGGTATCAATCAATGGCTTTTGTTTGATAGACGGTTCGTGGTCTGCAGGGCCCATGAGTGCGACTGGCCTCCTATTTATTGTCCCGTTGCACTACACGCTGCACTGCAGAGCGTTTGCAATTCGACTTACTTTTTTTTTGTTTGTGCCCATTGTGCTCGTTGCCCACTGCCCCATTGTGGTCGCCTGTCGCGTAGAGCAGAACGCTTCAACACCCACCAGGCACAGAGTGTAACACCCACCCGCAACTATTACAGTTTCTCGAATATGTGCAGTACGCCCCTACCTACCGCCTTGTGCTTATAGACCAGCCAGATTCCGATACCCCCTCTCCTCCCTCCACGCTGGGGCTCATGATTCACAGACCCTCAACAGGGATTGTTAGGGAGATAGGACTGCATGTGAAACTTGCCAGCGCAGGTAGAGGGTGGTGGACACCGTTGGGACAGTAATGGGTGGGTTGGGGCGCCGGGGTTAAATCGGTGGGAGAAGTTCGTTGTACCATACATATCTTGCGACGGCACATGCAAAAGTGTGCGCTGTGTTCCGCGACCATTCGTAATCCCGAACGCAGGGATCTGGTGGCTTCATAGTGACACTAGCATCACGATGTGCTTTCGTACACCATTATTTAGCCCCTTGAGGAGCAGTTTGAGCTTTGGGCTTTTCGGGGGTGGCAAAATTTTCCTGACCCCCACGCAACGGTACGTCATGGTGGGCAATAGAGGTCCTAGAATTAAGAGAGATCATTCCCTCACAACTTGCTTTACAAATTTGCCCACCATTGCTGCAAGATACATCACAAAAGCCCCTCATTTCCCCAAACCCTTCACCGGAAACCGCGGTTTTGGAGCCCGGTACCTAATTAAATACCTAATTAATTAGGTCCCCAAAAAATTCAGTGGGAGTGTTCGTTGGACACACCGTTCGGTGCACACCACAATATTGCGAAACGGCGGTAACACATCCCTAGGCACAAGTTGCATAGCCCATTCAAAGCACAATCCCATGGAGGCCTCCAATTAGCACTTTTCAGAGTAGAAGCCCTTGTTGTGGTCCTGCTTCATGCGCAAAGGTTGAACATGCTCCAAAGGCTTGGGGCCCTTCTTGTTCTTGGCATGGGCAGATTTGGTGGTACCACTTGTATAGCATCTCCCGACCAGGTGCAAGCAGAGAATCAGTCATGGTGGACAATAGAGGTCGTGTAGTTGAGGGACACCATTCCCTCACAATCTGCTTTACAAATTTGCCCGCCATTACTGCAAGATACATCATAACAGCCCCGCATTTCCCCAAACCCTTCACCTAAAATCGCGGTTTTGGAGCCCGGTACCTAGTTCAGTACCTAATTAATTAGGTCCTCAAAAAATATGGCACGAACGGAAGTGTTCGTTGGACACACTGTTCATTGGACACGGGGTGGGGGTACTTTTGTAGTGAGTACACCTAGAACGTCCTAATTCTTCGCTCCCCAAAATGGCCTTGGTGGAGAGCAAACCCATTGGCCACAAAAATTGTACAAACACTATTGCTCGCCACAAACATAGAACCTCTCAAGAGCACAATGCATTCACTTACTCTGCCGCCTATACCATCAATGCTTCATCCCCACCTTTAATTTTCTCATACTTGTCTTGAAGCCCGAAAAGACTTGAATGGTGTTTCTGCAATACAACGCAACTGTTGGCTTCTTGATCCTTTCTGTTATGTACTAGAGGCTTTTTGAATGCCTGTTGTTATTTCCCGATGGATTCTGGATGCTTCTTGTTTCTTCTTGGTGGTTTCTGACGTTCTTTTTGAGGCTCTTCATCCTTTCTTCAGCCCTTGTACAGCAGCATGCAAGTCACTCAGCATCTGGTCTGATGGGACCTGAGCCTGGGAACAAGAAATGGTTGCATGCCGTGAATTGTTATCACAGGAGGGTGGCCTATGTGGCTGAGGCTGAGCCTGTTAACCTTACATCACAAGGTTCAAGACGATGACAAATAGGAGCTTCAACGGTACTACAACTCCCTTTGACCAGTGACGACCCTTGCACATGACGTCACTGCAAAAGTGTAACCTGGTGTGCCCCCGCATGAGCTTCCAGCAACAACACATTGGGCACCGAGTGAAGCAAATTCACGAAAGATTTCGAAATTGGACCACATATCACGCCCTTCACACCATACAACACAACAGTAGAACGACAAGAGGCAGGCTGCAGTACCCCCGAACTGGCCTGCCAAAGGGTCCCTGTAGAGTAGACTGCGTGGGCACAAGGGGAATGTGCATACCAAGAGCGCTAAAAATGACACCTAGAAAATTTGGCACGAATTCTTCAATACAACGGCAAAATACACCTTTGTTGTGCGAAATTTTGCCATTCCAAATTTCGCCTCATCCTAACCCCCCCCCCCCTCCGCAGAACACCCCTAAATGGAGACCCCTTTTGCAACCTCCCTGTGTGTCAAGTGGCAGGTGGCAGAACGACAAGTTGTACCACAATGAGGTCGAGGAGCCACGGGCATGGACTATGGCGGTGACATACATTGCGTCCTGCCTGAAGAGGATGAGGAAGTACGAAGACAGTAAGGGCAACAACCATAAAACTGTTCGTTTGGCTTGGAGGCAGCGCCACATATTTATTGTTAATAGTGACGATCGCGAAGGGCTCCATTGGTTTCTTTGTGCCATCGACTGCAAAGTCCCAGTATGGGCCTTCAAAGTCCACATTTGGGAGCCACTTTGTGGTAATTCTTTGGTCCGGCCAATGTTGAGACGCCTCCAGTCAAAGGGTGTTGCCGCACATGCTCGGGCGTTGGGTTTTCAAGAGGATGGTTGGTCATGTGGCTATCAATCGCTGCATCTTTGTGATGAGGTGGCCAACCAAAGGGGAAGCCCGGACGATGTTGTTGTTACACCTTTGCCGAAAGGATTCATCAAGGAAGCACTGCGCATCATCAATGCGGATCGCTCCGTCCGAGTCCCTGGCACCATCCCGGAGAATGGGTGGGACAAGGAGTTGACTTGCTGGAAGCCCGGAGAATCTCCTCCTCCCCCAGCCTCCAACCCTGAGTCCCTGCCCCCATCTACTTCCCCCCTCCTTTTCGATGAAGAGGATCCTCTTTCGGAACCTGAGGGCACTGCTGCCTCCTCCTCGGAGCCAACGGTGGGAGAATTCCCTGCCTTCCCGGCCTCCAACTCCGAGGACGTGCCCCAAGATGGGAAGTCAGTGAAGGGCAATGTTAAGGCCCCTCCACAAACCCCGCAGTCCACTTCCTCTTCTAACCCCCCCACAAGTGATGATGCCCGTCCATACGTGTTCATCCGTGGGAAGCTTTTCGAGGTGCCCGAGGCGTACCCAAAGGGCGCAGAGGGTCGGTTGGTGAACGACAAACGATTTATTCGAGAGCTGGAAGAGTTGCTTGTGAAGGACATTTGTAACGCTTGTGCGCGGAACACAAATCCGCGTGCAAAGCCGAAGGCATCGGACACAAAGTCTGATTTGATCTACAAGTGTGTGTTTGGCGACTTCTTGTAGTTGGCCCCACGCCATTATGGTTGCATGCGAAGAATGTAGTTGGCCCCAGGTGACCGGACTCAGGTGGTATCACTGGCTTGAGCTTCGTAGCCGGTGGCGCCGGCAGCAATATAGTCATTTTGATACCGCTTGCTAAAGGCCGAAGGGCAAATTGCATTTTTTGTTTGCAGTCATGATGAGTGTGCTTCACGTTATTTCCGCCATCCGCCGCACGTTATTTCCGCCATCTGCCGGCGATGAGTATAAAAACCACCCTTCACGCCACGGCTCCATTGCTTTACCCGTGCCGGAGGTACCCAAAATGTCCGTGGGGGCTATATGCTTCACCTCCTCCGGTAGCAATGGCGGTTGTTGGGTGGTTCTTGTGTTTCCCCGCCTTTTTTTTGGAAAAATGGGTTTTTTTCTCCCCATACGCGACTTACGCCAAAAAAAAAAGTTTACGCGACTTACACAAAAAAAAATAAATTTCCGTCGAAAAAAAAGCGCGGCTTACGCCAAAAAAAAAGTTACGCGACTTACGCCAAAAAAAAAATATAAAAGCGACTTACGCTTATTTCCACAATCGAGCTACGCTTTCCTCCCTCGCTATGCCCCTCATCTTGAAACCACCTCACTACACAACAATAATGTCCGTTGTCTTCATACCCTCCCCCCCCCCTTGCGCATGCACGGCCTTGTCTAAGCACAGGCTGGGCGTTGAACCGCCGTTTTGAGGAAATTTTGGGACCGCTGTTTTTGTGGTCCAGAATGGAGGATTGGGTGTTTGTAGAGTGTTATTATAGGGAAAGAGGGGCTCCGTCATGTTTGTGATAGTGCATTGTGTTCATAACAACATTGTACCGCACATTGCAATCCCATGCTGTTTGTTCTGATGTGATTTTCAGCCATGGCTAACAATGTTATTCCCGGCATGCCTGTCACGTGCGTTCAGAGCACTGGGGAACATGTGTCTGCCAATATTTTTGGTCCCTTTCGTCATGGGGACAACTGCATCCATTTGAAGTACATGCGGAATGGGAAGGAGATTGAGCACAATGCCGCTTTTGATAAAGTGCTCTTCCCCATTCGCAGCCCCTCGCCATCCCCATCTGAGAGCTCCCCCACACGTTTGCTGTCACGTGTGTCGCGCGCATGCACGGCCTTGTCTAAGCACGGGGTGGGCGTTGAACCGCCGTTTTGGCCGCACTTCTGGGACCGCGCCCGTGCTTGCGCAAGGGGGTGGGGGTATGCTCAAAAATGGCACACATATCATGTACGGTAACTGAGGGCAACCCCCAAGCGCATGGCCGGCGAACAATGCGTTTGCATTTGACCCAGACACCACATTTGTTGCATGCATTGTCAGGCCAACAAGACGGTGCTGTTGTGATGCAATGCCACAGGTCGTCACATGATGGCTGATCCCTTTGCTCAACAGAGTGATGGTTGCGCAAAGGGGGGGGGGGGGCTCATGTCTCTGATGCTGGGGCCTGTGGGAGTCCCATCCCCTGCAGAACTTTGATTGTGAAGACTGATCATAGTTCACTGAAGACTGAAGTTGGCACTTCAGTACATTGGCTGAGTTGTGGATATCCCCGGCTCAGTTGCAAGGTGGCCAGGGCCCAATGGTGGACATTGTTCAGAACATGCATGTGTAGCTGGTTCTATTGTCCATGGCAGTCACTCTTTGCCTGACCTTCCCCTGAAGTTCCTGAGGTCCAAAAAAAGTTCCAAGTCACACGCCTGGGGGACCCGCATCTAGGTCACAAGCAGCGTCAAAGTGGAGTGGAGTTTTTCTCAGGATCGGCACGAGGTTCTGTCGTTGGAATGTCGGTAACCCCAGAGAGGCTCCATGAGGCATCGCCTGAGGAGTTCTTGGAGCACAATGTCTTGTGTCGGCCGATTAACCTCAGAAGCAGCGGAAGGTTAAACATACAACAATAAACTGAGCACGGAAAAACAACAACAACCAAGTATATGGGGGCCGCACACGCTGCCCTGCAGAACTGGCCTGGACCAACAAGCAGGTCCCACAAAACACATTGAACATAGTTGCACTGTGTGGCAAAAAAACCAGCCTTTCGGGAACACTCCCCTTATGCCCTTGTATATCACCCCCCACTTCCACACAGTATTGCACAGTGGAACGTGATGATGATGATTCTTTGCTTGCACCTGACTGGGAGGTACTACCACCTCTGTGCCAAGAACAAGAAGGGCCCCAAGCCTTTGGAGCATGTTCAACCTTTGCGCATGAAGCAGGACCACAACAAGGGCTTCTACTCTGAAAAGTGCTAATTGGAGGCCTCCATGGGATTGTGCTTTGAATGGGCTATGCAACTTGTGCCTAGGGATGTGTTACCGCCGTTTCGCAATATTGTGGTGTGCACCGAACGGTGTGTCCAACGAACACGCCTAGTCGGACGGAATTTTTTCAGGATAAAATTGTCCGTTGGACACTGGGGGCGGCGGCGGGGGGGGGGGGGGGGCGCATTGGTGCGCACACGGCGCAAGCCTTTCCCCTAAGTCTGCAGCTTGTGTGCTATTGTACATTTGTTAAACCCACGCATAGTGTGCTTTACATCCCATGGATGAATACCACTGCAAGGGATACAAAAGTGGCATGGTGTAAGACACCGGCAATCACGTATGTCAAAACGAACAGCCACAAACACTGCTGCCATCAGAAGGATGAATGGTGCCCCCAAGTGAGTGGGATGTCCTCATCGGTATGCCAACATGAAATTGTTATGCGGAATGACAAAGCCATGTACCCCCCTGCTCTCGAGGGAGTGACCACGGTAGTAAGTCCCAGCATGCTAGCGCCGAGAAGCGAGCAGCGGAGAGAAATCAAACCACGCATAGCAACTTAACCAGAGAAGGGAGGCAACACATCGTCAAGCGCCCGAACCAAGCTAGGACAGGTGTGCCAGCAAGGGGCCCAACACACCTCCGCGTATCACACGGCAGCAACCTCAACCCAGCAACAACCTACTCCTATGTGGATGTGGTCCACTGAGTTGCACGAAGAAGAGGGTTGCCAACCATGGCAATTGGCCCACCTTGCAACTTCTACTACAATGCACACCCCCGTGCACCAACCTACACCGCACGACACACACCACCCCGGGTGGCACCAACCCATCCCCGCCCTTCACCCATGCCACCCACCACCCCAACCAACACCCACCACACCATGACGCCCCACGTCTAGTGCACCAAGGAGGAGCCGCCCAACCCTGCCCAACAACCTACACCACCCAGCACACACCACACCCACGCGCGCCATGCGTGGGAATCGCGACGCAACACACACACCATGTACATAAAGGGGGGGGTGTAGGGGGTGCATGATGTGCTCGCCACAAGGAGGACGGAGCGCGGGAATGGGGAAACGGAAGGTTGTTATGTGCGCCCGCCGGGGAAAAGACCCTGCAAGTGGACATCCCAGGGCCCCAAAGCCGCCGTTGGGGAGAGGCCCCTCACTGCCGGCGTGGGATGACCGGTAGACGCACCTGGCCAACGGCGAAGGCAGCTACCTTCCTCTGTGTGGACTTGACATGGAGCCGTGAAACAGGGAAAGTCTGGGGGCTCCGTTGGCACAACCAACCGAAGGGAAGGAAAGGGAATGAATGGTGAGAGGCCGATGGACACCGCGGCCTATGGAGGGAAAGGCCAAGGGAAAGGAAAGGGAAGTGGAGAGGGAAGGATGGGGCAAGGAGGAAGAGGAAGCACACAGGGTGTCGAGAGGCCGATGGCCACCACCGCCTATGGAGGGCAAGGCTCCAACGGAAGGGCAGCGAATGGCAATCGGCCAATAGGCACCGCAGGTGCAAACGAGAACAGTACACCACGGCAACATGCCAACCCCCCCCCCCCCCGTTGTCATAGCTATGCCCTTGTCCAAGCTACAGTAGGTGTAGGGACCGTATTAATATGGGACCTCATTTAATTTGATACCAAATGTAATGCAGCCACATAAGACATGGGTTTGGTGACAAATTCGCCAGTTTCGTAGAGTCATGGACACATTTGTTGCGAGTGTTTGCCCACTTGAACCCACATAGCTCTGATTTTGGGGATATTTCTGCACCATATCCCCCTTTCTTGCACCAACTCATCGTGCAATCTTCTCTTTTTCAGCCTAGGCGTCCAGTTATTTTCACATGTTCCACCGGTGAGCGTGTGGATGCCACAATGAAGGGACCATTGGAGAAGGGGGAGCTGTTTGCTGTGTTGGAGTACATGAAGGGTGGGCCGGTGGTCACACACCCTTGTGCCCCTGTTCAATACATCCAGTTGTTCATCCGAAGCTCATCCCCATCCACGAAGCCAAGATCACCGCCGCCGCCTTCCCCTGTTGTGCAAGAAGGGTTTCCAAGCCGAACATTTGTAGGCTTCTCCGGCCTCATTGCTTGTGGTAACATGGGTGTGAACCTGAAATTTCATGTTTCACACACTTTCTTGTGTTTGCATGCCTTTGGGAACGTGGGCCGCGATTAAGGTGCACTCATACCATGCGCTCAGTAGTTGTATGTGTTGCACGCAAGCTGCGCCCTTGTCTAAGCTACAGTAGGCATAGGGACCGTATTGATTTCGGACTTTTGCGTAGCTATGACAAGGGGGTGGGGGTACATGCAGAGCCCACGATCAAGTGCTAGGCCACGAGGGGGATGCACGCAACACAGGATATGCAGGACAGTGGGTGCCAAGATGTCAAGAAGGCAAGACACTATGATGGTATGGGGTATAGGAGGGTAGATAAGTGGCTCCAATCAATGGGATAGTCATACCAGGACTGGTTGCATGAGGTTTATTTATCATATCATATGCTAGGTTTAAGGCACTACAGAGACATGAGGACGACATTTGTAAAGACACCTGCTCTCCGCCCCAAGCAAAGCGTCAAGGTGCCACTAGGAAAACAACGGGATGTGTCAGAACATCGGCTGACACACCCGTGGTACATTCTCAGAGGGTACTTAGATACCGAGACTGTCTCGTACAGAAAAAACAAAGCCATGTACATGCAAAGAAAGTCAAAGTCAAAGCGAAGGGGGCTGGGTGGGCTTTTTGGAAGTTTCCCTCCTCTTTCCCGCGGGCATGTGTGGAGAGTGCCCTACGAAACATGCATCCCATGATGGGTACAAAAGGTATTTCCTGATGGGAAACACGCGTCCATTCTGCTGTGTTTGATTCCCCTGATAGCCCTGCAGCCACTTGCATTCTGTCAAAGTTCTTCTTGTGCCTGGTTCCCAGTGCAATGGGTGTTTCTTGCAGCCCTTCCATCTTGACCAAGTCACTTGCCCGGTATGCGTTCATCAAACACCCTCTGGCGCCGGGTGGGCAGCCGATAGCGTTCATCCACGTCATTTTCTGGGCACTAGCAGCGATTGGAATGTGCGTGTCGGAGGCTTTTCTTGATTTCATGGCTGCTGGCTTCCGACTCCGCCATTCTGTACACCATTGGTCGAACTACACCATGATACTCATCTTACTGGTCATCATTGGTACCTTAACCTTTGTTAAGCAGGTGAGGGCGTATTCGGAAGGCATTTTATCATGTGGCACATGCCTGATGACGTGCTACATTGCTTTCCGCTTCGACTGTCTTACAACCGTGGTCTCCACTTTCTTGACCAAGTCGTGGCCACCGGATTTGCCGCCCATCATGACATCAACGGCCGTCGACCAGATCTTTCAGACGCCACACGAACTTGTCGGGACTTGTTTTTGGGCATGTGCCCTACTGTACAATACCGTACAATCCTCATCTGTGAGACGGGCTGCAATTGTCCCCGCTGCTGTGTGCAGTGTGGTCAATGTGTTGGTGTTTTGTGTTGGACCGACGGTGTCGACCAACACATATGGTTCGTTGTTCTATATGGTGAGCTTGCCCATCTGTATGGAGCTGTTTCTGTTCCCCCATACCATCATAACGATGCTGCAGCTCAACAAAATCAAAGAAGACCAGGAGCTTCTATATCAAAGTCAACAGCGCGAGCTTGCTCATCAACGAGCCTCGCAAAAGGCTGATGGGTTGCTGAATCACATATTGAAGAACAACATCATTGACGCCCAAAATTCCATTGACATGTTTCTTGACAAAGACGCTGATGAGGCCATCCTCATCCATTCAAGAGCCCTGCTCTTTAGAAGTAAATGGTGGTGCAAGCTACGGGAGGCAATGCTCCGCATCACCGAAGGCAGCTACGAAAAGAAAGTGCAAACCATGTCATTGTCTCGCTTCTGCAGTGACCTCCTTGTCGGACGCCCAGTAGTTACCCTCGACTGCCCGTCAAGTGCGGCATCGCTCGACCCCATCGCCTGTAGCATCGTGCTGGACAACGCAGTCACCAACGCCATCCGTCACGGCTGCGGTGAGGACCCAGAGCTCAAATTGACCGTCGAAATTTCAGACCACGGTTCAGCCCAGGCCCTTTCCTTTACGCTGATGAACAGAGCCAAGGCCGGAGCCCCACAGCTGGCCGAATGGTCTGCTTCCAGTACCGTGGCTGTGCATGCATGCAACTCTGTTGACCCATATGATTCCGTTTCTACCGGTCTTGGGTTGCAGCACATTGCCATGGTCGTTAACCTTTGTGGGATGTCGGCGGAGCTTTGGCAAGAGGATGCCTACGTCTATTTCCGGCTCCGCACAGAGACTGAGACCTCATCCGACACTTCAGCGTCGTCTGACCCTACGAACGAATACAGGCCTCGGCATCTCCCATCTCCTGTGCACATTCTGTGCATCGATGACAGCCCCGTCGCCCGCAAGACGTTGGCCGTCGTCTTGCCGAAGAAAATCCCGGGCGCTGTGGTTGACGTCTTTGGGGAAACGCTGGCCGACGTGGAGCTGTTCAAACAAGCAGTTGCACAGGGGTGCGATATTGTGATCGTCGACCAGAATTTGAGCTTCCCAGGGGCTGAAGTCGAGGGCACCACCTTGATCCGTGCCATCTTTGCGGCAGGATATGCAGGCCTTGCATGTGTACGGTCAGCGAACTGCACCGATGCTGATCAGAGCGACTACTTTCGCAGTGGTGCCCATTGCGCCATTGACAAGGACAGTCAGTGGCCTGAAGTTGTCCAGCTGCTGGATACTGCGTATGCATCCAACATTGCCCATCGCCCCACCATCGACACCGTCGACACTGTGAGTATGGAGTCAGAGCCTCAGTTGCCAGGGTTTGTGCCATAGCAATTTTTCAACGACAATGAGTGGTTGGTCGACCTAGACGCAACCAGTGTAGGACTTTAACTGAGGAGCACCACTCAAGATGCCTTTGCCTGCACATACACCCTGGCAGCTCTTAGTGCCGGAGTGCGTGCATGTAACAACCCGCATCTGTACGTGGCTGCCCGCGTACCTGCCCCCCCACTCGCGCACGCACCGCATTGTCTAAGCACCGGCACCCCTCCCCAAAGCATGCCCCGTACCCTGCCTGCCACCATCCCCACACTTGCATGCCCGATCCGTTGGTGTACAGAACCGACAGTGTCGAAGCACATGCTTGACCCTCCCCCAGGGGGGGGGGGTGCCTGCCTGCCTTTTTTGAAATTCTGGGCGCGGTAGAAATCAGGGCAACAGATGCAGAGGGTCAAGAGGGGGCTGGTATTTAGGGGGAAATTTTTTTTTGATGCATTGCGTGTGGTTAGACATTGGGTAGGTACTGTGGACAAGGCGGTGGAGTGGGTGCCTGCCTACTTGACTGGACCCCCCCCCCTACCACCATAGGGGTAGGACAAAAGCAGTGCCTGCCCTGAAAAAGGGCCTGCCTCCTCCAAAATTTCAGCCCCCCCCCCGCTTCCCCCGTGTCACAAAAAAGGGCTGAGCCGGTGCACTGGGGATGCCGCCCGACGGCCCTCCAACAACGGGCGTCGGGAAGGCAGGGCTCTCAGTGCGTCGCGCAACGCAGGAGGGAACGCAACCCAACGACATCCGGCCCACGCGCATCGATGCCATGGCACCCGGACTGCCACCACCAGACATGCCTCTCGCGCCCGGCAGGGAATCTGGGTCTGTTTAGGAACCAGCCCTCGCTGTGGGCCACCCAGTAATACTCGCCCCACTCACATCCAGGACTCAGTACGAACCTGTTGCATCTGCTACATGGCTCCGTAGGACCCAGACCCGCCTGGTTGTGGCTGGTTTCGCAGACGCTCGTGGCAAGTCTGGCCACCACTATGCTCACCACCGTGTCGGCACCGTGGGAGGCCAAGGCACTGGATGCCCAATTATATGGTCTTTTGCCTCAGGGCCCCTCCTTCCTCATTGTATGATTTTTGCCCGAGGATGTCGGAGTTTCAACGGTGGTGGGTTAGGGGGCGAGGGTCAATAGAGCCCCTGAAAGATCTAGAGGGAAGGGCCATGTGGGTCCAAGCAATTCTGGGGGACCCAACGGCGCTAGTGGGGCACCTATGTGATGTAGCCCAGTCAGCTGGATCTATTCATCCAGCTGCAGTAGTGATGCACTATAGTCATGCCCCCCCCCCCCCGGTTCTCCCCCTCCCTCTCCCCCTCTGGCCGCAGCCGTCCATGAACCGCTTTGGTTTTGGCAGTGGGCCATTTGTGGGCTGTTCGTTTGTGTGGAATTGCTGCAGTGGTCGCCTGCTTGCTATAATGGCTTGGCAGGACACTTTGATGACCTTTTTGCCCTGGAATCTGCCAGCATATTCGCATTTCCAGCCATCGCATTTTCATGCGATGGCTGTGCATTTCACCAGCTCAACGGGATATGTCTGAAGATCCCCGAATTCCCAGAATTTGCTGCCAAGCTTCCCGCAAAAAGGCCGAATAATCTGCCAAGAGTTTGGGGTAGAGTACTTCAGCGCAGAGTGGTGAGCATGCTCAGGAATGCATGGTCTAGTGGTCCAGGTGCAGAAGGTTCTGCAGGCAGCACGTGAAGCAGTGTGTCCT
Source organism: Eutreptiella sp. 'Long Island Sound 2002' (assembly GCA_964036045.1). Classification (NCBI taxonomy): domain Eukaryota; phylum Euglenozoa; class Euglenophyceae; order Eutreptiales; family Eutreptiaceae; genus Eutreptiella; species Eutreptiella sp. 'Long Island Sound 2002'. The sequence goes on from OZ038379.1 coordinate 180,118,699, forward strand.
TTGCCCTGTGAATGTGTTAGAGACTCATGACCTTTGTACCCCATAATGCACTATGCATGCAAACCAACATTGGTGTCTGATGGCAGTGCCATCCCACCAGGGGTCCACGTGGAAGCGTTGTGCACACGTTTTGACAGCGCACCTCCGCAGTCGTTGAGATGGCACCCTGGCTACACATGGCCAATCTCTCCTTGGTTGGATCTGATTGGGCGTGTGTTTCTCGATTTGTTCCTTTTGATATTGCTGCTAATGATAGTGTGAGTGATATTGACACGCCGTGAAGTGGAGTGGACGAGTACTTTGTTGGGACCAGCCCCGCATCAACCAGGGCCCGCCCCCGATCAACTGGGGCCCGCCCCGGAACTGCCGGGGCCTGCCCCGGAATTACGGGGGCCTGCCCCGAATCAACCAAGGCCAGCCCCGGAACTACCGGGGATGGCCCCTGAACCCCTTCCCCCTTTCCCATCAGTGCGGGCGCCAGGGAGACAAGAGGCCCTCGTGGAGGGACCAGGACAGGCTTACACTCGAACGGCTGACAACCATACAAGGAAACCCCCTCCCCCTGGACCCCCCCTCCCCAACCAAAGTGACCATTGAGGGAATAATGGAAATTTTACAACAGGGAAAATCTGATCGGGCCATTTTTGGTGCACCATTTTTTGGGTCCCAGACCCCCCCCCCCTCTCCGCTCTTCTGATGTTAGCCTGTGATCCTTCAGCTGGTTACACAAGGGGCATATCTTGCTGCCTCTTTATCCTCTTCATGCCAATGCGTGCGGCCGAGGAGCTGCGGCAGCCACCGGAAGTGCGGCGCCTGTTTGGACGCCTGTTTTTGCGAAAGTGGGAACTAGACTTTATGTGTCACGTTTTGTGGAAGAACCTGCCCATTGGAGGCCGTATGGGCCATTCCCCCATCCCACTGGTCCAGCGCAGGACCATGGTCGCCATCCCCTGTGGATATTGATCTCAGTTGTACGTCCTGCACTCCCATATCATAGGCCATTTTAAACGTGTAGGCTATGGCCTCTAAGTGTTCCAGCCGGACCACCCCCGCAATCACTAAATCTCTCCATCTCAGGACCCCTTTTCGCACCAGCCTGGGACACACATATGTCAGACCCGTACCCCCTCTGAAAAACACTCAGTGCCAGATACCCATGTCTGGAAGCAGCCGTTGGGGGGGGGGGATACATCTCCCCCACCGCCCCCCTGTGCCGTACTTGGGATTTGATTTGATTTGATTTGATTAGATATAAGGGCCGATCTTAGGGCTCACAGGCCGCCCGGGGGGCGCACAATGGCTTCCCAACAACTCTGCATATCGACCAACCATGTGTGTCATGCACACCTCGTCTGCCGCCGCGGGCCGGAGGGGTAGGGAGCACTGCAGCGTCCCTAGGCAGGGGGGGGGGGGGGGTGTTGTGTCTTTGGGGGGGGATGCTGGACGTCAGCACAGGGCGGTGGGACAGGCTCCCCACCCTGGGGCGCATCTGCACAGGGCAGCGGGACTGGTTCCTCACCCCTGTGCACACCAGCACAGGGTGGAGGGATAGGGTTCCCCACCCCTGTGCATATCGGCACAGGGGTGGGGAACCTGCCCCTGTGTGACATTCCGTCTAGTTGTTGCTCCTTTACGGGGCCCTAGACAGTCACCCGTTCGTCCCTTCGCATGTTGCGTCGGGTTGCTGCCTTCTGTCAGCTGCTGCGGCCGGTGCTCTTGCTGGTGTCATTTCCGCGTTTGCAGAGCCTAGTAGTTGGTGTGTTGGGGCTGTGCTGAATGTGGCATGGTGCCACCCGCCTGCCCCCCGCATATGAGGATTTCACATCTCCGTACGACGTGGACTTCAGATTGGCACCATGAAGTGTTTTTACTGCCCAGAGAAAGACGCATCTCTGTCCCCTGGGATTCATTGTCCCCCAGTGATCAAACGTTTCTGCGGGACAAGTACCCTGATGCTGGTCAGGGGGCACACCCACCTAGCAGACAGGAAGATGCACATGGGAAGCCTGTGTGAATTCCTCTTCTTCTGGCAAGCTTTGTTTGTGCATGGAAAACCAATTTTCTCAGCAAGACAAGTGACAAAAAAATGCAAAAAAATAGGTCCTGGGTCTGAACCCCGGCCAGCGAGCCAGCAGTACACAGTGCATACCACTGGACCACTAACTTGTACTGCTTTACATTTGCTCAGGGACCATGTACAGACCCAGAGATGCTTGCAAATCAGTGCTGCACACCCACCCAGCACACACTGGGATGCAAATGGGAAGCCTGTGTGCATTTATCTTGTTCCAGCAGGCTTTGTGTGTGCATGGGGAACCAATTTTCTCAGGAAGACAAGTGAAAAAAAATGCAAAAAATTTCCGGTCCGTAAACAGTGGGGTTTGAGCCCACGCCAGCCAGCAAAAGTGTGTGGCTATGCATATACCACTGGACCACCACTGTGCACTGCTATATCGCAGCTCAGGGACCATGTAGAGACCGTACATCTGTTGTGCCCACGGTTCTACTGCCGCACGCAATGGTACACCCTGAGGCACCCAGACCAACACACACCTCCTATGCAGCATCTCACGCATGCAATACACACTAAAGCTAGCACGCATGGACCCATTGTCGCACACCACACACATACATGCACACATGGTACCCGCGGCTGCATTCTCAGCCTTGGACACGCTGCTACATTCTGATCCGTTCGCGCACACAAAGGGTCCCATATACGGGCGCCACACGCTACACCACACACACGCACATCCCTTGTGAGGCATTGCGAGCAAACGTGCCCTGTGCGCACTGTGAATGATCTAGTTGAGTTTCGTTCTTCGAACGACACACACATCACCTCCACATTGAGCGATAGCCAGGTAGGCGTGGCGGACCGTCTGTACTGCTGCGTGAAGGAACAATACATGTTATGCTAGCATGCCGCATGGACCTCTGGTCTGCGCAGTTTCTGAGTGCACCTATGCTGTCCATGAATGGACCTTCAGCTTTCCGGGGTTCTCCCGAGTACACTCAATGACACCTTGAGCGTCATGAACACAAAAAAACATATGTGGCGCCGGGAAAGCCAAAGCTAGCCTAAAACTGGCACCGGAAATATTGAATTTTGATAGGATCTTGGGTGTTGCTCAGTGGTTGCATGTTGCCTGCACAGAGATTGTTCGTTGGCCATGATGATACACTTGTTGATTGCCGAGTCGGCGTGGAAGATACGAATGCACTACGGTATGAAGGATTCGCACATGTTATGACTGTACGATTGTCAAGACCACTGGTCCAGGGTTCCGGGGTTCTCCCAAGTACACTAAATGACACCTTGAGTGTCGGGAAAACAAAACAAATTAGGTAGAAGGGATGCAGGCGCACCCATACAATCCTCTTATTCCTCTTGCTCTTCCTCCTGCTTTTGCTGGATAAGAGATGAATAAAATTGCGATGGTAAACATGGAGGGGAGGGGTATTGTTGTTGTGGTGTCAGCATGGAGTCACGGCTTGGAATACGGCTTTTTGGTAGCTCGTTTTCATTTCTTGAACCATTTGAAAGCATTGACTTGGCACCGCACTGTTTGTCCTGAATTGTGAGTTGGAAATTTGGCTGACAATGGCTATTTCTACACAATAAAACGGCCATAGTGTTGACTTGTGGCTTGAAATATGACTCCTTAGTGGCTCATTCACCTCACTTTGGTGTTCCAAATGTTTTGGAACGCCAATGGCTCCATTTGGCAGTACCCTTTTTTCCACATGCCATGCCATCTTGATGTTTCGCTTGGGGAGGATTTTGTATACCTGAGTTTCCCCCCAAAATGTATCCAAAAGTGCAGGCTATAGGCATTTCCCACCCGTGGTATGGATTATCGATGGGCACCGGCAGGGCGCGCTTGATAAGCTTTGCCGTGAAGTACAAGAAGGCAAGCCACCGCGCCTGCTGCCAGGAAATCTGCCCCCCTATGCACATCTGCACAGGGCGGTGGGGCCGGGTCCCTACCCCCGTGCGCATCGGCACATGGGGCAACCTCCCCCCCCCAAATCGGCGGCCGAATTCGGCCGACCTCGCCGATTTGTTGGGTTTCTGAATTTCGCCGATTTGTTTTGCCGATTCTTTGGGTTTCTGTGATTTTGCCCATTCGTTCTGCCGACTTGTTGGGGCTTCTGGGATTGTAGGACACCTGATTTGGATGTGTCGACCTAACATGTGCATCATTTACTTCGGGACACTGGATAATACTTTTTCTTTCTACATTGGTTCTTCAGATTGGCACCATGAAGTGTTTTTACTGCCCAGAGAAAGACGCATCTCTGTCCCCTGGGATTCATTGTCCCCCAGTGATCAAACGTTTCTGCGGGACAAGTACCCTGATGCTGGTCAGGGGGCACACCCACCTAGCAGACAGGAAGATGCACATGGGAAGCCTGTGTGAATTCCTCTTCTTCTGGCAAGCTTTGTTTGTGCATGGAAAACCAATTTTCTCAGCAAGACAAGTGACAAAAAAATGCAAAAAAATCGGTCCTGGGTCTGAACCCCGGCCAGCGAGCCAGCAGTACACAGTGCATACCACTGGACCACTAACTTGTACTGCTTTACATTTGCTCAGGGACCATGTACAGACCCAGAGATGCTTGCAAATCAGTGCTGCACACCCACCCAGCACACACTGGGATGCAAATGGGAAGCCTGTATGCATTTATCTTGTTCCAGCAGGCTTTGTGTGTGCATGGAGAACCAATTTTCTCAGGAAGACAAGTGAAAAAAAATGCAAAAAATTTCCGGTCCGTAAACAGTGGGGTTTGAGCCCACGCCAGCCAGCAAAAGTGTGTGGCTATGCATATACCACTGGACCACCACTGTGCACTGCTATATCGCAGCTCAGGGACCATGTAGAGACCGTACATCTGTTGTGCCCACGGTTCTACTGCCGCACGCAATGGTACACCCTGAGGCACCCAGACCAACACACACCTCCTATGCAGCATCTCACGCATGCAATACACACTAAAGCTAGCACGCATGGACCCATTGTCGCACACCACACACATACATGCACACATGGTACCCGCGGCTGCATTCTCAGCCTTGGACACGCTGCTACATTCTGATCCGTTCGCGCACACAAAGGGTCCCATATACGGGCGCCACACGCTACACCACACACACGCACATCCCTTGTGAGGCATTGCGAGCAAACGTGCCCTGTGCGCACTGTGAATGATCTAGTTGAGTTTCGTTCTTCGAACGACACACACATCACCTCCACATTGAGCGATAGCCAGGTAGGCGTGGCGGACCGTCTGTACTGCTGCGTGAAGGAACAATACATGTTATGCTAGCATGCCGCATGGACCTCTGGTCTGCGCAGTTTCTGAGTGCACCTATGCTGTCCATGAATGGACCTTCAGCTTTCCGGGGTTCTCCCGAGTACACTCAATGACACCTTGAGCGTCATGAACACAAAAAAACATATGTGGCGCCGGGAAAGCCAAAGCTAGCCTAAAACTGGCACCGGAAATATTGAATTTTGATAGGATCTTGGGTGTTGCTCAGTGGTTGCATGTTGCCTGCACAGAGATTGTTCGTTGGCCATGATGATACACTTGTTGATTGCCGAGTCGGCGTGGAAGATACGAATGCACTACGGTATGAAGGATTCGCACATGTTATGACTGTACGATTGTCAAGACCACTGGTCCAGGGTTCCGGGGTTCTCCCAAGTACACTAAATGACACCTTGAGTGTCGGGAAAACAAAACAAATTAGGTAGAAGGGATGCAGGCGCACCCATACAATCCTCTTATTCCTCTTGCTCTTCCTCCTGCTTTTGCTGGATAAGAGATGAATAAAATTGCGATGGTAAACATGGAGGGGAGGGGTATTGTTGTTGTGGTGTCAGCATGGAGTCACGGCTTGGAATACGGCTTTTTGGTAGCTCGTTTTCATTTCTTGAACCATTTGAAAGCATTGACTTGGCACCGCACTGTTTGTCCTGAATTGTGAGTTGGAAATTTGGCTGACAATGGCTATTTCTACACAATAAAACGGCCATAGTGTTGACTTGTGGCTTGAAATATGACTCCTTAGTGGCTCATTCACCTCACTTTGGTGTTCCAAATGTTTTGGAACGCCAATGGCTCCTTTTGGCAGTACCCTTTTTTCCACATGCCATGCCATCTTGATGTTTCGCTTGGGGAGGATTTTGTATACCTGAGTTTCCCCCCAAAATGTATCCAAAAGTGCAGGCTATAGGCATTTCCCACCCGTGGTATGGATTATCGATGGGCACCGACAGGGCGCGCTTGATAAGCTTTGCCGTGAAGTACAAGAAGGCAAGCCACCGCGCCTGCTGCCAGGAAATCTGCCCCCCTATGCACATCTGCACAGGGCGGTGGGGCCGGGTCCCTACCCCCGTGCGCATCGGCACATGGGGCAACCCCCCCCCCCCAAATCGGCGGCCGAATTCGGCCGACCTCGCCGATTTGTTGGGTTTCTGAATTTCGCCGATTTGTTTTGCCGATTCTTTGGGTTTCTGTGATTTTGCCCATTCGTTCTGCCGACTTGTTGGGGCTTCTGGGATTGTAGGACACCTGATTTGGATGTGTCGACCTAACATGTGCATCATTTACTTCGGGACACTGGATAATACTTTTTCTTTCTACATTGGTTCTTCAGATTGGCACCATGAAGTGTTTTTACTGCCCAGAGAAAGACGCATCTCTGTCCCCTGGGATTCATTGTCCCCCAGTGATCAAACGTTTCTGCGGGACAAGTACCCTGATGCTGGTCAGGGGGCACACCCACCTAGCAGACAGGAAGATGCACATGGGAAGCCTGTGTGAATTCCTCTTCTTCTGGCAAGCTTTGTTTGTGCATGGAAAACCAATTTTCTCAGCAAGACAAGTGACAAAAAAATGCAAAAAAAATCGGTCCTGGGTCTGAACCCCGGCCAGCGAGCCAGCAGTACACAGTGCATACCACTGGACCACTAACTTGTACTGCTTTACATTTGCTCAGGGACCATGTACAGACCCAGAGATGCTTGCAAATCAGTGCTGCACACCCACCCAGCACACACTGGGATGCAAATGGGAAGCCTGTATGCATTTATCTTGTTCCAGCAGGCTTTGTGTGTGCATGGAGAACCAATTTTCTCAGGAAGACAAGTGAAAAAAAATGCAAAAAATTTCCGGTCCGTAAACAGTGGGGTTTGAGCCCACGCCAGCCAGCAAAAGTGTGTGGCTATGCATATACCACTGGACCACCACTGTGCACTGCTATATCGCAGCTCAGGGACCATGTAGAGACCGTACATCTGTTGTGCCCACGGTTCTACTGCCGCACGCAATGGTACACCCTGAGGCACCCAGACCAACACACACCTCCTATGCAGCATCTCACGCATGCAATACACACTAAAGCTAGCACGCATGGACCCATTGTCGCACACCACACACATACATGCACACATGGTACCCGCGGCTGCATTCTCAGCCTTGGACACGCTGCTACATTCTGATCCGTTCGCGCACATAAAGGGTCCCATATACGGGCGCCACACGCTACACCACACACACGCACATCCCTTGTGAGGCATTGCGAGCAAACGTGCCCTGTGCGCACTGTGAATGATCTAGTTGAGTTTCGTTCTTCGAACGACACACACATCACCTCCACATTGAGCGATAGCCAGGTAGGCGTGGCGGACCGTCTGTACTGCTGCGTGAAGGAACAATACATGTTATGCTAGCATGCCGCATGGACCTCTGGTCTGCGCAGTTTCTGAGTGCACCTATGCTGTCCATGAATGGACCTTCAGCTTTCCGGGGTTCTCCCGAGTACACTCAATGACACCTTGAGCGTCATGAACACAAAAAAACATATGTGGCGCCGGGAAAGCCAAAGCTAGCCTAAAACTGGCACCGGAAATATTGAATTTTGATAGGATCTTGGGTGTTGCTCAGTGGTTGCATGTTGCCTGCACAGAGATTGTTCGTTGGCCATGATGATACACTTGTTGATTGCCGAGTTGGCGTGGAAGATACGAATGCACTACGGTATGAAGGATTCGCACATGTTATGACTGTACGACTGTCAAGACCACTGGTCCAGGGTTCCGGGGTTCTCCCAAGTACACTAAATGACACCTTGAGTGTCGGGAAAACAAAACAAATTAGGTAGAAGGGATGCAGGCGCACCCATACAATCCTCTTATTCCTCTTGCTCTTCCTCCTGCTTTTGCTGGATAAGAGATGAATAAAATTGCGATGGTAAACATGGAGGGGAGGGGTATTGTTGTTGTGGTGTCAGCATGGAGTCACGGCTTGGAATACGGCTTTTTGGTAGCTCGTTTTCATTTCTTGAACCATTTGAAAGCATTGACTTGGCACCGCACTGTTTGTCCTGAATTGTGAGTTGGAAATTTGGCTGACAATGGCTATTTCTACACAATAAAACGGCCATAGTGTTGACTTGTGGCTTGAAATATGACTCCTTAGTGGCTCATTCACCTCACTTTGGTGTTCCAAATGTTTTGGAACGCCAATGGCTCCATTTGGCAGTACCCTTTTTTCCACATGCCATGCCATCTTGATGTTTCGCTTGGGGAGGATTTTGTATACCTGAGTTTCCCCCCAAAATGTATCCAAAAGTGCAGGCTATAGGCATTTCCCACCCGTGGTATGGATTATCGATGGGCACCGGCAGGGCGCGCTTGATAAGCTTTGCCGTGAAGTACAAGAAGGCAAGCCACCGCGCCTGCTGCCAGGAAATCTGCCCCCCTATGCACATCTGCACAGGGCGGTGGGGCCGGGTCCCTACCCCCGTGCGCATCGGCACATGGGGCAACCCCCCCCCCTCAAATCGGCGGCCGAATTCGGCCGACCTCGCCGATTTGTTGGGTTTCTGAATTTCGCCGATTTGTTTTGCCGATTCTTTGGGTTTCTGTGATTTTGCCCATTCGTTCTGCCGACTTGTTCAGCGAGCCAGCAGTACACAGTGCATACCACTGGACCACTAACTTGTACTGCTTTACATTTGCTCAGGGACCATGTACAGACCCAGAGATGCTTGCAAATCAGTGCTGCACACCCACCCAGCACACACTGGGATGCAAATGGGAAGCCTGTATGCATTTATCTTGTTCCAGCAGGCTTTGTGTGTGCATGGAGAACCAATTTTCTCAGGAAGACAAGTGAAAAAAAATGCAAAAAATTTCCGGTCCGTAAACAGTGGGGTTTGAGCCCACGCCAGCCAGCAAAAGTGTGTGGCTATGCATATACCACTGGACCACCACTGTGCACTGCTATATCGCAGCTCAGGGACCATGTAGAGACCGTACATCTGTTGTGCCCACGGTTCTACTGCCGCACGCAATGGTACACCCTGAGGCACCCAGACCAACACACACCTCCTATGCAGCATCTCACGCATGCAATACACACTAAAGCTAGCACGCATGGACCCATTGTCGCACACCACACACATACATGCACACATGGTACCCGCGGCTGCATTCTCAGCCTTGGACACGCTGCTACATTCTGATCCGTTCGCGCACACAAAGGGTCCCATATACGGGCGCCACACGCTACACCACACACACGCACATCCCTTGTGAGGCATTGCGAGCAAACGTGCCCTGTGCGCACTGTGAATGATCTAGTTGAGTTTCGTTCTTCGAACGACACACACATCACCTCCACATTGAGCGATAGCCAGGTAGGCGTGGCGGACCGTCTGTACTGCTGCGTGAAGGAACAATACATGTTATGCTAGCATGCCGCATGGACCTCTGGTCTGCGCAGTTTCTGAGTGCACCTATGCTGTCCATGAATGGACCTTCAGCTTTCCGGGGTTCTCCCGAGTACACTCAATGACACCTTGAGCGTCATGAACACAAAAAAACATATGTGGCGCCGGGAAAGCCAAAGCTAGCCTAAAACTGGCACCGGAAATATTGAATTTTGATAGGATCTTGGGTGTTGCTCAGTGGTTGCATGTTGCCTGCACAGAGATTGTTCGTTGGCCATGATGATACACTTGTTGATTGCCGAGTCGGCGTGGAAGATACGAATGCACTACGGTATGAAGGATTCGCACATGTTATGACTGTACGATTGTCAAGACCACTGGTCCAGGGTTCCGGGGTTCTCCCAAGTACACTAAATGACACCTTGAGTGTCGGGAAAACAAAACAAATTAGGTAGAAGGGATGCAGGCGCACCCATACAATCCTCTTATTCCTCTTGCTCTTCCTCCTGCTTTTGCTGGATAAGAGATGAATAAAATTGCGATGGTAAACATGGAGGGGAGGGGTATTGTTGTTGTGGTGTCAGCATGGAGTCACGGCTTGGAATACGGCTTTTTGGTAGCTCGTTTTCATTTCTTGAACCATTTGAAAGCATTGACTTGGCACCGCACTGTTTGTCCTGAATTGTGAGTTGGAAATTTGGCTGACAATGGCTATTTCTACACAATAAAACGGCCATAGTGTTGACTTGTGGCTTGAAATATGACTCCTTAGTGGCTCATTCACCTCACTTTGGTGTTCCAAATGTTTTGGAACGCCAATGGCTCCTTTTGGCAGTACCCTTTTTTCCACATGCCATGCCATCTTGATGTTTCGCTTGGGGAGGATTTTGTATACCTGAGTTTCCCCCCAAAATGTATCCAAAAGTGCAGGCTATAGGCATTTCCCACCCGTGGTATGGATTATCGATGGGCACCGGCAGGGCGCGCTTGATAAGCTTTGCCGTGAAGTACAAGAAGGCAAGCCACCGCGCCTGCTGCCAGGAAATCTGCCCCCCTATGCACATCTGCACAGGGCGGTGGGGCCGGGTCCCTACCCCCGTGCGCATCGGCACATGGGGCAACCCCCCCCCCCCGCAAATCGGCGGCCGAATTCGGCCGACCTCGCCGATTTGTTGGGTTTCTGAATTTCGCCGATTTGTTTTGCCGATTCTTTGGGTTTCTGTGATTTTGCCCATTCGTTCTGCCGACTTGTTCAGCGAGCCAGCAGTACACAGTGCATACCACTGGACCACTAACTTGTACTGCTTTACATTTGCTCAGGGACCATGTACAGACCCAGAGATGCTTGCAAATCAGTGCTGCACACCCACCCAGCACACACTGGGATGCAAATGGGAAGCCTGTATGCATTTATCTTGTTCCAGCAGGCTTTGTGTGTGCATGGAGAACCAATTTTCTCAGGAAGACAAGTGAAAAAAAATGCAAAAAATTTCCGGTCCGTAAACAGTGGGGTTTGAGCCCACGCCAGCCAGCAAAAGTGTGTGGCTATGCATATACCACTGGACCACCACTGTGCACTGCTATATCGCAGCTCAGGGACCATGTAGAGACCGTACATCTGTTGTGCCCACGGTTCTACTGCCGCACGCAATGGTACACCCTGAGGCACCCAGACCAACACACACCTCCTATGCAGCATCTCACGCATGCAATACACACTAAAGCTAGCACGCATGGACCCATTGTCGCACACCACACACATACATGCACACATGGTACCCGCGGCTGCATTCTCAGCCTTGGACACGCTGCTACATTCTGATCCGTTCGCGCACACAAAGGGTCCCATATACGGGCGCCACACGCTACACCACACACACGCACATCCCTTGTGAGGCATTGCGAGCAAACGTGCCCTGTGCGCACTGTGAATGATCTAGTTGAGTTTCGTTCTTCGAACGACACACACATCACCTCCACATTGAGCGATAGCCAGGTAGGCGTGGCGGACCGTCTGTACTGCTGCGTGAAGGAACAATACATGTTATGCTAGCATGCCGCATGGACCTCTGGTCTGCGCAGTTTCTGAGTGCACCTATGCTGTCCATGAATGGACCTTCAGCTTTCCGGGGTTCTCCCGAGTACACTCAATGACACCTTGAGCGTCATGAACACAAAAAAACATATGTGGCGCCGGGAAAGCCAAAGCTAGCCTAAAACTGGCACCGGAAATATTGAATTTTGATAGGATCTTGGGTGTTGCTCAGTGGTTGCATGTTGCCTGCACAGAGATTGTTCGTTGGCCATGATGATACACTTGTTGATTGCCGAGTTGGCGTGGAAGATACGAATGCACTACGGTATGAAGGATTCGCACATGTTATGACTGTACGATTGTCAAGACCACTGGTCCAGGGTTCCGGGGTTCTCCCAAGTACACTAAATGGCACCTTGAGTGTCGGGAAAACAAAACAAATTAGGTAGAAGGGATGCAGGCGCACCCATACAATCCTCTTATTCCTCTTGCTCTTCCTCCTGCTTTTGCTGGATAAGAGATGAATAAAATTGCGATGGTAAACATGGAGGGGAGGGGTATTGTTGTTGTGGTGTCAGCATGGAGTCACGGCTTGGAATACGGCTTTTTGGTAGCTCGTTTTCATTTCTTGAACCATTTGAAAGCATTGACTTGGCACCGCACTGTTTGTCCTGAATTGTGAGTTGGAAATTTGGCTGACAATGGCTATTTCTACACAATAAAACGGCCATAGTGTTGACTTGTGGCTTGAAATATGACTCCTTAGTGGCTCATTCACCTCACTTTGGTGTTCCAAATGTTTTGGAACGCCAATGGCTCCATTTGGCAGTACCCTTTTTTCCACATGCCATGCCATCTTGATGTTTCGCTTGGGGAGGATTTTGTATACCTGAGTTTCCCCCCAAAATGTATCCAAAAGTGCAGGCTATAGGCATTTCCCACCCGTGGTATGGATTATCGATGGGCACCGGCAGGGCGCGCTTGATAAGCTTTGCCGTGAAGTACAAGAAGGCAAGCCACCGCGCCTGCTGCCAGGAAATCTGCCCCCCTATGCACATCTGCACAGGGCGGTGGGGCCGGGTCCCTACCCCCGTGCGCATCGGCACATGGGGCAACCCCCCCCCCCCAAATCGGCGGCCGAATTCGGCCGACCTCGCCGATTTGTTGGGTTTCTGAATTTCGCCGATTTGTTTTGCCGATTCTTTGGGTTTCTGTGATTTTGCCCATTCGTTCTGCCGACTTGTTGGGGCTTCTGGGATTGTAGGACACCTGATTTGGATGTGTCGACCTAACATGTGCATCATTTACTTCGGGACACTGGATAATACTTTTTCTTTCTACATTGGTTCTTCAGATTGGCACCATGAAGTGTTTTTACTGCCCAGAGAAAGACGCATCTCTGTCCCCTGGGATTCATTGTCCCCCAGTGATCAAACGTTTCTGCGGGACAAGTACCCTGATGCTGGTCAGGGGGCACACCCACCTAGCAGACAGGAAGATGCACATGGGAAGCCTGTGTGAATTCCTCTTCTTCTGGCAAGCTTTGTTTGTGCATGGAAAACCAATTTTCTCAGCAAGACAAGTGACAAAAAAATGCAAAAAAATCGGTCCTGGGTCTGAACCCCGGCCAGCGAGCCAGCAGTACACAGTGCATACCACTGGACCACTAACTTGTACTGCTTTACATTTGCTCAGGGACCATGTACAGACCCAGAGATGCTTGCAAATCAGTGCTGCACACCCACCCAGCACACACTGGGATGCAAATGGGAAGCCTGTATGCATTTATCTTGTTCCAGCAGGCTTTGTGTGTGCATGGAGAACCAATTTTCTCAGGAAGACAAGTGAAAAAAAATGCAAAAAATTTCCGGTCCGTAAACAGTGGGGTTTGAGCCCACGCCAGCCAGCAAAAGTGTGTGGCTATGCATATACCACTGGACCACCACTGTGCACTGCTATATCGCAGCTCAGGGACCATGTAGAGACCGTACATCTGTTGTGCCCACGGTTCTACTGCCGCACGCAATGGTACACCCTGAGGCACCCAGACCAACACACACCTCCTATGCAGCATCTCACGCATGCAATACACACTAAAGCTAGCACGCATGGACCCATTGTCGCACACCACACACATACATGCACACATGGTACCCGCGGCTGCATTCTCAGCCTTGGACACGCTGCTACATTCTGATCCGTTCGCGCACATAAAGGGTCCCATATACGGGCGCCACACGCTACACCACACACACGCACATCCCTTGTGAGGCATTGCGAGCAAACGTGCCCTGTGCGCACTGTGAATGATCTAGTTGAGTTTCGTTCTTCGAACGACACACACATCACCTCCACATTGAGCGATAGCCAGGTAGGCGTGGCGGACCGTCTGTACTGCTGCGTGAAGGAACAATACATGTTATGCTAGCATGCCGCATGGACCTCTGGTCTGCGCAGTTTCTGAGTGCACCTATGCTGTCCATGAATGGACCTTCAGCTTTCCGGGGTTCTCCCGAGTACACTCAATGACACCTTGAGCGTCATGAACACAAAAAAACATATGTGGCGCCGGGAAAGCCAAAGCTAGCCTAAAACTGGCACCGGAAATATTGAATTTTGATAGGATCTTGGGTGTTGCTCAGTGGTTGCATGTTGCCTGCACAGAGATTGTTCGTTGGCCATGATGATACACTTGTTGATTGCCGAGTCGGCGTGGAAGATACGAATGCACTACGGTATGAAGGATTCGCACATGTTATGACTGTACGATTGTCAAGACCACTGGTCCAGGGTTCCGGGGTTCTCCCAAGTACACTAAATGACACCTTGAGTGTCGGGAAAACAAAACAAATTAGGTAGAAGGGATGCAGGCGCACCCATACAATCCTCTTATTCCTCTTGCTCTTCCTCCTGCTTTTGCTGGATAAGAGATGAATAAAATTGCGATGGTAAACATGGAGGGGAGGGGTATTGTTGTTGTGGTGTCAGCATGGAGTCACGGCTTGGAATACGGCTTTTTGGTAGCTCGTTTTCATTTCTTGAACCATTTGAAAGCATTGACTTGGCACCGCACTGTTTGTCCTGAATTGTGAGTTGGAAATTTGGCTGACAATGGCTATTTCTACACAATAAAACGGCCATAGTGTTGACTTGTGGCTTGAAATATGACTCCTTAGTGGCTCATTCACCTCACTTTGGTGTTCCAAATGTTTTGGAACGCCAATGGCTCCATTTGGCAGTACCCTTTTTTCCACATGCCATGCCATCTTGATGTTTCGCTTGGGGAGGATTTTGTATACCTGAGTTTCCCCCCAAAATGTATCCAAAAGTGCAGGCTATAGGCATTTCCCACCCGTGGTATGGATTATCGATGGGCACCGGCAGGGCGCGCTTGATAAGCTTTGCCGTGAAGTACAAGAAGGCAAGCCACCGCGCCTGCTGCCAGGAAATCTGCCCCCCTATGCACATCTGCACAGGGCGGTGGGGCCGGGTCCCTACCCCCGTGCGCATCGGCACATGGGGCAACCCCCCCCCCCCCCCAAATCGGCGGCCGAATTCGGCCGACCTCGCCGATTTGTTGGGTTTCTGAATTTCGCCGATTTGTTTTGCCGATTCTTTGGGTTTCTGTGATTTTGCCCATTCGTTCTGCCGACTTGTTCAGCGAGCCAGCAGTACACAGTGCATACCACTGGACCACTAACTTGTACTGCTTTACATTTGCTCAGGGACCATGTACAGACCCAGAGATGCTTGCAAATCAGTGCTGCACACCCACCCAGCACACACTGGGATGCAAATGGGAAGCCTGTATGCATTTATCTTGTTCCAGCAGGCTTTGTGTGTGCATGGAGAACCAATTTTCTCAGGAAGACAAGTGAAAAAAAATGCAAAAAATTTCCGGTCCGTAAACAGTGGGGTTTGAGCCCACGCCAGCCAGCAAAAGTGTGTGGCTATGCATATACCACTGGACCACCACTGTGCACTGCTATATCGCAGCTCAGGGACCATGTAGAGACCGTACATCTGTTGTGCCCACGGTTCTACTGCCGCACGCAATGGTACACCCTGAGGCACCCAGACCAACACACACCTCCTATGCAGCATCTCACGCATGCAATACACACTAAAGCTAGCACGCATGGACCCATTGTCGCACACCACACACATACATGCACACATGGTACCCGCGGCTGCATTCTCAGCCTTGGACACGCTGCTACATTCTGATCCGTTCGCGCACACAAAGGGTCCCATATACGGGCGCCACACGCTACACCACACACACGCACATCCCTTGTGAGGCATTGCGAGCAAACGTGCCCTGTGCGCACTGTGAATGATCTAGTTGAGTTTCGTTCTTCGAACGACACACACATCACCTCCACATTGAGCGATAGCCAGGTAGGCGTGGCGGACCGTCTGTACTGCTGCGTGAAGGAACAATACATGTTATGCTAGCATGCCGCATGGACCTCTGGTCTGCGCAGTTTCTGAGTGCACCTATGCTGTCCATGAATGGACCTTCAGCTTTCCGGGGTTCTCCCGAGTACACTCAATGACACCTTGAGCGTCATGAACACAAAAAAACATATGTGGCGCCGGGAAAGCCAAAGCTAGCCTAAAACTGGCACCGGAAATATTGAATTTTGATAGGATCTTGGGTGTTGCTCAGTGGTTGCATGTTGCCTGCACAGAGATTGTTCGTTGGCCATGATGATACACTTGTTGATTGCCGAGTCGGCGTGGAAGATACGAATGCACTACGGTATGAAGGATTCGCACATGTTATGACTGTACGATTGTCAAGACCACTGGTCCAGGGTTCCGGGGTTCTCCCAAGTACACTAAATGACACCTTGAGTGTCGGGAAAACAAAACAAATTAGGTAGAAGGGATGCAGGCGCACCCATACAATCCTCTTATTCCTCTTGCTCTTCCTCCTGCTTTTGCTGGATAAGAGATGAATAAAATTGCGATGGTAAACATGGAGGGGAGGGGTATTGTTGTTGTGGTGTCAGCATGGAGTCACGGCTTGGAATACGGCTTTTTGGTAGCTCGTTTTCATTTCTTGAACCATTTGAAAGCATTGACTTGGCACCGCACTGTTTGTCCTGAATTGTGAGTTGGAAATTTGGCTGACAATGGCTATTTCTACACAATAAAACGGCCATAGTGTTGACTTGTGGCTTGAAATATGACTCCTTAGTGGCTCATTCACCTCACTTTGGTGTTCCAAATGTTTTGGAACGCCAATGGCTCCATTTGGCAGTACCCTTTTTTCCACATGCCATGCCATCTTGATGTTTCGCTTGGGGAGGATTTTGTATACCTGAGTTTCCCCCCAAAATGTATCCAAAAGTGCAGGCTATAGGCATTTCCCACCCGTGGTATGGATTATCGATGGGCACCGGCAGGGCGCGCTTGATAAGCTTTGCCGTGAAGTACAAGAAGGCAAGCCACCGCGCCTGCTGCCAGGAAATCTGCCCCCCTATGCACATCTGCACAGGGCGGTGGGGCCGGGTCCCTACCCCCGTGCGCATCGGCACATGGGGCAACCTCCCCCCCCCAAATCGGCGGCCGAATTCGGCCGACCTCGCCGATTTGTTGGGTTTCTGAATTTCGCCGATTTGTTTTGCCGATTCTTTGGGTTTCTGTGATTTTGCCCATTCGTTCTGCCGACTTGTTGGGGCTTCTGGGATTGTAGGACACCTGATTTGGATGTGTCGACCTAACATGTGCATCATTTACTTCGGGACACTGGATAATACTTTTTCTTTCTACATTGGTTCTTCAGATTGGCACCATGAAGTGTTTTTACTGCCCAGAGAAAGACGCATCTCTGTCCCCTGGGATTCATTGTCCCCCAGTGATCAAACGTTTCTGCGGGACAAGTACCCTGATGCTGGTCAGGGGGCACACCCACCTAGCAGACAGGAAGATGCACATGGGAAGCCTGTGTGAATTCCTCTTCTTCTGGCAAGCTTTGTTTGTGCATGGAAAACCAATTTTCTCAGCAAGACAAGTGACAAAAAAATGCAAAAAAAATCGGTCCTGGGTCTGAACCCCGGCCAGCGAGCCAGCAGTACACAGTGCATACCACTGGACCACTAACTTGTACTGCTTTACATTTGCTCAGGGACCATGTACAGACCCAGAGATGCTTGCAAATCAGTGCTGCACACCCACCCAGCACACACTGGGATGCAAATGGGAAGCCTGTATGCATTTATCTTGTTCCAGCAGGCTTTGTGTGTGCATGGAGAACCAATTTTCTCAGGAAGACAAGTGAAAAAAAATGCAAAAAATTTCCGGTCCGTAAACAGTGGGGTTTGAGCCCACGCCAGCCAGCAAAAGTGTGTGGCTATGCATATACCACTGGACCACCACTGTGCACTGCTATATCGCAGCTCAGGGACCATGTAGAGACTGTACATCTGTTGTGCCCACGGTTCTACTGCCGCACGCAATGGTACACCCTGAGGCACCCAGACCAACACACACCTCCTATGCAGCATCTCACGCATGCAATACACACTAAAGCTAGCACGCATGCACCCATTGTCGCACACCACACACATACATGCACACATGGTACCCGCGGCTGCATTCTCAGCCTTGGACACGCTGCTACATTCTGATCCGTTCGCGCACACAAAGGGTCCCATATACGGGCGCCACACGCTACACCACACACACGCACATCCCTTGTGAGGCATTGCGAGCAAACGTGCCCTGTGCGCACTGTGAATGATCTAGTTGAGTTTCGTTCTTCGAACGACACACACATCACCTCCACATTGAGCGATAGCCAGGTAGGCGTGGCGGACCGTCTGTACTGCTGCGTGAAGGAACAATACATGTTATGCTAGCATGCCGCATGGACCTCTGGTCTGCGCAGTTTCTGAGTGCACCTATGCTGTCCATGAATGGACCTTCAGCTTTCCGGGGTTCTCCCGAGTACACTCAATGACACCTTGAGCGTCATGAACACAAAAAAACATATGTGGCGCCGGGAAAGCCAAAGCTAGCCTAAAACTGGCACCGGAAATATTGAATTTTGATAGGATCTTGGGTGTTGCTCAGTGGTTGCATGTTGCCTGCACAGAGATTGTTCGTTGGCCATGATGATACACTTGTTGATTGCCGAGTCGGCGTGGAAGATACGAATGCACTACGGTATGAAGGATTCGCACATGTTATGACTGTACGATTGTCAAGACCACTGGTCCAGGGTTCCGGGGTTCTCCCAAGTACACTAAATGACACCTTGAGTGTCGGGAAAACAAAACAAATTAGGTAGAAGGGATGCAGGCGCACCCATACAATCCTCTTATTCCTCTTGCTCTTCCTCCTGCTTTTGCTGGATAAGAGATGAATAAAATTGCGATGGTAAACATGGAGGGGAGGGGTATTGTTGTTGTGGTGTCAGCATGGAGTCACGGCTTGGAATACGGCTTTTTGGTAGCTCGTTTTGATTTCTTGAACCATTTGAAAGCATTGACTTGGCACCGCACTATTTGTCCTGAATTGTGAGTTGGAAATTTGGCTGACAATGGCTATTTCTACACAATAAAACGGCCATAGTGTTGACTTGTGGCTTGAAATATGACTCCTTAGTGGCTCATTCACCTCACTTTGGTGTTCCAAATGTTTTGGAACGCCAATGGCTCCATTTGGCAGTACCCTTTTTTCCACATGCCATGCCATCTTGATGTTTCGCTTGGGGAGGATTTTGTATACCTGAGTTTCCCCCCAAAATGTATCCAAAAGTGCAGGCTATAGGCATTTCCCACCCGTGGTATGGATTATCGATGGGCACCGGCAGGGCGCGCTTGATAAGCTTTGCCGTGAAGTACAAGAAGGCAAGCCACCGCGCCTGCTGCCAGGAAATCTGCCCCCCTATGCACATCTGCACAGGGCGGTGGGGCCGGGTCCCTACCCCCGTGCGCATCGGCACATGGGGCAACCTCCCCCCCCCAAATCGGCGGCCGAATTCGGCCGACCTCGCCGATTTGTTGGGTTTCTGAATTTCGCCGATTTGTTTTGCCGATTCTTTGGGTTTCTGTGATTTTGCCCATTCGTTCTGCCGACTTGTTGGGGCTTCTGGGATTGTAGGACACCTGATTTGGATGTGTCGACCTAACATGTGCATCATTTACTTCGGGACACTGGATAATACTTTTTCTTTCTACATTGGTTCTTCAGATTGGCACCATGAAGTGTTTTTACTGCCCAGAGAAAGACGCATCTCTGTCCCCTGGGATTCATTGTCCCCCAGTGATCAAACGTTTCTGCGGGACAAGTACCCTGATGCTGGTCAGGGGGCACACCCACCTAGCAGACAGGAAGATGCACATGGGAAGCCTGTGTGAATTCCTCTTCTTCTGGCAAGCTTTGTTTGTGCATGGAAAACCAATTTTCTCAGCAAGACAAGTGACAAAAAAATGCAAAAAAATCGGTCCTGGGTCTGAACCCCGGCCAGCGAGCCAGCAGTACACAGTGCATACCACTGGACCACTAACTTGTACTGCTTTACATTTGCTCAGGGACCATGTACAGACCCAGAGATGCTTGCAAATCAGTGCTGCACACCCACCCAGCACACACTGGGATGCAAATGGGAAGCCTGTATGCATTTATCTTGTTCCAGCAGGCTTTGTGTGTGCATGGAGAACCAATTTTCTCAGGAAGACAAGTGAAAAAAAATGCAAAAAATTTCCGGTCCGTAAACAGTGGGGTTTGAGCCCACGCCAGCCAGCAAAAGTGTGTGGCTATGCATATACCACTGGACCACCACTGTGCACTGCTATATCGCAGCTCAGGGACCATGTAGAGACCGTACATCTGTTGTGCCCACGGTTCTACTGCCGCACGCAATGGTACACCCTGAGGCACCCAGACCAACACACACCTCCTATGCAGCATCTCACGCATGCAATACACACTAAAGCTAGCACGCATGGACCCATTGTCGCACACCACACACATACATGCACACATGGTACCCGCGGCTGCATTCTCAGCCTTGGACACGCTGCTACATTCTGATCCGTTCGCGCACATAAAGGGTCCCATATACGGGCGCCACACGCTACACCACACACACGCACATCCCTTGTGAGGCATTGCGAGCAAACGTGCCCTGTGCGCACTGTGAATGATCTAGTTGAGTTTCGTTCTTCGAACGACACACACATCACCTCCACATTGAGCGATAGCCAGGTAGGCGTGGCGGACCGTCTGTACTGCTGCGTGAAGGAACAATACATGTTATGCTAGCATGCCGCATGGACCTCTGGTCTGCGCAGTTTCTGAGTGCACCTATGCTGTCCATGAATGGACCTTCAGCTTTCCGGGGTTCTCCCGAGTACACTCAATGACACCTTGAGCGTCATGAACACAAAAAAACATATGTGGCGCCGGGAAAGCCAAAGCTAGCCTAAAACTGGCACCGGAAATATTGAATTTTGATAGGATCTTGGGTGTTGCTCAGTGGTTGCATGTTGCCTGCACAGAGATTGTTCGTTGGCCATGATGATACACTTGTTGATTGCCGAGTCGGCGTGGAAGATACGAATGCACTACGGTATGAAGGATTCGCACATGTTATGACTGTACGATTGTCAAGACCACTGGTCCAGGGTTCCGGGGTTCTCCCAAGTACACTAAATGACACCTTGAGTGTCGGGAAAACAAAACAAATTAGGTAGAAGGGATGCAGGCGCACCCATACAATCCTCTTATTCCTCTTGCTCTTCCTCCTGCTTTTGCTGGATAAGAGATGAATAAAATTGCGATGGTAAACATGGAGGGGAGGGGTATTGTTGTTGTGGTGTCAGCATGGAGTCACGGCTTGGAATACGGCTTTTTGGTAGCTCGTTTTCATTTCTTGAACCATTTGAAAGCATTGACTTGGCACCGCACTGTTTGTCCTGAATTGTGAGTTGGAAATTTGGCTGACAATGGCTATTTCTACACAATAAAACAGCCATAGTGTTGACTTGTGGCTTGAAATATGACTCCTTAGTGGCTCATTCACCTCACTTTGGTGTTCCAAATGTTTTGGAACGCCAATGGCTCCATTTGGCAGTACCCTTTTTTCCACATGCCATGCCATCTTGATGTTTCGCTTGGGGAGGATTTTGTATACCTGAGTTTCCCCCCAAAATGTATCCAAAAGTGCAGGCTATAGGCATTTCCCACCCGTGGTATGGATTATCGATGGGCACCGGCATTTTAAACACAAGCTGTGCAGTTGAACATCATGAGATTGTGATAACGTGTCAGGTATCCCGCCCCACGCTTGCGCAACTGCAGCTTTGCCTGAGCACGGCAACCCCGCATTACTGTCAGTTTTTGGGCCGCCATTTTTTGGTCCGGCATGGAAGGTCAAGAATGCAACCTCATTGTGTGTGGGAAGACAAGGAAAGACGGACCAGAGCACAGACTTGGTCCCCCCCTCACAGTGTTGTGCCTTGTTTGGTTGATTGGGAGCCATAATTAATGTTGCTTTACCCACAATGTAGCCCTGTCTGCGCACAAGCTAAGCACATCGATCATGGTGCCATCCTAGGCTAAATTTGCGCTCAAATGCTTTGAATGAAGCGTCACTAGAGCTGTCCGTTGCAGAATATTCAGATTCATGGACAATGGGGAATGCAAACATCGCCTTTCCGACACACGGCTAGCAAAGCAACTGCTCCAGGATACTTATCCCACTCACCTGTAATGTGTGAAGCCACCAAAAACATCCAACATCTCTGCGGAGGTATTAAGGGGTGGTGAACAGACCATTGTTGCACTTCGGTCCTGAGATGTAGGGCAGAAACACCATTCAAGTCTTTTGTGGATTCAGGACTTGGTACCATAGCCATAAATCTATGAGAAAATTCAAGTCTTTTGTGGATTCAGGACTTAGTACCATAGCCATAAATCTATGAGAAAAGTAAGGGTGGGGATGAAGCATTGATGGTATAGGCAGCAGAGTAAGTGATTGCATTGTGCTCTTGAGAGGTTCTATGTTTGTGGCGAGCAATAGTGTTTGTACAATTTTTGTGGCCAATGGGTTTGCTCTCCATCAAGGCCATTTTGGGGAGGGAAAAGTTAGGACGTTCCAGGTGTACTCGCTACAAAAGTAGCACACCAGTGCACACATGGCACCTGTATTTCCCCTCAGTCTGCAGTCTGTGTGCTATTATACATTTTTTAAACCCACGCATAGTGTGCTTTACATCTAATAGATGAATAACACTGCAAGGGATACGATAGTGGCATGGCGTAAGACAGAAGCAATCAGGTATGTTGGAACGAACTCCCACAAACATTGCTTTTATGTTGCCACGAGAAGGATGAATGGTGCCTGCAAGTGCACTAATTGGTGTGCCAACATGAACTTGTTAAGCGGAATGACGAAGCCATGTACACGCAGAGCCCATGATCAAGTACTAGGCCACTCGGGGGATGCATGCAACACAGGATATGCAGGACAGTGGGTGCCAAGATGTCCTCAAGGCAAGACACTATGATGGTATGGGGGTATAGGAGGGTAGATAAGTGGCTCCAATCAATGGGATAGTCATACCCCCCCCCCCCCGTGTCCAACGAACACTGTGTCCAACGAACACTACCCGTTCGAACCGTATTTTTTGTGTACCTAATTAATTCGGTACATAATTAGGTACGAGACATCAGAATTGAGGTTTCAGGCCAAAGGTGCGGGGAAATGAGGGGCTGTTGCAATGTATGTTGCAGAAAACTCTAAAGCAGGGTGTGGGGAAGTGGTGTCCCTCAACTACAGGACCTCTATTGCCCACTATGACTGACTCCCTACTGGCACCTGGCCGTGAGGTGCTGTACAAGCGGTACCACACCGGCGAGCTTGTACCAGCCACAATTCTTGGGCCTTTTGATGACGGTGATGACTTTGTCCGGCTGAAGTACAGCCGAAATGGGCGCGACTATGAAAACCCATCCGCCCCTCTCAGTGCGGTGCAGTTCCATCTGTGTTCCCCTTCACCGATGTCATCAACTTCATCGGAGGAGACCCCGCAGCCCACCTCTCGCGGTCGCCCCACCTCTCCACCATCACACTCTTCGCTTCCACCTGGTTGGGAGCAACGCCGAACCCCCGATGGACGTGTGTTCTACGTGAACCACACCAAACGGGAAACCCAATGGGAGGAACCCCCCCCCGCGTACTCCTCCGTGCGCGCTTCACAGCCCCCCCCAAGGGCGTGGTTTGGGCCAAGTCAGGGCGTGGGGTGTGGGGTTTGTGCCATCTTTTTGAGGACACCCTGTACCTAACCCGTGATTTGATAGAGGACAGTGCTGTCCCATCAAATCTGTCCGTCCCCAAGGTGAGCGACTCGGATGGGGCTGCCACTTCTGCCCGTGCCAAGAAAAGCCCCAAGCCCGGGGAGCACGTTCAGCTTTTCCGCATGAAGCGGGACCGCAACAAGGGCTTCTACTCGGAAAAGTGTTAAGTGGAAGTCTCCAGCGCATTGTGCTTTGCATGGGCTGGGTATCTCGTGCACAGGGATGTGTTACCGCCGGTTCACAACATTGTCGCGCGCAACGAACACTGTGTCCAACGAACACTACCTGTTCGAACCGTATTTTTTGTGTACATAATTATTCGTTGGACACGGGGGGGGGGGGGGGGGACACAGACGGCTCCTCAGCGGTGGAGGGCCACGCAGGCCGTCTGGCAGGATATGGCATATTTTGTGAAAAGCAAACGAGCATAGCGGCTTTTGTGCCGGATGAATACAGGCAACAAACAACTCGGCAGAGCTGCTGGCAGTCATCAGAGCGCTTCGCATATTTAGCACAGGGGACATTGCGATCTGCACGGACTCACAGTACGTGGTCCTGGGGGCGACCGGCGCTGCGCGCCGCTGGCGCCTGCGTGGGTGGATAGGGTCGTGTGGCCCAGTCTCCAACGTTCCCCTGTGGGAACAACTCGTGGCTGCACTAGATGAGAATCCACGCACTGTTCATTGGGTCAAAGTACCTTCACACGTAACCATCGAAGGTAACAATGAGGCGGACCGCCTGGCTGACCAGGGCAGGCAACTGCACCCGCGGTTCCCTCACCTACGCACCCCATACCTGCTGCTCTCTGTGGCTGGCACACCGCGTGCCCCAAAAAAGCCTAAGCTACTTACACTAGACAGCTCTCCGCTTCCGGTGAAACGTCTTGATTTTGGCGCACAGGCATCACCTCCGCTCATTCACTCCATTGAAGGACAGGCGGTCCTCACTACACTCAACCTTACACTCATGGCTGACGCTCTCTCGACAACATCTGACATCAGTCACTGTGACACTGATTCATGGAGTGCAGAAAGCACTGACAGTGCAAGCCAGCTCAGCTCACGCACGTGCTCCACAGAAGGCAGTCGTGACTAACTGCTTTGTATCCACTGGCACTGTGGTTTCCACGCCAGTTTACCACCCTCACACCCTCCTCTCCTCCTATTGTATGTTTCTCCCTGCTCTGTTTGAAACTAAACAGCAACTGACGGGGACAGGCCGAGTGAGTGCCATGCTATGCAGCCCAGTCAGTTTGCAAGTAGTACAATGAATGCAGTCCAGACCTTATGGACGACTGCTGTTTTTATTGATCCTGGTTGTTCTTTAGAGTCGGCAGAAAGGACAAGCACTCAAGTGACCCGCAGAGCTAACCGCAAAAAACGCCTCACTGTATCGTAGTTTTGGGAGGGCACCTCCCGACTGGGCGCCCCCGCCCCGGGGCGCCACCGATGAGTTTTCGGCTCAAAACTTGGATTTGGCAAGGGCACCATCTAGGCTCTGGGATGGCTAGAGCAGAGTAGAGCCCGAAGTGTTGGAACAAAGTAATGGCTAAAACGGAAAAGAGAAGTGTTGCTTGCTTGCTTGCTTTTTGCTTGCTTGCTTGTTGCTTGTTGTTAGCTAGATTTAAGGGGAGAGGGGTGTAGTAATACATACAAGTACATGGTTTCGCAGTAATGTAGGAGAGTAGGAGTTGAACCTCGCATTTTGAGCATGATTCTAATGGAGGCCTTGGTACAAACACATTCGTGTGACACTTGTCAACACACGCATGACACTTTCCCCGTCGGTAGGTTGGTCGGCCGGTAGATAGGTAGGTAGGTAGATAGGTAGGTAGGTTGGTTGGTAGGTAGGTAGGTAGGTAGGTAGGTAGCCATAAAGATGAGCTTGTCGCCAGCCAAATGGAGGCATATGTGTAGTGTGCGCAACCCATTTTCAATGAAGATGCTATGGTACATTCTGAGAGGGTACTTAGATACCGAGACTGTCTCGTACAGAAAAAACAAAGCCATGTACATGCAAAGAAAGTCAAAGTCAAAGCGAAGGGGGCTGGGTGGGCTTTTTGGAAGTTTTCCTCCTCTTTCCCGCGGGCATGTGTGGAGAGTGCCCTACGAAACATGCATCCCATGATGGGTACAAAAGGTATTTCCTGATGGGAAACACGCGTCCATTCTGCTGTGTTTGATTCCCCCGATAGCCCTGCAGCCACGTGCATTCTGTCAAAGTTCTTCTTGTGCCTGGTTCCCAGTGCAATGGGTGTTTCTTGCAGCCCTTCCATCTTGACCAAGTCACTTGCCCGGTATGCGTTCATCAAACACCCTCTGGCGCCGGGTGGGCAGCCGATAGCGTTCATCCACGTCATTTTCTGGGCACTAGCAGCGATTGGAATGTGCGTGTCGGAGGCTTTTTTTGATTTCATGGCTGCTGGCTTCCGACTCCGCCATTCTGTACACCATTGGTCGAACTACACCATGATACTCATCTTACTGGTCATCATTGGTACCTTAACCTTTGTTAAGCAGGTGAGGGCGTATTCGGAAGGCATTTTATCATGTGGCACATGCCTGATGACGTGCTACATTGCTTTCCGCTTCGACTGTCTTACAACCGTGGTCTCCACTTTCTTGACCAAGTCGTGGCCACCGGATTTGCCGCCCATCATGACATCAACAGCCGTCGACCAGATCTTTCAGACGCCACACGAACTTGTCGGGACTTGTTTTTGGGCATGTGCCCTACTGTACAATACCGTACAATCCTCATCTGTGAGACGGGCTGCAATTGTCCCCGCTGCTGTGTGCAGTGTGGTCAATGTGTTGGTGTTTTGTGTTGGACCGACGGTGTCGACCAACACATATGGTTCGTTGTTCTATATGGTGAGCTTGCCCATCTGTATGGAGCTGTTTCTGTTCCCCCATACCATCATAACGATGCTGCAGCTCAACAAAATCAAAGAAGACCAGGAGCTTCTATATCAAAGTCAACAGCGCGAGCTTGCTCATCAACGAGCCTCGCAAAAGGCTGATGGGTTGCTGAATCACATATTGAAGAACAACATCATTGACGCCCAAAATTCCATTGACATGTTTCTTGACAAAGACGCTGATGAGGCCATCCTCATCCATTCAAGAGCCCTGCTCTTTAGAAGTAAATGGTGGTGCAAGCTACGGGAGGCAATGCTCCGCATCACCGAAGGCAGCTACGAAAAGAAAGTGCAAACCATGTCATTGTCTCGCTTCTGCAGTGACCTCCTTGTCGGACGCCCAGTAGTTACCCTCGACTGCCCGTCAAGTGCGGCATCGCTCGACCCCATCGCCTGTAGCATCGTGCTGGACAACGCAGTCACCAACGCCATCCGTCACGGCTGCGGTGAGGACCCAGAGCTCAAATTGACCGTCGAAATTTCAGACCACGGTTCAGCCCAGGCCCTTTCCTTTACGCTGATGAACAGAGCCAAGGCCGGAGCCCCACAGCTGGCCGAATGGTCTGCTTCCAGTACCGAGGCTGTGCATGCATGCAACTCTGTTGACCCATATGATTCCGTTTCTACCGGTCTTGGGTTGCAGCACATTGCCATGGTCGTTAATCTTTGTGGGATGTCGGCGGAGCTTTGGCAAGAGGATGCCTACGTCTATTTCCGGCTCCGCACAGAGACTGAGACCTCATCCGACACTTCAGCGTCGTCTGACCCTACGAACGAATACAGGCCTCGGCATCTCCCATCTCCTGTGCACATTCTGTGCATCGATGACAGCCCCGTCGCCCGCAAGACGTTGGCCATCGTCTTGCCGAAGAAAATCCTGGGCGCTGTGGTTGACGTCTTTGGGGAAACGCTGGCCGACGTGGAGCTGTTCAAACAAGCAGTTGCACGGGGGTGCGATATTGTGATCGTCGACCAGAATATGAGCTTCCCAGGGGCTGAAGTCAAGGGCACCACCTTGATCCGTGCCATCTTTGCGGCAGGATATGCAGGCCTTGCATGTGTACGGTCAGCGAACTGCACCGATGCTGATCAGAGCGACTACTTTCGCAGTGGTGCCCATTGCGCCATTGACAAGGACAGTCAGTGGCCTGAAGTTGTCCAGCTGCTGGATACTGCGTATGCATCCAACATTGCCCATCGCCCCACCATCGACACCGTCAACACTGTGAGTATGGAGTCAGAGCCTCAGTTGCCAGGGTGTGTGCCATAGCAATTTTTCAACAACAATGAGTGGTTGGTCGACCTAGACGCAACCAGTGTAGGACTTTGACTGAGGAGCACCACTCAAGATGCCTTTGCCTGCACATACACCCTGGCAGCTCTTAGTGCCGGAGTGCGTGCATGTAACAACCCGCATCTGTACGTGGCTGCCCACGTACCCGCCCCCCCACTTGCAACCCCCCCCCCCCCCCCCAAATTGGCGGCCGAATTCGGCTGACCTCGCCGATTTGTTCCGCCGATTTGTTGGGTTTCTGAATTTCGCCGATTTGTTTTGCCGGTTCTTTGGGTTTCTGTGATTTTGCCCATTCGTTCTGCCGACTTGTTGGGGCTTCTGGGATTGTAGGACACCTGATTTGGATGTGTCGACCTAACATGTGCATCATTTACTTCGGGACACTGGATAATACTTTTTCTTTCTACATTGGTTCTTCAGATTGGCACCATGAAGTGTTTTTACTGCCCAGAGAAAGACGCATCTCTGTCCCCTGGGATTCATTGTCCCCCAGTGATCAAACGTTTCTGCGGGACAAGTACCCTGATGCTGGTCAGGGGGCACACCCACCTAGCAGACAGGAAGATGCACATGGGAAGCCTGTGTGAATTCCTCTTCTTCTGGCAAGCTTTGTTTGTGCATGGAAAACCAATTTTCTCAGCAAGACAAGTGACAAAAAAATGCAAAAAAAATCGGTCCTGGGTCTGAACCCCGGCCAGCGAGCCAGCAGTACACAGTGCATACCACTGGACCACTAACTTGTACTGCTTTACATTTGCTCAGGGACCATGTACAGACCCAGAGATGCTTGCAAATCAGTGCTGCACACCCACCCAGCACACACTGGGATGCAAATGGGAAGCCTGTATGCATTTATCTTGTTCCAGCAGGCTTTGTGTGTGCATGGGGAACCAATTTTCTCAGGAAGACAAGTGAAAAAAAATGCAAAAAATTTCCGGTCCGTAAACAGTGGGGTTTGAGCCCACGCCAGCAAAAGTGTGTGGCTATGCATATACCACTGGACCACCACTGTGCACTGCTATATCGCAGCTCAGGGACCATGTAGAGACCCAGAAACGAAAAATTTGTTTTCAAAATTGAGAGATATTCTACGTTTCCACATGAATGCAACTATTGAGCAACCATAAGGAAGGTGTGTTAGGGGTCTGGGACTGAGATCCAGGGCACTGGGAGCCTGTTTTGCCGAAAAATCGGTCCGCCGATTTGTGCGCCGATTTGTTAGGATTACTTCGCTGATTTGCGGGGGGGGGGGGGGTTGACTTGCGCAAGCACCGCATTGTCTAAGCACCGGCACCCCTCCCCAAAGCATGCCCCGTACCCTGCCTGCCACCATCCCCACACTTGCTTGCCTGATCCGTTGGTGTACAGAACCGACAGTGTCGAAGCACATGCTTGTGATCCTTCAGCTGGTTACACAAGGGGCACATCTTGCTGCCTCTTTGTCCTCTTCATGCCAATGCGTGCGGCCGAGGAGCTGCGGCAGCCACCGGAAGTGCGGCGCCTGTTTGGACGCCTGTTTTTGCGAAAGTGGGAACTAGACTTTATGCGTCGCGTTTTGTGGAAGAACCTGCCCATTGGAGGCCGCATGGGCCATTCCCCCATCCCACTGGTCCAGCGTCGGACCATGGTCGCCATCCCCTGTGGATATTGATCTCAGTTGTACGTCCTGCACTCCCATATCATAGGCCATTTTAAACGTGTAGGCTATGGCCTCTAAGTGTTCCAGCCGGACCACCCCCGCAATCACTAAATCTCTCCATCTCAGGACCCCTTTTCGCACCAGCCTGGGACACACATATGTCAGACCAATCGATGTTGCGGCTCCGCCACGCATGTGTCACTTTGGAACTGATTGCACCTACCGGTGGGATACTGGGGGTGACGGCCATCATTGGATTATGGCTAAGCTCCGGGACCCGGTTTGACCGTCGTTTTCTGACCACGGTTTTTACGGTCAGAAACTTTGCGGAACGCGATTCTGTGCCAAATGTAGAGGAAAACAGGGGCTGTGTCATGTTTGGGATGAGTCCTCCTGCTCATAACAACAGTATGCTTGGTGCTGCAAACCGCTGCTGTTTGTTTTGATGTGATTTTCAGCCATGACTGTCCCCCCCCCCCCCCTGCATAGTAATCGCCCTTGCATAGTAAGTGGGGGGGGGGAGCCGGAGTTGACTGGTCGTTGAATACATGCCTGTGATTGAAATAGACAAACGGCTGAGAAGCCGCTCCCTTTTCCACCATCACCCTGCAGCTTTTGAGTTCTTTCCTTTGCATGCACATAAACCCTGGCACTTCTTGGTGCCGGAGTTCATGCATGTAACAACCAGCATCTGTAAGTGGCTGTCCACGTACCATTTTTATCGAACTCAACCTCTGGCAATGCCCACAGGTGGTAGTTTTCCTGATCGCCGTGCTGATTGTTGTGAGCGGCCTTTTCTCATGGTGAAGGGTATCCCCCCCCCCCCCCCGCGCCTAGGAACCGCCTTGTGCAAGGGCCGCCCCCTGGTTCCGCGGTCGAATTCTCACACAACTTTTTTTACCAGGGTATTGGGTTTTTCATGGTTCTGGTGGATGTAGGACAGCTATTCAGGTGTGCAGGACAACATGTCATGTGTCTTGCTGCGGGTCCCCCCATCAGGGGGGACCCTATCAGTCACTCACAGGTGCACATACCACTTAAACCCCTCCCCCCTGCTCTTGACCCCTTCCCCGAAGCAACCAGCCCCTGACAAGGAAACAAACAAAAGTCAGTTAAACACAGGGGGTCACTGACAGCACCTCTTTGCAAATTTTCATTTTCATTTTTGGCGAACCACCCTTTCTTAGTTAAACAGGTGCTGTCTGATGGCTGGGTACCTGGGCAGGCAGGTTTCACCTTCTTACCCTACTGGGGTACTATTCAAGTGTGGCCCACAGCTTGCTTCACCTGTGGCTGAATGAGCACCACGTGGGTGGGGATTAAGCTGGGGCCGCCGTGGTCCTTCATGAGTAGCTAAGAAGGCGAGGGAATACCAACTGTGTTTGTGCATACAAGCTTTTGTGAACATTCACAGAACATTCACACAATAGTGCTTCACTTGTGGCGATGATGGCCCTGTGGCAGGCTGGGCCTGAGCGTTTGTGGAAGTCCTGGCCCATCACCCACTTTTTGAAATCTGTGATTGTCCACCTGGAACGTGAGGAGGTGAGCACCGACGTGCTGCCAGCTGTACCCCCCCCCCCCTCCCCTTGGCTTGCAACCCCTCCCCCCCCTCCGTGGGAGGCTGTCACTTCAATGCGTTTGCTGGTTAACATTTGTTGTGGAGGTTTGTGTTGCTTGTGTGTCACAGGAGGCATTGGTTGCTTCAAGTGCATCAGCTGCATGTTTTCTGTGGTATTCTCTCTCCAAAGCTGGTGTATGGGGTGTTGTGTTGCCCCAAATGTTTTCTCCTTGTGACCATGTATGGTACCATTCACGCACACTTACTGCTCATGGCCACTGTTGTGGGTCCGTTACCAAATGAGGCCCCAATTTTGGCACATTTGGTACATGCGTCCTGGTGGACACTGAAGTGGATCATGAGAATGCTCAACTCTCAAGGATAGAGCCTGTGGTGGTTGGACATTGGCCTGGCTTGAGACACCCAGACACAGACACAACCCACTGTCATGGCAAATGTGTCCCAGAAGCGCTGCTTGCAGTCCACGTTGGATGCCTTCTTGAAGCCCATTCGGGTTGTCATGGAAAATACCGCCAACAACGTGCAATTGACTACCACCCCCCCCACCGCCCTGGGGAGATCGTCCTTTGGCGTGCCCCCCCCCCCCCCCTTTGTAGGGAGACCTTCGCTCGCTAAGGTAGGGGTATTCCAAAGAGTGGTTTCATCTCTTTTTGCGGCAATGACCAACGGTGCCTGCTTTGAGGCTCTTAGGATGAGCTGAACTTTTACCCTATGGCCACCATAGCTCGTTTCACCAATCAAATTCATGGCTTGGGGGGGTTAGGGTTGGAAAAGCAGCCGCTTGATCAGCGGTTTGATCGTTGTGCAAGGCGGTCACTATGCAAGCAGGGTGCCTGACAACAAGTATCATTCCACTGACAGCTGTCGGTGCGCAATTAATTGCTGGTGGTTGGCGGTCAGTGGTTGACCGCCTGTGGTCAGGCCCAGCCCAGAGAAACATCCTTCCTTGAACACCGTGGTCATGTAAAAAAACACAAATGGGGTCCGAAAGGACAACCTTTTGTACACCGAAATTCAAGAAACTCCCTTCAATCGGACCCAACAAAAATCCAGTGCAAGAAAGCAAGCACCGCCCTCAGGCAGCAAGTGTACCCACCCCCCCCTCCTCCTTTGCGCAACCACAGGCTTGTCCAAGCACGCAGTGGTCGTTGAACCGCCATCTTTAGGATTTTTTGGGACCACTGTTTTTTGTGGTTCTGAATGCAGGATTGCGCGTTTGTGACACGCTTGTAGAGGGAAAGAGGGGGCCATTCATCTCTTTCCATGATTGCATTGCATGGCCGTGTGGCAAATTGTCTTTCTATTATGTGTGGGCGGGAGCATGATGTCTTTTGTGCCATTCTTCAACATCCGTATTTGCAACACCACTTAATCAAACAATTCGTACAATTTTTCACTGGCTGGCCAGCAGCATTGAATCAATGTTGCACCATCCTTGGTGTCATGTGTTTGTTTTGTGAATACAACAAATTGACACCACAAATGGAAAGTAATGGACAAAAATAACGGAAAAAACACGTACTCTCGGGAACTACTCACCCTTGTTCCTAGCCCCCCAACCCCCCAAAACCCCCTTAAACCACCCAAAATGAATATTTGGCACCTTTTTGTGCAAAAATAACATGAAAAAAATCACAAAATAACACCAAAAAAACACCAAATCTGGGAAATTAACAGGCTTTTATGGTACCAACGCATCAACCCGTCAACAACCTTCGTGACGGGTGTTAGGGAGACGCTTGGCACAGCGGAAGCAAAGCAATGATCATAAAACTCGTCAGGCAAATATCAAATGAAAGTCATGGAGGCTAGGCGCCTTTCAAAAAAAATCGACACTCAGAAAATGCATACGCACACACACACACACACATACACAGGTGGGCACAATGTTTTCCTTTCGATATGTCCTTGTTACCAAGCTTGGGCTCTACGCCTAGGCCACAACAACGCGGCTCTCCACGTGCCCACATATAAACTATCTTGATGTCCACTGGATTTTCTTTGCTGGCGGCAGCCGCCGGCTCCGTGGCCTCGTACATGCAGGCGCCAATATTGTTTGGTGCCGATCCTTCTTCGCTCCCCCCACCGCCCTAGTACCCGCCGGTATCTGCTGGAGAGAATTCGGTCTCTGGTAGGGTCCCTCCGGAGGCCCAATACAGCGTCTATGATGCGTCTGCTTCTTCTGCCATGGATGCATTTGATGGTGCTCAATATATCGAGGAAGAGTGGAGAGTTTGGAATCAGTAGCAGCAGCAACAGCGGTGGCCTGACCGCACGACAGTGGTCGAGCCACGACCGCCGCCATCGTCGCTGCCGCCGCTGACCCCTTTGCTGCCTGTTGCGTCTGCCGAACCGTCTGTAGCCTCGCCAGTGGGGGATGAGCAGCCACCGCGTGCGCCAATTGCTGCCTCTGCTTCGTCTGTACCTGTGGCTGCGCCTGGGGCAGGTGTTGATGCTGCGGCCATGTTTGCGGTGCGTGACCAATTTCTTCAGAAACATGCAGTTCAGGGCCCGTCGCCTCTGATGGCCCATGAAGGGACACAGTCGTCTATTGCTGCGGGCGTTGCGTCGGAGCATATCAATTACGTTTTCTTGGCTCGGCCTTGGCAACAAGCCTCAGATGCACGGGGTACCATGCTGTGCCGGAAGCGCCTCCTTGAAGATCCCACTCCCTTGCCGCAAGTACTCTGGAGGCATGAAGCGCTCAACGTCGCCTTTTTCGCTTCCGAGGACTCTCTTGCAGACGTGATGAAGGTCATGCAACAAGTGCACCGACCTGTTCACGTCAATGCAATGCATCTATTGTGTTGGGGGCTGCCGACAGGCCACTATACGACAGGGCCACCTTCCTGAGGGAGAAATTGCCCTAGGCATGGGTAGAGGTTAGTAAGTTTCAGCACCCCCTGTTTGGGACGGGGGGGGGGGGGCTTCACCTTACAGCTTGGCATATGCATACTACCTCGGATTTTACAACGCAGTCTTCCCCCCCAAGATCGTTGATCAAATCCCGGCCCCTCATCACTGTGGGCACGCCGCCAGCCCGGCTCTTTCTGGCGACATGTGCCCCGGATGACCTCTGGGCAGTTTCGGTGCCGACTAACCGGGTGGATGAGCTGCTGAAAGTCGCCGGATGTGAATATGATCAGGTACAGCTTTTGCAGGGCCCCCGTGGCCGGCAGGACACCCAGTGGGTGCTTCTGCCCCAAGTCCCCGAGGAAAAACGGCTTGAAGTCTAGAAAGAATTTTACACTGTGCCGTGTGCTGCCTTTGTATCATATGGAGTATATGAAGGCTGCCTCAATGGTGCTGCCACGGTCATTGAGACCTTTCTTCAGAAAAAGAAGCGCACCCCCGCTGCCCTCACCGGGTCATGGCGCGCAATGGATTATCGTTATAAGGTTCATGCGTCCTGCTTTTCGGTTATGCCTGGTTGGAGATGCCATCTTTGTCCCTCTGGCACCAGGCTGTGCATTTGTTTTTACGTGGTGTTCAAGGTTGGCTCTCGGATGGCAACATCCCGGTCCTACCTGGCTCGAAGGTAGACAGCGCGAAGCACACAGCAGACTCCTCTGGGACCCCAGACCCCCACATGTTCCGACTAGGCAACACGGACAAAGTAGGGCGGAAACGGGCCCGTGCAGGGAGGGTGGTGGAGGCTATTTATGTGTCTGATGCATATGTTGACGGCTCCTATGCAGAGGAAGGGCCAAGGGGGGGGGGGGGTTCGCAGGCTATGGAGTGTGGTTTGGCGCCCTTCATCCCCTGAATATATCCTCCCCCCTTCCATGGCCAGTCCAGACCAATAATAGAGCGGAGCTGACGGCCTGCGTTGAGGCCCTACGGGCGGTCCCGTTGTCGCAGCCGTTGCGTATCATTACCGACAGTAAGTATGTGTATGACGGTGTGACCCTGTACATGCACCGCTAGGCACTACAGGGCCGCCGAGTCACCAACCAGGACCCGTGGGAGTCCCTCAAAACGGTGCTGCGGGCCCGTTCGGCAGAGACACTCTGGAAGCATGTATGCAGTCATGTTGGTATCGTTGATAATGAACGTGCAGTTTCGTTAGCGAACCAGGGGCGGCGACGTCACCCAGATAGGGTGCGCTATCTCCAGGACCGGCTCACCCATCACGGTCAGTGCCCGGTAGTGTTAGCCTCCTAACCAGCCTCGCTACTGCAGGTAACTACACTCTGCCATGGGGTGAACGCCCTTGCCAGCTTTGGACCATTTTTGCGCATTAAGGTATAAGAGGCATGGACGGTATAGTGGTATGTGCCATGGACTGGCAATCGTCGTCGTCGGGGGTTCGAACCCCCCTTCCGTCCAGGGGCTGTTGGCTACCCCCCCCCCCCCCCCGCCACCGCCCGCACAGTATCTCGTGCCATCACCGGCACCGCCGGTGGATGGGTGGCGTGCCTCGTCCTCGTCATATTTTTCCACCGCACACGGTGTCATATCTTTCCACACAAAAGCGCAGGGCACCAGCACACCTGTAGCAGTGCGCCCCGCCACCGGCACCGCCGGTAGACTTGAGCCGCATCTCCTCCTCGTATTCCGCCTCGGGGGTTCGAACTGGCGTCTCCAAGGCGGTGGCCGGCTGCACGGCTGCCACGGTAAGCGGCCAGAACCTAACCCCGCAGGCGGCCTACTTTGGAAGTGCCACAATATGATGCTAATTTGCAGCTTGTATGTTTGTTTGTTGCGGTGTTTTCGCCTTTAAGTGGTTCTGCTAGTTCGCTGCGGGGTGGAACCAGGGAAACTGTGTGCCGACTTACCCCACACCCTCTCTCCATGGTTGGCTGGCTGGCGGTCGTGAGGACCTACAAGGGGGGACATGAAAGCTTGCTAATGCCCCCCCTCCCCTGAGTCTATGTGTGAACTGGTCTACGCTGCAGTGCAGCAAGCAAAACACTGAACAATGTGGTTATGACCATGCGCCTGTGACACGGGGGCGTATGCGAGCCCAGTTTCCGTTGCCTCATGGCCTGAGTCTATGTGTGGATCACGCATTGCTTGTTGGTGAGGTGGCAGTCTGTATTGTCACTGTAGCTTAATGGTATGCGCCGGGTCTCGTATGCTGTAGGCGGTGGTTCGAACCCCGAGGAGGGTTGGGATGCACTGGGCGGCGAGGCGGCCCCGCCTTTTGTGCCTGTGGACGGAGGAAGTTGACGTCTTCAGTATGGTATAGTGGCCAGGGCATTGCACGCCGGCCGGATAGTGCAAGGTTCGAATCCGGGGGGGCTCGAAATGCGTAGATTTCGTGTTACAGTCTATGACTATCTACATAGCATCTAGGTTATTTTTCTGCAACCATGTGCCCGGTATATGCCCCCCCCCCCCTTCAGTCTCAAGGGATGCATGGGGCTGGGATGTGGGGAGCGGTAGGGCACACGGGCATGCAATGCGTGTGTTGCTGTCGTGCGGTTGTTTCTGAGGGCAGGAGCCGTGGTGTGTTGGCGGCATCTGTAATTATGGAGTCTCGTGCCCGCTTGGCAGCCCCATCTGTAGGGCTGAACAATCAAACTCATGGTTTGCAGCAGCGGTAGGACT
Organism: Eutreptiella sp. 'Long Island Sound 2002'; assembly: GCA_964036045.1. Taxonomy (NCBI): domain Eukaryota; phylum Euglenozoa; class Euglenophyceae; order Eutreptiales; family Eutreptiaceae; genus Eutreptiella; species Eutreptiella sp. 'Long Island Sound 2002'. Next base: position 180,155,782 of record OZ038379.1, read on the forward strand.
TTAGGATTGTTGAACCTCGCAGTTGGAGCAGATTCGAATGGATTCCTTGGCACACACATACACACACACACACACACACACACACGCACACACAGATACACAAGCACTCTGCTCAGCTAGAGTGTCAACCGAGCTACCAGACGATCTCGGTCTGCTTCATATTGGACTTGGAACGTATATAGAGGAAACTTTGTATTGGCAAACCAAGCACACGACACCAAGGATGGTGCAACATTGATTCAATGCTGCTGGCCAGCCAGTGAAAGATTGTGCAAATTGTTTGATTAAGTGGTGTTGCAAATACGGATGTTGAAGAATGGCACAAAAGACATCATGCTCCCGCCCACACATAATAGAAAGACAATTTGCCACACGGCCATGCCATGCAATCCTGGCCTTTGGAGCAACATGTCGCTGCCGACGGGTGAAGCCGTTTACATGTGACGCATGCAGGTAGCATGTGGGCAGGGCACACATGTGCTGACGTCATGGGGGAGGGGACTACGATGCACGTGGCTGCGGCTGTCGGCCCTGGTGCGCGTCTATGTGTGGCCGTGTAGGGAGTCTGGAGACTTTGCCCCCGTCCCATGATGGGGTAGAAATCCCCTGCGAAGTTAGCCGTGCCCCCCCCCCCCCCCTAGCACATAGGGAGGATGCGGGCATTAGCCCAGTGTTCAGACTGCCCGTGAGTGCACGCTGCAAGCGCGCTTCTTCTACTTCCTGCTCGGATCGCCGGTGGCGGTAAACATACGGCCTATGTGCGTTGGTGTGTGTGTGTGCGTGTGTAGGGTCCATGTGGACTCGCAATAGGAAGACAAATGCTGGATGTGTTTCTGCATGGCGCGGCAGCATGTGAAATACGGGCGTCGGTTGAGGCCCGCCACAGGTGGGCCGCCCAGTGGCACCAGTGAAGTGGCACGCGTAATGACTTTAGCGGGGTGGAGTGAGCCCGTTTTGACCAACTTTTGCAGAGTGCATAGCGGCAAGCGTAGAACTCTCTTGCACTGGTAGTGCCTATCCCTGAAATTTGGCCTCTGGGGCCGCTGGCAGGGTACGCTCGCGAGTTCTTCGAAATTTAACGCGAGTTCAATGAAGGACACTGTGTCTGTGTCATCTGTCCACTGCAGTGCATGCAGCCAGGCCAATAGATCTGCGAGGAAGGGCTTTTTCCATGGCCAGCTGCGTGCTGTGAGGTTGTGCAAGCAAACCGGGCGCGCCGGTGTGTGTGTGTGTGTGTGTGTGTGCGCGCGCGCAGTGCTGCGCTGTACTATTAACGAGGGTTGATGGCTTTTAATGTCCTGGCCGCTCTTGCGACGGGAGGGTTAGGGGTTAGCGGGTTAGAGCCTGCCTGAAGCCTGCCCTATCCCACCCCCGGCCCCCCGGTATGTCGCGGCGCGGCGGAAGGACGCCGTCCTGAGGCTATGTGCCCTCCTCGGAGGCCCTCCCGTGGCCCTGACCTGGGCCCTGTGTGCCGCCCCGGGGCGACGCCGCCGTCCGCTGCCCTGCTGGGCCTCCCCCCTCCCCCCTGATCATGGGGGCTGGCACGACCGCCGACCCTCCGGAGGGCAAGACGCCCGCTTGTTGCTGCAGCTGCAGCCCCCCCCTCTGGACCGGCAGACACCGTTGTCCCCCCCCCAACACCCTGGGATGCCCTTCGTGGTGGCGGCTGCAGCAATGCCGCACCCCCCTGTGCCCTTTGCATGACTTGCACGCTGGGGCCCTGTGCTCATCGCACAAGGTCTGCATGGGGCGCCGCGGCTGCCCCACTCTTTTGCCCCCCGCCCGCTGCGCCCTCTTCTGTGGGGGGGAGGGGGGAAGGGACTCTGCCTGCTGTCCTGTGACAGCCCCTGGGGGGGGTTCCTGCTCCGCCCGTGTAGCGGATGCCGCCGCCGCCGCCCCCCCGGAGCTGTCCCCTGGGGGATGGCAGTCAATCGACATCTCCTGTCCCCCCCCTGAGGGGTCCCCCTCTGCCGCCTCCGCCCTCGGCGCGCCGCCCCCCGAAGAACTTGGGTGAGGTTCGACCGAAGCCCCCTGATCCTGCCCCCCCCTTCGGGGGGGGTTCGCGGCCCCCGGGGGGGGGTCGGCGCCCTCCCCTTTGGCTGATGACCCCGCCCGAGCCGCCGTCAGCCGGCGTGAGATGTCCCCGAAAATGTCCGCCAGCCCCCGGGAGGGGAGGGAGGGGGGGTGGGGACGCGGCTGAACCCCCCCCACCCGTGCGTGTCCGCCCGGGCGTCCGGCTGGCGCGCGTGGCGCTTGGACTCCGCGTGCCCCCCCGTGCCCGGTGGCTCCCGCTGGGAGGGGCGGGGAGAGCGGGAAGGGGCTCCTGAGCTCTCCCTGCTGGTTTAACATACCGGAGCCGCTTAAGCTGTGTGCCCCCCCCCTGGAGACGCTTGGGGGGGGGGGCGGGAACTCCTCCTGGCGTCGCGCGTGCTCGTGCTCCGGGCGTGCTCGTCGCGTCTCGCGCTCTGGCGAGGATGATTGCGGGCGGGGTCGTTTGCGAGCGCTGGGCGAGCCCCGTGCGGCCTGGGACGCCGCCACGGGGCCGGCCCCGGCCGGCCGCGCGGGCTGCAGCCACGCCCGCAGTGCTCGCGCCGCCACGCGTGCTTGTGCCGCGTCCATGCGGTGCCCTTCGTGCGCCCGCTGGCAGCAGTGCTCGGCGCCCCGCTGCACGCAGGCGGCACAGGGCGGGGCCCGGTGTCGCGCACACAGGGCCACCTGCGGCGGCGGTGCTACGCGGTCCGCGTCCCCGCCTCCGGCCCCGCGCCGGTTGCGCTGCACCCGCCGGCGCGGCAAGCGTTGAAAGGGCCGCAGGGGCTGCTGTCCTGGTCCTGCCGGGGGGAGGTAATCCAAGAGGAACACGTCCTGCCGCCCCGCTCCCGGCCGCGCCAGGCGTCGCGCCCACAGCGCTCGGCAGTGTGCCTCCAGCTGGCGCATCTGGAACAGCATGGCTTCCGGGCGTGCGAACAGTGGGCGCGCCGACCGCCCCACACACCTGAAGCCCCCCAGCGGCAGCAGGGACTTCGCCATCCACACCTCCTTGCCATGCATGAGGTCCCCTGCCTGTAGATGTGGCTGCAATGCATCCAGGGCCATCTTCAGCACTTGGCCCCTGGTGCGTAGCGGCAGGGTGACCCCCCGCAGCCGGTGGTCGCTGGGGGCCGGGAGGGCCCGTTCCGCGTGTGCCTCGAAGTCCAGGGCCAGCTCCACGTATGTCACATGGCCCGGCCCTGGTAGCCACCGCAGCTGGCCTGCCCACTGCAGGAGCGCCACCGCGAAGGATGCCTCCCATGGCCATCCCGGCGGCGGGCCGGCGCGCAACGCCAGCGGCGCCGCTGGTGGCGCCGGGCGATGTGGGCCCGCGCCCAGTTGCCCCCACGGGTAGCCCCGGCGCGCATCGGGAGGGCGTCTGCGCGCGATCGCAAAGACCGAGGGGCCCGCGCCCGCGTCTCGGCGTGCCGCGACTTCCGCTCCCATGCGCGCCGATAGCACCGCCAGATACATGCCATAGAGACGGTACATGAGCCGCCCCGCCTGCTCCACCCCCTCTGGCTGGACCAATGCCGCCGGCAACAGGCCCGTCGCGCGCAGGCACACCGGCCACGCCTGCGGGAGGGCCAGTGCCGGTAGCGGCGCTGCCTCGGCCTGCACCAGCGGGAGCCAGGCGGCCCGTTGCGCTTGCCACTGCGGGCAGTCCCACAGGAGGTGGACCTCTGTCTCCGGTGGGCCCCCGCAATAGGGGCAGGTAGCTAAATCCGAAATTTGATGCTTCTGGACCCGCGCCCCGGTCCATGTCGCCCCGGCTTGCAGTGCTCGCAGCAGTGAGCGCTCCGTCTCCGAGCCGGCCACCGTCATGCCCTGGGAGCAGGCGGGCCTGCATACCTCCGCCCCCAGCCCCCCTGTACTATTAACGAGGGAGACCCATATGTGGCAGTAGTGCAACCGGCATATTTAACCCGGCACGTGGGCGGGGCTGTGCATATGCTCGTGTGTGTGTGTGTGTGTGTGTGTGTGTGTGTGTGTGTGTGTGTGCAATTTGCCAATGTGTGGAATTGGAGGCTCACACTCTTCCTAGGGTATGTGGACCGCAGACCACTGTCCAAGGTCTGCCATGCGCACGGGCTGCCGCCATGCCCAAACTGCACCTTTACGCGGGGTACGGCACTGCTGCCAAAGAGGACACCACAAGGTTATTACCCCTCACAAATGTCGGGGTAAGAGAACAGGCCCACCCCCAGTTGGCGCTAGCAAACGGCCCCAGCTACAATGTGGAGCCTCGGCACAGTTGCGAATGCAACCAAGCTCACCGCACATACCCCCCACACCGCCAGCCCCCAAGCGACGGAGACCCAAATCTCCCATCCCCCCCTCCCCTCCAGCCCCACGGCCGCAGGGGATGCGGGTGGATGATGGCGACACCGCGGTGGTGAGGACCATGTTCTCACAGGGCCACGGGTTCGCATCTTCGGAAGTCAACATGATCCCGCTATACCACAGAGGTTCTAACTCTGTGGAAAGACGCAATAATGAGTATATGCACAGCCCTGCCTTGGTGCCAGGCTAAGTATTCCGGTGGCGCTATCGCCACACATGGGTCTCCCTCATTAATAGGACAAGACATTAACAGCCGTCAACTCTCGTTAATAGTACACAGCGCCCAGGACTTTAATCGGCCTTTGCCTTCGTTAATAGTACAACCACTTTTCTTGCCCCTTCACGCGGTTGTGGTGTTACCCAGGTCAGGGAACCCGGCGCCGAGGAAGTCACGGCGCAGGGCACCACCTGCGCGGGTGCCCCGAGGGGTCAAAAGGCGGCAGTCGGTCACAGAACGGTCGGGGAGCCCACGACGCAAGCGACCCCAGCTACAGCAAGGGGATGCGCGGTCACATACGGCCCTGGAGGCCCCAGACCGTCACGGGAGCCCAGCCGGAGCTCCCCTCCCCATGTCCAGGCATGCGCTCTCATACCTACAGCTCACAGGAGCTATCACTCCTGAGCGTGCGTCACGCATAGTGGTGGTAAGCACCCCAGAGGGACAGCGCACCCCACTACCGACACGAAGCCTGGGGCAGCCCCCACACGAAAAGGGACGCGACATCCCCCCGGGGATAGCAAGGATGTTGCAGCAGATCCGAATGCCTCAAGCAAGGCCACAACAGCTACAGCCCCGAAGGGAACCACGGCCCAACGCGCGGACTTCACGCACCGCCGTCCTGCCCACCGGCCCTCCGATGGGGTTCAACGTAACTAGCACCCCGTCTCCGCGGGTGCTGAGTAGGCCGGGGCAATTCTCGCCATCTCCGGCATGGTCGCCGGCGGTGACTTCCAGTTGGCACTCAGTGCGGCACGTGTCCCCAGAGCATTGGTCGCCCGCATGCACACCAGGGGGGGGGTCTGACCGACAGCAGGATGGCCACCACCGCCTATGGAGGGCAAGGCTCCAACGGAAGGGCAGCGAATGGCAATCGGCCAATAGGCACCGCAGGTGCAAACGAGAACAGTACACCACGGCAACATGCCAACCCCCCCCCCCCCGTTGTCATAGCTATGCCCTTGTCCAAGCTACAGTAGGTGTAGGGACCGTATTAATATGGGACCTCATTTAATTTGATACCAAATGTAATGCAGCCACATAAGACATGGGTTTGGTGACAAATTCGCCAGTTTCGTAGAGTCATGGACACATTTGTTGCGAGTGTTTGCCCACTTGAACCCACATAGCTCTGATTTTGGGGATATTTCTGCACCATATCCCCCTTTCTTGCACCAACTCATCGTGCAATCTTCTCTTTTTCAGCCTAGGCGTCCAGTTATTTTCACATGTTCCACCGGTGAGCGTGTGGATGCCACAATGAAGGGACCATTGGAGAAGGGGGAGCTGTTTGCTGTGTTGGAGTACATGAAGGGTGGGCCGGTGGTCACACACCCTTGTGCCCCTGTTCAAAACATCCAGTTGTTCATCCGAAGCTCATCCCCATCCACGAAGCCAAGATCACCGCCGCCGCCTTCCCCTGTTGTGCAAGAAGGGTTTCCAAGCCGAACATTTGTAGGCTTCTCCTGCCTCATTGCTTGTGGTAACATGGGTGTGAACCTGAAATTTCATGTTTCACACACTTTCTTGTGTTTGCATGCCTTTGGGAACGTGGGCCGCGATTAAGGTGCACTCATACCATGCGCTCAGTAGTTGTATGTGTTGCACGCAAGCTGCGCCCTTGTCTAAGCTACAGTAGGCATAGGGACCGTATTGATTTCGGACTTTTGCGTAGCTATGACAAGGGGGTGGGGGTACATGCAGAGCCCACGATCAAGTGCTAGGCCACGAGGGGGATGCACGCAACACAGGATATGCAGGACAGTGGGTGCCAAGATGTCAAGAAGGCAAGACACTATGATGGTATGGGGTATAGGAGGGTAGATAAGTGGCTCCAATCAATGGGATAGTCATACCAGGACTGGTTGCATGAGGTTTATTTATCATATCATATGCTAGGTTTAAGGCACTACAGAGACATGAGGACGACATTTGTAAAGACACCTGCTCTCCGCCCCAAGCAAAGCGTCAAGGTGCCACTAGGAAAACAACGGGATGTGTCAGAACATCGACTGACACACCCGTGGTACATTGTCAGAGGGTACTTAGATACCGAGACTGTCTCGTACAGAAAAAACAAAGCCATGTACATGCAAAGAAAGTCAAAGTCAAAGCGAAGGGGGCTGGGTGGGCTTTTTGGAAGTTTCCCTCCTCTTTCCCGCGGGCATGTGTGGAGAGTGCCCTACGAAACATGCATCCCATGATGGGTACAAAAGGTATTTCCTGATGGGAAACACGCGTCCATTCTGCTGTGTTTGATTCCCCCGATAGCCCTGCAGCCACGTGCATTCTGTCAAAGTTCTTCTTGTGCCTGGTTCCCAGTGCAATGGGTGTTTCTTGCAGCCCTTCCATCTTGACCAAGTCACTTGCCCGGTATGCGTTCATCAAACACCCTCTGGCGCCGGGTAGGCAGCCGATAGCGTTCATCCACGTCATTTTCTGGGCACTAGCAGCGATTGGAATGTGCGTGTCGGAGGCTTTTCTTGATTTCATGGCTGCTGGCTTCCGACTCCGCCATTCTGTACACCATTGGTCGAACTACACCATGATACTCATCTTACTGGTCATCATTGGTACCTTAACCTTTGTTAAGCAGGTGAGGGCGTATTCGGAAGGCATTTTATCATGTGGCACATGCCTGATGACGTGCTACATTGCTTTCCGCTTCGACTGTCTTACAACCGTGGTCTCCACTTTCTTGACCAAGTCGTGGCCACCGGATTTGCCGCCCATCATGACATCAACGGCCGTCGACCAGATCTTTCAGACGCCACACGAACTTGTCGGGACTTGTTTTTGGGCATGTGCCCTACTGTACAATACCGTACAATCCTCATCTGTGAGACGGGCTGCAATTGTCCCCGCTGCTGTGTGCAGTGTGGTCAATGTGTTGGTGTTTTGTGTTGGACCGACGGTGTCGACCAACACATATGGTTCGTTGTTCTATGTGGTGAGCTTGCCCATCTGTATGGAGCTGTTTCTGTTCCCCCATACCATCATAACGATGCTGCAGCTCAACAAAATCAAAGAAGACCAGGAGCTTCTATATCAAAGTCAACAGCGCGAGCTTGCTCATCAACGAGCCTCGCAAAAGGCTGATGGGTTGCTGAATCACATATTGAAGAACAACATCATTGACGCCCAAAATTCCATTGACATGTTTCTTGACAAAGACGCTGATGAGGCCATCCTCATCCATTCAAGAGCCCTGCTCTTTAGAAGTAAATGGTGGTGCAAGCTACGGGAGGCAATGCTCCGCATCACCGAAGGCAGCTACGAAAAGAAAGTGCAAACCATGTCATTGTCTCGCTTCTGCAGTGACCTCCTTGTCGGACGCCCAGTAGTTACCCTCGACTGCCCGTCAAGTGCGGCATCGCTCGACCCCATTGCCTGTAGCATCGTGCTGGACAACGCAGTCACCAACGCCATCCGTCACGGCTGCGGTGAGGACCCAGAGCTCAAATTGACCGTCGAAATTTCAGACCACGGTTCAGCCCAGGCCCTTTCCTTTACGCTGATGAACAGAGCCAAGGCCGGAGCCCCACAGCTGGCCGAATGGTCTGCTTCCAGTACCGAGGCTGTGCATGCATGCAACTCTGTTGACCCATATGATTCCGTTTCTACCGGTCTTGGGTTGCAGCACATTGCCATGGTCGTTAATCTTTGTGGGATGTCGGCGGAGCTTTGGCAAGAGGATGCCTACGTCTATTTCCGGCTCCGCACAGAGACTGAGACCTCATCCGACACTTCAGCGTCGTCTGACCCTACGAACGAATACAGGCCTCGGCATCTCCCATCTCCTGTGCACATTCTGTGCATCGATGACAGCCCCGTCGCCCGCAAGACGTTGGCCGTCGTCTTGCCGAAGAAAATCCCGGGCGCTGTGGTTGACGTCTTTGGGGAAACGCTGGCCGACGTGGAGCTGTTCAAACAAGCAGTTGCACAGGGGTGCGATATTGTGATCGTCGACCAGAATTTGAGCTTCCCAGGGGCTGAAGTCGAGGGCACCACCTTGATCCGTGCCATCTTTGCGGCAGGATATGCAGGCCTTGCATGTGTACGGTCAGCGAACTGCACCGATGCTGATCAGAGCGACTACTTTCGCAGTGGTGCCCATTGCGCCATTGACAAGGACAGTCAGTGGCCTGAAGTTGTCCAGCTGCTGGATACTGCGTATGCATCCAACATTGCCCATCGCCCCACCATCAACACCGTCGACACTGTGAGTATGGAGTCAGAGCCTCAGTTGCCAGGGTTTGTGCCATAGCAATTTTTCAACGACAATGAGTGGTTGGTCGACCTAGACGCAACCAGTGTAGGACTTTGACTGAGGAGCACCACTCAAGATGCCTTTGCCTGCACATACACCCTGGCAGCTCTTAGTGCCGGAGTGCGTGCATGTAACAACCCGCATCTGTACGTGGCTGCCCGCGTACCTGCCCCCCCACTCGCGCACGCACCGCATTGTCTAAGCACCGGCACCCCTCCCCAAAGCATGCCCCGTACCCTGCCTGCCACCATCCCCACACTTGCATGCCCGATCCGTTGGTGTACAGAACCGACAGTGTCGAAGCACATGCTTGACCCTCCCCCAGGGGGGGGGGTGCCTGCCTGCCTTTTTTGAAATTCTGGGCGCGGTAGAAATCAGGGCAACAGATGCAGAGGGTCAAGAGGGGGCTGGTATTTAGGGGGAAATTTTTTTTTGATGCATTGCGTGTGGTTAGACATTGGGTAGGTACTGTGGACAAGGCGGTGGAGTGGGTGCCTGCCTACTTGACTGGACGCCCCCCCCCCCCACCACCATAGGGGTAGGACAAAAGCAGTGCCTGCCCTGAAAAAGGGCCTGCCTCCTCCAAAATTTCAGCCCCCCCCCCGCTTCCCCCGTGTCACAAAAAAGGGCTGAGCCGGTGCACTGGGGATGCCGCCCGACGGCCCTCCAACAACGGGCGTCGGGAAGGCAGGGCTCTCAGTGCGTCGCGCAACGCAGGAGGGAACGCAACCCAACGACATCCGGCCCACGCGCATCGATGCCATGGCACCCGGACTGCCACCACCAGACATGCCTCTCGCGCCCGGCAGGGAATCTGGGTCTGTTTAGGAACCAGCCCTCGCTGTGGGCCACCCAGTAATACTCGCCCCACTCACATCCAGGACTCAGTACGAACCTGTTGCATCTGCTACATGGCTCCGTAGGACCCAGACCCGCCTGGTTGTGGCTGGTTTCGCAGACGCTGGTGGCAAGTCTGGCCACCACTATGCTCACCACCGTGTCGGCACCGTGGGAGGCCAAGGCACTGGATGCCCAATTATATGGTCTTTTGCCTCAGGGCCCCTCCTTCCTCATTGTATGATTTTTGCCCGAGGATGTCGGAGTTTCAACGGTGGTGGGTTAGGGGGCGAGGGTCAATAGAGCCCCTGAAAGATCTAGAGGGAAGGGCCATGTGGGTCCAAGCAATTCTGGGGGACCCAACGGCGCTAGTGGGGCACCTATGTGATGTAGCCCAGTCAGCTGGATCTATTCATCCAGCTGCAGTAGTGATGCACTATAGTCATGCCCCCCCCCCCCCCCGGTTCTCCCCCTCCCTCTCCCCCTCTGGCCGCAGCCGTCCATGAACCGCTTTGGTTTTGGCAGTGGGCCATTTGTGGGCTGTTCGTTTGTGTGGAATTGCTGCAGTGGTCGCCTGCTTGCTATAATGGCTTGGCAGGACACTTTGATGACCTTTTTGCCCTGGAATCTGCCAGCATATTCGCATTTCCAGCCATCGCATTTTCATGCGATGGCTGTGCATTTCACCAGCTCAACGGGATATGTCTGAAGATCCCCGAATTCCCAGAATTTGCTGCCAAGCTTCCCGCAAAAAGGCCGAATAATCTGCCAAGAGTTTGGGGTAGAGTACTTCAGCGCAGAGTGGTGAGCATGCTCAGGAATGCATGGTCTAGTGGTCCAGGTGCAGAAGGTTCTGCAGGCAGCACGTGAAGCAGTGTGTCCTTTGCCCTGTGTTTGTGTTAGAGACTCATGACCTTTGTACCCCATAATGCACTATGCATGCAAACCAACATTGGTGTCTGATGGCAGTGCCATCCCACGGTCCACGTGGAAGCGTCGTGCACACGTTTTGACAGCGCGCCTCCGCAGTTGTCGAGATGGCACCCTGGCTACACATGGCCAATCTCTCCTTGGTTGGATCTGATTGGGCGTGTGTTTCTCGATTTGTTCCTTTTGATATTGCTGCTAATGATAGTGTGAGTGATATTGATACGCCGTGAAGTGGAGTGGACGAGTACTTTGTTGGGACCAGCCCCGCATCAACCAGGGCCCGCCCCGGAACTACCGGGGCCTGCCCCGGAATTACGGGGGCCTGCCCCGAATCAACCAAGGCCAGCCCCGGAACTACCGGGGATGGCCCCTGAACCCCTTCCCCCTTTCCCATCAGTGCAGGCGCCAGGGAGACAAGAGGCCCTCGTGGAGGGACCAGGACAGGCTTACATTTGAACGGCTGACAACCATAGAAGGAAACCCCCTCCCCCTGGACCCCCCCCCCCCCCACCAAAGTGACCATTGAGGGAAAAATGGAAATTTTATAATAGGGAAAATCTGATCGGGCCATTTTTGGTGCACCATTTTTTGGGTCCCAGACCCCCCCCCTCTCCGCTCTTCTGATGTTAGCCTGGACCAGGACCTGCAACTGTCCGCAGGCAAGTGATCTGGGGCTAATCTAGACATGTTGACCCCTTGCAGCTTCACCATGCTATGGCCCTTGCAGCTTCACCATGCTATGGTGTACAGTATGAGTGGCGTTTCGCCACGAGGTGAGGACGCTGTTGCAGGGGCCATGGCAGAGCTTCCATGGACCTGGGGCCTTCGTGTACCTCGGTGTGAGGATCGAGGGTAGGCATGCAGGCGCGCCTTTTGGTCCTTGGACCATTTGTTGAATGCTCCGGTGCCGGGGTGTGACACTGTTTCTCAACCCGATGGGATCAAGGGATCAAAGTGCAAGAAGCAAGCATCCGCACTAGTAACTGTAGCGGTGAGTGTCAGTGAGTGGTAAAAAGTACCATTTTTCCATCGGTGAGTGTGGTGGGCTGATGACCTTCCATCCCTCCCATGAAGCATCCCGCCGCCGGCATGCATCACATTCAGTCTTTCCCCATACAGTGAGGGGGGTGAGTGGGTCGCATCTTAGCCGTGAACCTTTGCCAATCTTCGGTGCCTGTTGTATAACAGTTTCGTGAAACAAATGTGTGCTGCACACGCCCACCCCCCATCCTCCTCTTCAAAGGGCCCCAGTCCGCGAGAAAATGGTGGAGCCCCTGAGGAAATGGAGGCCCCGATCCGCGAGAAAATGGTGGCACCAGCCCCAGAGAAAATGGAGGCCCCAGCCCCCGGGAGCAGTGGATGGTGTGCATGGATTCATGTGGGTGACACCCATGTCATGGAGCATCATCCTTCGAGAGGGCAAATGTGGCAGTGGTTTTGGCAGTGGGCCATTTGTGGGCTGTTCGTTTGTGTGGAATTGCTGCAGTGGTCGCCTGCTTGCTATAATGGCTTGGCAGGACACTTTGATGACCTTTTTGCCCTGGAATCTGCCAGCATATTCGCATTTCCAGCCATCGCATTTTCATGCGATGGCTGTGCATTTCACCAGCTCAACGGGATATGTCTGAAGATCCCCGAATTCCCAGAATTTGCTGCCAAGCTTCCCGCAAAAAGGCCGAATAATCTGCCAAGAGTTTGGGGTAGAGTACTTCAGCGCAGAGTGGTGAGCATGCTCAGGAATGCATGGTCTAGTGGTCCAGGTGCAGAAGGTTCTGCAGGCAGCACGTGAAGCAGTGTGTCCTTTGCCCTGTGTTTGTGTTAGAGACTCATGACCTTTGTACCCCATAATGCACTATGCATGCAAACCAACATTGGTGTCTGATGGCAGTGCCATCCCACGGTCCACGTGGAAGCGTCGTGCACACGTTTTGACAGCGCGCCTCCGCAGTTGTCGAGATGGCACCCTGGCTACACATGGCCAATCTCTCCTTGGTTGGATCTGATTGGGCGTGTGTTTCTCGATTTGTTCCTTTTGATATTGCTGCTAATGATAGTGTGAGTGATATTGATACGCCGTGAAGTGGAGTGGACGAGTACTTTGTTGGGACCAGCCCCGCATCAACCAGGGCCCGCCCCGGAACTACCGGGGCCTGCCCCGGAATTACGGGGGCCTGCCCCGAATCAACCAAGGCCAGCCCCGGAACTACCGGGGATGGCCCCTGAACCCCTTCCCCCTTTCCCATCAGTGCAGGCGCCAGGGAGACAAGAGGCCCTCGTGGAGGGACCAGGACAGGCTTACATTTGAACGGCTGACAACCATAGAAGGAAACCCCCTCCCCCTGGACCCCCCCCCCCCCCCACCAAAGTGACCATTGAGGGAAAAATGGAAATTTTATAATAGGGAAAATCTGATCGGGCCATTTTTGGTGCACCATTTTTTGGGTCCCAGACCCCCCCCCTCTCCGCTCTTCTGATGTTAGCCTGGACCAGGACCTGCAACTGTCCGCAGGCAAGTGATCTGGGGCTAATCTAGACATGTTGACCCCTTGCAGCTTCACCATGCTATGGCCCTTGCAGCTTCACCATGCTATGGTGTACAGTATGAGTGGCGTTTCGCCACGAGGTGAGGACGCTGTTGCAGGGGCCATGGCAGAGCTTCCATGGACCTGGGGCCTTCGTGTACCTCGGTGTGAGGATCGAGGGTAGGCATGCAGGCGCGCCTTTTGGTCCTTGGACCATTTGTTGAATGCTCCGGTGCCGGGGTGTGACACTGTTTCTCAACCCGATGGGATCAAGGGATCAAAGTGCAAGAAGCAAGCATCCGCACTAGTAACTGTAGCGGTGAGTGTCAGTGAGTGGTAAAAAGTACCATTTTTCCATCGGTGAGTGTGGTGGGCTGATGACCTTCCATCCCTCCCATGAAGCATCCCGCCGCCGGCATGCATCACATTCAGTCTTTCCCCATACAGTGAGGGGGGTGAGTGGGTCGCATCTTAGCCGTGAACCTTTGCCAATCTTCGGTGCCTGTTGTATAACAGTTTCGTGAAACAAATGTGTGCTGCACACGCCCACCCCCCATCCTCCTCTTCAAAGGGCCCCAGTCCGCGAGAAAATGGTGGAGCCCCTGAGGAAATGGAGGCCCCGATCCGCGAGAAAATGGTGGCACCAGCCCCAGAGAAAATGGAGGCCCCAGCCCCCGGGAGCAGTGGATGGTGTGCATGGATTCATGTGGGTGACACCCATGTCATGGAGCATCATCCTTCGAGAGGGCAAATGTGGCAGTGGTTTTGGCAGTGGGCCATTTGTGGGCTGTTCGTTTGTGTGGAATTGCTGCAGTGGTCGCCTGCTTGCTATAATGGCTTGGCAGGACACTTTGATGACCTTTTTGCCCTGGAATCTGCCAGCATATTCGCATTTCCAGCCATCGCATTTTCATGCGATGGCTGTGCATTTCACCAGCTCAACGGGATATGTCTGAAGATCCCCGAATTCCCAGAATTTGCTGCCAAGCTTCCCGCAAAAAGGCCGAATAATCTGCCAAGAGTTTGGGGTAGAGTACTTCAGCGCAGAGTGGTGAGCATGCTCAGGAATGCATGGTCTAGTGGTCCAGGTGCAGAAGGTTCTGCAGGCAGCACGTGAAGCAGTGTGTCCTTTGCCCTGTGTTTGTGTTAGAGACTCATGACCTTTGTACCCCATAATGCACTATGCATGCAAACCAACATTGGTGTCTGATGGCAGTGCCATCCCACGGTCCACGTGGAAGCGTCGTGCACACGTTTTGACAGCGCGCCTCCGCAGTTGTCGAGATGGCACCCTGGCTACACATGGCCAATCTCTCCTTGGTTGGATCTGATTGGGCGTGTGTTTCTCGATTTGTTCCTTTTGATATTGCTGCTAATGATAGTGTGAGTGATATTGATACGCCGTGAAGTGGAGTGGACGAGTACTTTGTTGGGACCAGCCCCGCATCAACCAGGGCCCGCCCCGGAACTACCGGGGCCTGCCCCGGAATTACGGGGGCCTGCCCCGAATCAACCAAGGCCAGCCCCGGAACTACCGGGGATGGCCCCTGAACCCCTTCCCCCTTTCCCATCAGTGCAGGCGCCAGGGAGACAAGAGGCCCTCGTGGAGGGACCAGGACAGGCTTACATTTGAACGGCTGACAACCATAGAAGGAAACCCCCTCCCCCTGGACCCCCCCCCCCCCACCAAAGTGACCATTGAGGGAAAAATGGAAATTTTATAATAGGGAAAATCTGATCGGGCCATTTTTGGTGCACCATTTTTTGGGTCCCAGACCCCCCCCTTCTCCGCTCTTCTGATGTTAGCCTGGACCAGGACCTGCAACTGTCCGCAGGCAAGTGATCTGGGGCTAATCTAGACATGTTGACCCCTTGCAGCTTCACCATGCTATGGCCCTTGCAGCTTCACCATGCTATGGTGTACAGTATGAGTGGCGTTTCGCCACGAGGTGAGGACGCTGTTGCAGGGGCCATGGCAGAGCTTCCATGGACCTGGGGCCTTCGTGTACCTCGGTGTGAGGATCGAGGGTAGGCATGCAGGCGCGCCTTTTGGTCCTTGGACCATTTGTTGAATGCTCCGGTGCCGGGGTGTGACACTGTTTCTCAACCCGATGGGATCAAGGGATCAAAGTGCAAGAAGCAAGCATCCGCACTAGTAACTGTAGCGGTGAGTGTCAGTGAGTGGTAAAAAGTACCATTTTTCCATCGGTGAGTGTGGTGGGCTGATGACCTTCCATCCCTCCCATGAAGCATCCCGCCGCCGGCATGCATCACATTCAGTCTTTCCCCATACAGTGAGGGGGGTGAGTGGGTCGCATCTTAGCCGTGAACCTTTGCCAATCTTCGGTGCCTGTTGTATAACAGTTTCGTGAAACAAATGTGTGCTGCACACGCCCACCCCCCATCCTCCTCTTCAAAGGGCCCCAGTCCGCGAGAAAATGGTGGAGCCCCTGAGGAAATGGAGGCCCCGATCCGCGAGAAAATGGTGGCACCAGCCCCAGAGAAAATGGAGGCCCCAGCCCCCGGGAGCAGTGGATGGTGTGCATGGATTCATGTGGGTGACACCCATGTCATGGAGCATCATCCTTCGAGAGGGCAAATGTGGCAGTGGTTTTGGCAGTGGGCCATTTGTGGGCTGTTCGTTTGTGTGGAATTGCTGCAGTGGTCGCCTGCTTGCTATAATGGCTTGGCAGGACACTTTGATGACCTTTTTGCCCTGGAATCTGCCAGCATATTCGCATTTCCAGCCATCGCATTTTCATGCGATGGCTGTGCATTTCACCAGCTCAACGGGATATGTCTGAAGATCCCCGAATTCCCAGAATTTGCTGCCAAGCTTCCCGCAAAAAGGCCGAATAATCTGCCAAGAGTTTGGGGTAGAGTACTTCAGCGCAGAGTGGTGAGCATGCTCAGGAATGCATGGTCTAGTGGTCCAGGTGCAGAAGGTTCTGCAGGCAGCACGTGAAGCAGTGTGTCCTTTGCCCTGTGTTTGTGTTAGAGACTCATGACCTTTGTACCCCATAATGCACTATGCATGCAAACCAACATTGGTGTCTGATGGCAGTGCCATCCCACCAGGGGTCCACGTGGAAGCGTTGTGCACACGTTTTGACAGCGCACCTCCGCAGTCGTTGAGATGGCACCCTGGCTACACATGGCCAATCTCTCCTTGGTTGGATCTGATTGGGCGTGTGTTTCTCGATTTGTTCCTTTTGATATTGCTGCTAATGATAGTGTGAGTGACATTGACACGCCGTGAAGTGGAGTGGACGAGTACTTTGTTGGGACCAGCCCCGCATCAACCAGGGCCCGCCCCCGATCAACTGGGGCTCGCCCCGGAACTGCCGGGGCCTGCCCCGGAATTACGGGGGCCTGCCCCGAATCAACCAAGGCCAGCCCCGGAACTACCGGGGATGGCCCCTGAACCCCTTCCCCCTTTCCCATCAGTGCAGGCGCCAGGGAGACAAGAGGCCCTCGTGGAGGGACCAGGACAGGCTTACATTTGAACGGCTGACAACCATACAAGGAAACCCCCTCCCCCTGGACCCCCCTCCCCAACCAAAGTGACCATTGAGGGAATAATGGAAATTTTACAACAGGGAAAATCTGATCGGGCCATTTTTGGTGCACCATTTTTTGGGTCCCAGACCCCCCCCCCCCTCTCCGCTCTTCTAATGTTAGCCTGTGATCCTTCAGCTGGTTACACAAGGGGCACATCTTGCTGCCTCTTTATCCTCTTCATGCCAATGCGTGCGGCCGAGGAGCTGCGGCAGCCACCGGAAGTGCGGCGCCTGTTTGGACGCCTGTTTTTGCGAAAGTGGGAACTAGACTTTATGTGTCACGTTTTGTGGAAGAACCTGCCCATTGGAGGCCGTATGGGCCATTTCCCCATCCCACTGGTCCAGCGCAGGACCATGGTCGCCATTCCCTGTGGATATTGATCTCAGTTGTACGTCCTGCACTCCCATATCATAGGCCATTTTAAACGTGTAGGCTATGGCCTCTAAGTGTTCCAGCCGGACCACCCCCGCAATCACTAAATCTCTCCATCTCAGGACCCCTTTTCGCATCAGCCTGGGACACACATATGTCAGACCCGTACCCCCTCTGAAAAACACTCAGTGCCAGATACCCATGTCTGGAAGCAGCCGTGGGGGGGGGGATACATCTCCCCCACCGCCCCCCTGTGCCGTACTTGGGATTTGATTTGATTTGATTTGATTAGATATAAGGGCCGATCTTAGGGCTCACAGGCCGCCCGGGGGGCGCACAATGGCTTCCCAACAACTCTGCATATCGACCAACCATGTGTGTCATGCACACCTCGTCTGCCGCCGCGGGCCGGAGGGGTAGGGAGCACTGCAGCGTCCCTAGGCAGGGGGGGGGGGGGGGGCGATGTTGTGTCTTTGGGGGGGGATGCTGGACGTCAGCACAGGGCGGTGGGACAGGCTCCCCACCCTGGGGCGCATCTGCACAGGGCAGCGGGACTGGTTCCTCACCCCTGTGCACACCAGCACAGGGTGGAGGGATAGGGTTCCCCACCCCTGTGCATATCGGCACAGGGGTGGGGAACCTGCCCCTGTGTGACATTCCGTCTAGTTGTTGCTCCTTTACGGGGCCCTGGACAGTCACCCGTTCGTCCCTTCGCATGTTGCGTCGGGTTGCTGCCTTCTGTCAGCTGCTGCGGCCGGTGCTCTTGCTGGTGTCATTTCCGCGTTTGCAGAGCCTAGTAGTTGGTGTGTTGGGGCTGTGCTGAATGTGGCATGGTGCCACCCGCCTGCCCCCCGCATATGAGGATTTCACATCTCCGTACGACGTGGACTGTCCCGTGCGCCGTTGGCTGGTCACGGCCCTGTTGCCACCCCCGTGGTGGGCACCTCCCGGCGCGCGGGGCGCAGCTGCTGCCCTTGTGGAGTACGTGGGCACCTTGTAGAGGGAGGGGGGGGGGGTGTTTGCTAATGGCTCGCTCGGCGTGCACCACATTGGTGGTTGCTGCAGTGCTCGCACCTCATGGTTCCCTTGTGTATTGTTGTGTGTCGTACGGGATTTGAAGCAGGATGTCAAAAGACTACGCGCAGAGCGCGACGAAGCACAGGGCGCGCTTGATAAGCTTTGCCGTGAAGTACAAGAAGGCAAGCCACCGCGCCTGCTGCCAGGAAATCTGCCCCCCTATGCACATCTGCACAGGGCGGTGGGGCCGGGTCCCTACCCCCGTGCGCATCGGCACATGGGGCAACCCCCCCCCCCCCCCCAAATCGGCGGCCGAATTCGGCCGACCTCGCCGATTTGTTGGGTTTCTGAATTTCGCCGATTTGTTTTGCCGATTCTTTGGGTTTCTGTGATTTTGCCCATTCGTTCTGCCGACTTGTTGGGGCTTCTGGGATTGTAGGACACCTGATTTGGATGTGTCGACCTAACATGTGCATCATTTACTTCGGGACACTGGATAATACTTTTTCTTTCTACATTGGTTCTTCAGATTGGCACCATGAAGTGTTTTTACTGCCCAGAGAAAGACGCATCTCTGTCCCCTGGGATTCATTGTCCCCCAGTGATCAAACGTTTCTGCGGGACAAGTACCCTGATGCTGGTCAGGGGGCACACCCACCTAGCAGACAGGAAGATGCACATGGGAAGCCTGTGTGAATTCCTCTTCTTCTGGCAAGCTTTGTTTGTGCATGGAAAACCAATTTTCTCAGCAAGACAAGTGACAAAAAAATGCAAAAAAAATCGGTCCTGGGTCTGAACCCCGGCCAGCGAGCCAGCAGTACACAGTGCATACCACTGGACCACTAACTTGTACTGCTTTACATTTGCTCAGGGACCATGTACAGACCCAGAGATGCTTGCAAATCAGTGCTGCACACCCACCCAGCACACACTGGGATGCAAATGGGAAGCCTGTATGCATTTATCTTGTTCCAGCAGGCTTTGTGTGTGCATGGAGAACCAATTTTCTCAGGAAGACAAGTGAAAAAAAATGCAAAAAATTTCCGGTCCGTAAACAGTGGGGTTTGAGCCCACGCCAGCCAGCAAAAGTGTGTGGCTATGCATATACCACTGGACCACCACTGTGCACTGCTATATCGCAGCTCAGGGACCATGTAGAGACCGTACATCTGTTGTGCCCACGGTTCTACTGCCGCACGCAATGGTACACCCTGAGGCACCCAGACCAACACACACCTCCTATGCAGCATCTCACGCATGCAATACACACTAAAGCTAGCACGCATGGACCCATTGTCGCACACCACACACATACATGCACACATGGTACCCGCGGCTGCATTCTCAGCCTTGGACACGCTGCTACATTCTGATCCGTTCGCGCACACAAAGGGTCCCATATACGGGCGCCACACGCTACACCACACACACGCACATCCCTTGTGAGGCATTGCGAGCAAACGTGCCCTGTGCGCACTGTGAATGATCTAGTTGAGTTTCGTTCTTCGAACGACACACACATCACCTCCACATTGAGCGATAGCCAGGTAGGCGTGGCGGACCGTCTGTACTGCTGCGTGAAGGAACAATACATGTTATGCTAGCATGCCGCATGGACCTCTGGTCTGCGCAGTTTCTGAGTGCACCTATGCTGTCCATGAATGGACCTTCAGCTTTCCGGGGTTCTCCCGAGTACACTCAATGACACCTTGAGCGTCATGAACACAAAAAAACATATGTGGCGCCGGGAAAGCCAAAGCTAGCCTAAAACTGGCACCGGAAATATTGAATTTTGATAGGATCTTGGGTGTTGCTCAGTGGTTGCATGTTGCCTGCACAGAGATTGTTCGTTGGCCATGATGATACACTTGTTGATTGCCGAGTCGGCGTGGAAGATGCGAATGCACTACGGTATGAAGGATTCGCACATGTTATGACTGTACGATTGTCAAGACCACTGGTCCAGGGTTCCGGGGTTCTCCCAAGTACACTAAATGACACCTTGAGTGTCGGGAAAACAAAACAAATTAGGTAGAAGGGATGCAGGCGCACCCATACAATCCTCTTATTCCTCTTGCTCTTCCTCCTGCTTTTGCTGGATAAGAGATGAATAAAATTGCGATGGTAAACATGGAGGGGAGGGGTATTGTTGTTGTGGTGTCAGCATGGAGTCACGGCTTGGAATACGGCTTTTTGGTAGCTCGTTTTCATTTCTTGAACCATTTGAAAGCATTGACTTGGCACCGCACTGTTTGTCCTGAATTGTGAGTTGGAAATTTGGCTGACAATGGCTATTTCTACACAATAAAACGGCCATAGTGTTGACTTGTGGCTTGAAATATGACTCCTTAGTGGCTCATTCACCTCACTTTGGTGTTCCAAATGTTTTGGAACGCCAATGGCTCCATTTGGCAGTACCCTTTTTTCCACATGCCATGCCATCTTGATGTTTCGCTTGGGGAGGATTTTGTATACCTGAGTTTCCCCCCAAAATGTATCCAAAAGTGCAGGCTATAGGCATTTCCCACCCGTGGTATGGATTATCGATGGGCACCGGCATTTTAAACACAAGCTGTGCAGTTGAACATCATGAGATTGTGATAACGTGTCAGGTATCCCGCCCCACGCTTGCGCAACTGCAGCTTTGCCTGAGCACGGCAACCCCGCATTACTGTCAGTTTTTGGGCCGCCATTTTTTGGTCCGGCATGGAAGGTCAAGAATGCAACCTCATTGTGTGTGGGAAGACAAGGAAAGACGGACCAGAGCACAGACTTGGTCCCCCCCTCACAGTGTTGTGCCTTGTTTGGTTGATTGGGAGCCATAATTAATGTTGCTTTACCCACAATGTAGCCCTGTCTGTGCACAAGCTAAGCACATCGAGCATGGTGCCATCCTAGGCTAAATTTGCGCTCAAATGCTTTGAATGAAGCGTCACTAGAGCTGTCCGTTGCAGAATATTCAGATTCATGGACAATGGGGAATGCAAACATCGCCTTTCCGACACACGGCTAGCAAAGCAACTGCTCCAGGATACTTATCCCACTCACCTGTAATGTGTGGAGCCACCAAAAACATCCAACATCTCTGCGGAGGTATTAAGGGGTGGTGAACAGACCATTGTTGCACTTCGGTCCTGAGATGTAGGGCAGAAACACCATTCAAGTCTTTTGTGGATTCAGGACTTGGTACCATAGCCATAAATCTATGAGAAAATTCAAGTCTTTTGTGGATTCAGGACTTAGTACCATAGCCATAAATCTATGAGAAAAGTAAGGGTGGGGATGAAGCATTGATGGTATAGGCAGCAGAGTAAGTGATTGCATTGTGCTCTTGAGAGGTTCTATGTTTGTGGCGAGCAATAGTGTTTGTACAATTTTTGTGGCCAATGGGTTTGCTCTCCATCAAGGCCATTTTGGGGAGGGAAAAGTTAGGACGTTCCAGGTGTACTCGCTACAAAAGTAGCACACCAGTGCACACATGGCACCTGTATTTCCCCTCAGTCTGCAGTCTGTGTGCTATTATACATTTTTTAAACCCACGCATAGTGTGCTTTACATCTAATAGATGAATAACACTGCAAGGGATACGATAGTGGCATGGCGTAAGACAGAAGCAATCAGGTATGTTGGAACGAACTCCCACAAACATTGCTTTTATGTTGCCACGAGAAGGATGAATGGTGCCTGCAAGTGCACTAATTGGTGTGCCAACATGAACTTGTTAAGCGGAATGACGAAGCCATGTACACGCAGAGCCCATGATCAAGTACTAGGCCACTCGGGGGATGCATGCAACACAGGATATGCAGGACAGTGGGTGCCAAGATGTCCTCAAGGCAAGACACTATGATGGTATGGGGGTATAGGAGGGTAGATAAGTGGCTCCAATCAATGGGATAGTCATACCCCCCCCCCCCCCGTGTCCAACGAACACTGTGTCCAACGAACACTACCCGTTCGAACCGTATTTTTTGTGTACCTAATTAATTCGGTACATAATTAGGTACGAGACATCAGAATTGAGGTTTCAGGCCAAAGGTGCGGGGAAATGAGGGGCTGTTGCAATGTATGTTGCAGAAAACTCTAAAGCAGGGTGTGGGGAAGTGGTGTCCCTCAACTACAGGACCTCTATTGCCCACTATGACTGACTCCCTACTGGCACCTGGCCGTGAGGTGCTGTACAAGCGGTACCACACCGGCGAGCTTGTACCAGCCACAATTCTTGGGCCTTTTGATGACGGTGATGACTTTGTCCGGCTGAAGTACAGCCGAAATGGGCGCGACTATGAAAACCCATCCGCCCCTCTCAGTGCGGTGCAGTTCCATCTGTGTTCCCCTTCACCGATGTCATCAACTTCATCGGAGGAGACCCCGCAGCCCACCTCTCGCGGTCGCCCCACCTCTCCACCATCACACTCTTCGCTTCCACCTGGTTGGGAGCAACGCCGAACCCCCGATGGACGTGTGTTCTACGTGAACCACACCAAACGGGAAACCCAATGGGAGGAACCTCCCCCCGCGTACTCCTCCGTGCGCGCTTCACAGCCCCCCCCAAGGGCGTGGTTTGGGCCAAGTCAGGGCGTGGGGTGTGGGGTTTGTGCCATCTTTTTGAGGACACCCTGTACCTAACCCGTGATTTGATAGAGGACAGTGCTGTCCCATCAAATCTGTCCGTCCCCAAGGTGAGCGACTCGGATGGGGCTGCCACTTCTGCCCGTGCCAAGAAAAGCCCCAAGCCCGGGGAGCACGTTCAGCTTTTCCGCATGAAGCGGGACCGCAACAAGGGCTTCTACTCGGAAAAGTGTTAAGTGGAAGTCTCCAGCGCATTGTGCTTTGCATGGGCTGGGTATCTCGTGCACAGGGATGTGTTACCGCCGGTTCACAACATTGTCGCGCGCAACGAACACTGTGTCCAACGAACACTACCTGTTCGAACCGTATTTTTTGTGTACATAATTATTCGTTGGACACGGGGGGGGGGGGGGGGGGACACAGACGGCTCCTCAGCGGTGGAGGGCCACGCAGGCCGTCTGGCAGGATATGGCATATTTTGTGAAAAGCAAACGAGCATAGCGGCTTTTGTGCCGGATGAATACAGGCAACAAACAACTCGGCAGAGCTGCTGGCAGTCATCAGAGCGCTTCGCATATTTAGCACAGGGGACATTGCGATCTGCACGGACTCACAGTACGTGGTCCTGGGGGCGACCGGCGCTGCGCGCCGCTGGCGCCTGCGTGGGTGGATAGGGTCGTGTGGCCCAGTCTCCAACGTTCCCCTGTGGGAACAACTCATGGGTGCACTAGATGAGAATCCACGCACTGTTCATTGGGTCAAAGTACCTTCACACGTAACCATCGAAGGTAACAATGAGGCGGACCGCCTGGCTGACCAGGGCAGGCAACTGCACCCGCGGTTCCCTCACCTACGCACCCCATCCCTGCTGCTCTCTGTGGCTGGCACACCGCGTGCCCCAAAAAAGCCTAAGCTACTTACACTAGACAGCTCTCTGCTTCCGGTGAAACGTCTTGATTTTGGCGCACAGGCATCACCTCCGCTCATTCACTCCATTGAAGGACAGGCGGTCCTCACTACACTCAACCTTACACTCATGGCTGACGCTCTCTCGACAACATCTGACATCAGTCACTGTGACACTGATTCATGGAGTGCAGAAAGCACTGACAGTGCAAGCCAGCTCAGCTCACGCACGTGCTCCACAGAAGGCAGTCGTGACTAACTGCTTTGTATCCACTGGCACTGTGGTTTCCACGCCAGTTTACCACCCTCACACCCTCCTCTCCTCCTATTGTATGTTTCTCCCTGCTCTGTTTGAAACTAAACAGCAACTGACGGGGACAGGCCGAGTGAGTGCCATGCTATGCAGCCCAGTCAGTTTGCAAGTAGTACAATGAATGCAGTCCACACCTTATGGACGACTGCTGTTTTTATTGATCCTGGTTGTTCTTTAGAGTCGGCAGAAAGGACAAGCACTCAAGTGACCCGCAGAGCTAACCGCAAAAAACGCCTCACTGTATCGTAGTTTTGGGAGGGCACCTCCCGACTGGGCGCCCCCGCCCCGGGGCGCCACCGATGAGTTTTCGGCTCAAAACTTGGATTTGGCAAGGGCACCATCTAGGCTCTGGGATGGCTAGAGCAGAGTAGAGCCCGAAGTGTTGGAACAAAGTAATGGCTAAAACGGAAAAGAGAAGTGTTGCTTGCTTGCTTGCTTTTTGCTTGCTTGCTTGTTGCTTGTTGTTAGCTAGATTTAAGGGGAGAGGGGTGTAGTAATACATACAAGTACATGGTTTCGCAGTAATGTAGGAGAGTAGGAGTTGAACCTCGCATTTTGAGCATGATTCTAATGGAGGCCTTGGTACAAACACATTCGTGTGACACTTGTCAACACACGCATGACACTTTCCCCGTCGGTAGGTTGGTCGGCCGGTAGATAGGTAGGTAGGTAGATAGGTAGGTAGGTTGGTAGGTAGGTAGGTAGGTAGGTAGGTAGGTAGGTAGCCATAAAGATGAGCTTATCGCCAGCCAAATGGAGGCATATGTGTCGTGTGCGCAACCCATTTTCAATGAAGATGCTATGGTACATTCTGAGAGGGTACTTAGATACCGAGACTGTCTCGTACAGAAAAAACAAAGCCATGTACATGCAAAGAAAGTCAAAGTCAAAGCGAAGGGGGCTGGGTGGGCTTTTTGGAAGTTTTCCTCCTCTTTCCTGCGGGCATGTGTGGAGAGTGCCCTACGAAACATGCATCCCATGATGGGTACAAAAGGTATTTCCTGATGGGAAACACGCGTCCATTCTGCTGTGTTCGATTCCCCCGATAGCCCTGCAGCCACGTGCATTCTGTCAAAGTTCTTCTTGTGCCTGGTTCCCAGTGCAATGGGTGTTTCTTGCAGCCCTTCCATCTTGACCAAGTCACTTGCCCGGTATGCGTTCATCAAACACCCTCTGGCGCCGGGTAGGCAGCCGATAGCGTTCATCCACGTCATTTTCTGGGCACTAGCAGCGATTGGAATGTGCGTGTCGGAGGCTTTTCTTGATTTCATGGCTGCTGGCTTCCGACTCCGCGATTCTGTACACCATTGGACGATCTACACCATGATACTCATCTTACTGGTCATCATTGGTACCTTAACCTTTGTTAAGCAGGTGAGGGCGTATTCGGAAGGCATTTTATCATGTGGCACATGCCTGATGACGTGCTACATTGCTTTCCGCTTCGACTGTCTTACAACCGTGGTCTCCACTTTCTTGACCAAGTCGTGGCCACCGGATTTGCCGCCCATCATGACATCAACGGCCGTCGACCAGATCTTTCAGACGCCACACGAACTTGTCGGGACTTGTTTTTGGGCATGTGCCCTACTGTACAATACCGTACAATCCTCATCTGTGAGACGGGCTGCAATTGTCCCCGCTGCTGTGTGCAGTGTGGTCAATGTGTTGGTGTTTTGTGTTGGACCGACGGTGTCGACCAACACATATGGTTCGTTGTTCTATGTGGTGAGCTTGCCCATCTGTATGGAGCTGTTTCTGTTCCCCCATACCATCATAACGATGCTGCAGCTCAACAAAATCAAAGAAGACCAGGAGCTTCTATATCAAAGTCAACAGCGCGAGCTTGCTCATCAACGAGCCACGCAAAAGGCTGATGGGTTGCTGAATCACATATTGAAGAACAACATCATTGACGCCCAAAATTCCATTGACATGTTTCTTGACAAAGACGCTGATGAGGCCATCCTCATCCATTCAAGAGCCCTGCTCTTTAGAAGTAAATGGTGGTGCAAGCTACGGGAGGCAATGCTCCGCATCACCGAAGGCAGCTACGAAAAGAAAGTGCAAACCATGTCATTGTCTCGCTTCTGCAGTGACCTCCTTGTCGGACGCCCAGTAGTTACCCTCGACTGCCCGTCAAGTGCGGCATCGCTCGACCCCATCGCCTGTAGCATCGTGCTGGACAACGCAGTCACCAACGCCATCCGTCACGGCTGCGGTGAGGACCCAGAGCTCAAATTGACCGTCGAAATTTCAGACCACGGTTCAGCCCAGGCCCTTTCCTTTACGCTGATGAACAGAGCCAAGGCCGGAGCCCCACAGCTGGCCAACTGGTCTGCTTCCAGTACCGAGGCTGTGCATGCATGCAACTCTGTTGACCCATATGATTCCGTTTCTACCGGTCTTGGGTTGCAGCACATTGCCATGGTCGTTAATCTTTGTGGGATGTCGGCGGAGCTTTGGCAAGAGGATGCCTACGTCTATTTCCGGCTCCGCACAGAGACTGAGACCTCATCCGACACTTCAGCGTCGTCTGGCCCTACGAATGAATACAGGCCTCGGCATCTCCCATCTCCTGTGCACATTCTGTGCATCGATGACAGCCCCGTCGCCCGCAAGACATTGGCCGTCGTCTTGCCGAAGAAAATCCCGGGCGCTGTGGTTGACGTCTTTGGGGAAACGCTGGCCGACGTGGAGCTGTTCAAACAAGCAGTTGCACGGGGGTGCGATATTGTGATCGTCGACCAGAATTTGAGCTTCCTAGGGGCTGAAGTCAAGGGCACCACCTTGATCCGTGCCATCTTTGCGGCAGGATATGCAGGCCTTGCATGTGTACGGTCAGCGAACTGCACCGATGCTGATCAGAGCGACTACTTTCGCAGTGGTGCCCATTGCGCCATTGACAAGGACAGTCAGTGGCCTGAAGTTGTCCAGCTGCTGGATACTGCGTATGCATCCAACATTGCCCATCGCCCCACCATCGACACCGTCAACACTGTGAGTATGGAGTCAGAGCCTCAGTTGCCAGGGTGTGTGCCATAGCAATTTTTCAACAACAATGAGTGGTTGGTCGACCTAGACGCAACCAGTGTAGGACTTTGACTGAGGAGCACCACTCAAGATGCCTTTGCCTGCACATACACCCTGGCAGCTCTTAGTGCCGGAGTGCGTGCATGTAACAACCCGCATCTGTACGTGGCTGCCCACGTACCCGCCCCCCCACTTGCAACCCCCCCCCCCCCCCAAATTGGCGGCCGAATTCGGCCGACCTCGCCGATTTGTTCCGTCGATTTGTTGGGTTTCTGAATTTCGCCGATTTGTTTTGCCGCTTCTTTGGGTTTCTGTGATTTTGCCCATTCGTTCTGCCGACTTGTTGGGGCTTCTGGGATTGTAGGACACCTGATTTGGATGTGTCGACCTAACATGTGCATCATTTACTTCGGGACACTGGATAATACTTTTTCTTTCTACATTGGTTCTTCAGATTGGCACCATGAAGTGTTTTTACTGCCCAGAGAAAGACGCATCTCTGTCCCCTGGGATTCATTGTCCCCCAGTGATCAAACGTTTCTGCGGGACAAGTACCCTGATGCTGGTCAGGGGGCACACCCACCTAGCAGACAGGAAGATGCACATGGGAAGCCTGTGTGAATTCCTCTTCTTCTGGCAAGCTTTGTTTGTGCATGGAAAACCAATTTTCTCAGCAAGACAAGTGACAAAAAAATGCAAAAAAATCGGTCCTGGGTCTGAACCCCGGCCAGCGAGCCAGCAGTACACAGTGCATACCACTGGACCACTAACTTGTACTGCTTTACATTTGCTCAGGGACCATGTACAGACCCAGAGATGCTTGCAAATCAGTGCTGCACACCCACCCAGCACACACTGGGATGCAAATGGGAAGCCTGTATGCATTTATCTTGTTCCAGCAGGCTTTGTGTGTGCATGGGGAACCAATTTTCTCAGGAAGACAAGTGAAAAAAAATGCAAAAAATTTCCGGTCCGTAAACAGTGGGGTTTGAGCCCACGCCAGCCAGCAAAAGTGTGTGGCTATGCATATACCACTGGACCACCACTGTGCACTGCTATATCGCAGCTCAGGGACCATGTAGAGACCGTACATCTGTTGTGCCCACGGTTCTACTGCCGCACGCAATGGTACACCCTGAGGCACCCAGACCAACACACACCTCCTATGCAGCATCTCACGCATGCAATACACACTAAAGCTAGCACGCATGCTTGTGATCCTTCAGCTGGTTACACAAGGGGCACATCTTGCTGCCTCTTTGTCCTCTTCATGCCAATGCGTGCGGCCGAGGAGCTGCGGCAGCCACCGGAAGTGCGGCGCCTGTTTGGACGCCTGTTTTTGCGAAAGTGGGAACTAGACTTTATGCGTCGCGTTTTGTGGAAGAACCTGCCCATTGGAGGCCGCATGGGCCATTTCCCCATCCCACTGGTCCAGCGTCGGACCATGGTCGCCATCCCCTGTGGATATTGATCTCAGTTGTACGTCCTGCACTCCCATATCATAGGCCATTTTAAACGTGTAGGCTATGGCCTCTAAGTGTTCCAGCCGGACCACCCCCGCAATCACTAAATCTCTCCATCTCAGGACCCCTTTTCGCACCAGCTTGGGACACACATATGTCAGACCAATCGATGTTGCGGCTCCGCCACGTATGTGTCACTTTGGAACTGATTGCACCTACCGGTGGGATACTGGGGGTGACGGCCATCATTGGATTATGGCTAAGCTCCGGGACCCGGTTTGACCGTCGTTTTCTGACCACGGTTTTTACGGTCAGAAACTTTGCGGAACGCGATTCTGTGCCAAATGTAGAGGAAAACAGGGGCTGTGTCATGTTTGGGATGAGTCCTCCTGCTCATAACAACAGTATGCTTGGTGCTGCAAACCGCTGCTGTTTGTTTTGATGTGATTTTCAGCCATGACTGTCCCCCCCCCCCCCCCTGCATAGTAATCGCCCTTGCATAGTAAGTGGGGGGGGGGAGCCGGAGTTGACTGGTCGTTGAATACATGCCTGTGATTGAAATAGACAAACGGCTGAGAAGCCGCTCCCTTTTCCACCATCACCCTGCAGCTTTTGAGTTCTTTCCTTTGCATGCACATAAACCCTGGCACTTCTTGGTGCCGGAGTTCATGCATGTAACAACCAGCATCTGTAAGTGGCTGTCCACGTACCATTTTTATCGAACTCAACCTCTGGCAATGCCCACAGGTGGTAGTTTTCCTGATCGCCGTGCTGATTGTTGTGAGCGGCCTTTTCTCATGGTGAAGGGTATCCCCCCCCCCCCCCGCGCCTAGGAACCGCCTTGTGCAAGGGCCGCCCCCTGGTTCCGCGGTCGAATTCTCACACAACTTTTTTTACCAGGGTATTGGGTTTTTCATGGTTCTGGTGGATGTAGGACAGCTATTCAGGTGTGCAGGACAACATGTCATGTGTCTTGCTGCGGGTCCCCCCATCAGGGGGGACCCTATCAGTCACTCACAGGTGCACATACCACTTAAACCCCTCCCCCCTGCTCTTGACCCCTTCCCCGAAGCAACCAGCCCCTGACAAGGAAACAAACAAAAGTCAGTTAAACACAGGGGGTCACTGACAGCACCTCTTTGCAAATTTTCATTTTCATTTTTGGCGAACCACCCTTTCTTAGTTAAACAGGTGCTGTCTGATGGCTGGGTACCTGGGCAGGCAGGTTTCACCTTCTTACCCTACTGGGGTACTATTCAAGTGTGGCCCACAGCTTGCTTCACCTGTGGCTGAATGAGCACCACGTGGGTGGGGATTAAGCTGGGGCCGCCGTGGTCCTTCATGAGTAGCTAAGAAGGCGAGGGAATACCAACTGTGTTTGTGCATACAAGCTTTTGTGAACATTCACAGAACATTCACACAATAGTGCTTCACTTGTGGCGATGATGGCCCTGTGGCAGGCTGGGCCTGAGCGTTTGTGGAAGTCCTGGCCCATCACCCACTTTTTGAAATCTGTGATTGTCCACCTGGAACGTGAGGAGGTGAGCACCGACGTGCTGCCAGCTGTACCCCCCCCCCCCCTCCCCTTGGCTTGCAACCCCTCCCCCCCCTCCGTGGGAGGCTGTCACTTCAATGCGTTTGCTGGTTAACATTTGTTGTGGAGGTTTGTGTTGCTTGTGTGTCACAGGAGGCATTGGTTGCTTCAAGTGCATCAGCTGCATGTTTTCTGTGGTATTCTCTCTCCAAAGCCGGTGTATGGGGTGTTGTGTTGCCCCAAATGTTTTCTCCTTGTGACCATGTATGGTACCATTCACGCACACTTACTGCTCATGGCCACTGTTGTGGGTCCGTTACCAAATGAGGCCCCAATTTTGGCACATTTGGTACATGCGTCCTGGTGGACACTGAAGTGGATCATGAGAATGCTCAACTCTCAAGGATAGAGCCTGTGGTGGTTGGACATTGGCCTGGCTTGAGACACCCAGACACAGACACAACCCACTGTCATGGCAAATGTGTCCCAGAAGCGCTGCTTGCAGTCCACGTTGGATGCCTTCTTGAAGCCCATTCGGGTTGTCATGGAAAATACCGCCAACAACGTGCAATTGACTACCACCCCCCCCACCGCCCTGGGGAGATCGTCCTTTGGCGTGCCCCCCCCCCCCCCCTTTGTAGGGAGACCTTCGCTCGCTAAGGTAGGGGTATTCCAAAGAGTGGTTTCATCTCTTTTTGCGGCAATGACCAACGGTGCCTGCTTTGAGGCTCTTAGGATGAGCTGAACTTTTACCCTATGGCCACCATAGCTCGTTTCACCAATCAAATTCATGGCTTGGGGGGGTTAGGGTTGGAAAAGCCGCCGCTTGATCAGCGGTTTGATCGTTGTGCAAGGCGGTCACTATGCAAGCAGGGTGCCTGACAACAAGTATCATTCCACTGACAGCTGTCGGTGCGCAATTAATTGCTGGTGGTTGGCGGTCAGTGGTTGACCGCCTGTGGTCAGGCCCAGCCCAGAGAAACATCCTTCCTTGAACACCGTGGTCATGTAAAAAAACACAAATGGGGTCCGAAAGGACAACCTTTTGTACACCGAAATTCAAGAAACTCCCTTCAATCGGACCCAACAAAAATCCAGTGCAAGAAAGCAAGCACCGCCCTCAGGCAGCAAGTGTACCCACCCCCCCCTCCTCCTTTGCGCAACCACAGGCTTGTCCAAGCACGCAGTGGTCGTTGAACCGCCATCTTTAGGATTTTTTGGGACCACTGTTTTTTGTGGTTCTGAATGCAGGATTGCGCGTTTGTGACACGCTTGTAGAGGGAAAGAGGGGGCCATTCATCTCTTTCCATGATTGCATTGCATGGCCGTGTGGCAAATTGTCTTTCTATTATGTGTGGGCGGGAGCATGATGTCTTTTGTGCCATTCTTCAACATCCGTATTTGCAACACCACTTAATCAAACAATTCGTACAATTTTTCACTGGCTGGCCAGCAGCATTGAATCAATGTTGCACCATCCTTGGTGTCATGTGTTTGTTTTGTGAATACAACAAATTGACACCACAAATGGAAAGTAATGGACAAAAATAACGGAAAAAACACGTACTCTCGGGAACTACTCACCCTTGTTCCTAGCCCCCCAACCCCCCAAAACCCCCTTAAACCACCCAAAATGAATATTTGGCACCTTTTTTGTGCAAAAATAACATGAAAAAAATATCAAAATAACACCAAAAAAACACCAAATCTGGGAAATTAACAGGCTTTTATGGTACCAACGCATCAACCCGTCAACAACCTTCGTGACGGGTGTTAGGGAGACGCTTGGCACAGCGGAAGCAAAGCAATGATCATAAAACTCGTCAGGCCAATATCAAATGAAAGTCATGGAGGCTAGGCGCCTTTCAAAAAAAATCGACACTCAGAAAATGCATACGCACACACACACACACACATACACAGGTGGGCACAATGTTTTCCTTTCGATATGTCCTTGTTACCAAGCTTGGGCTCTACGCCTAGGCCACAACAACGCGGCTCTCCACGTGCCCACATATAAACTATCTTGATGTCCACTGGATTTTCTTTGCTGGCGGCAGCCGCCGGCTCCGTGGCCTCGTACATGCAGGCGCCAATATTGTTTGGTGCCGATCCTTCTTCGCTCCCCCCACCGCCCTAGTACCCGCCGGTATCTGCTGGAGAGAATTCGGTCTCTGGTAGGGTCCCTCCGGAGGCCCAATACAGCGTCTATGATGCGTCTGCTTCTTCTGCCATGGATGCATTTGATGGTGCTCAATATATCGAGGAAGAGTGGAGAGTTTGGAATCAGTAGCAGCAGCAACAGCGGTGGCCTGACCGCACGACAGTGGTCGAGCCACGACCGCCGCCATCGTCGCTGCCGCCGCTGACCCCTTTGCTGCCTGTTGCGTCTGCCGAACCGTCTGTAGCCTCGCCAGTGGGGGATGAGCAGCCACCGCGTGCGCCAATTGCTGCCTCTGCTTCGTCTGTACCTGTGGCTGCGCCTGGGGCAGGTGTTGATGCTGCGGCCATGTTTGCGGTGCGTGACCAATTTCTTCAGAAACATGCAGTTCAGGGCCCGTCGCCTCTGATGGCCCATGAAGGGACACAGTCGTCTATTGCTGCGGGCGTTGCGTCGGAGCATATCAATTACGTTTTCTTGGCTCGGCCTTGGCAACAAGCCTCAGATGCACGGGGTACCATGCTGTGCCGGAAGCGCCTCCTTGAAGATCCCACTCCCTTGCCGCAAGTACTCTGGAGGCATGAAGCGCTCAACGTCGCCTTTTTCGCTTCCGAGGACTCTCTTGCAGACGTGATGAAGGTCATGCAACAAGTGCACCGACCTGTTCACGTCAATGCAATGCATCTATTGTGTTGGGGGCTGCCGACAGGCCACTATACGACAGGGCCACCTTCCTGAGGGAGAAATTGCCCTAGGCATGGGTAGAGGTTAGTAAGTTTCAGCACCCCCTGTTTGGGACGGGGGGGGGGGGGCTTCACCTTACAGCTTGGCATATGCATACTACCTCGGATTTTACAACGCAGTCTTCCCCCCCAAGATCGTTGATCAAATCCCGGCCCCTCATCACTGTGGGCACGCCGCCAGCCCGGCTCTTTCTGGCGACATGTGCCCCGGATGACCTCTGGGCAGTTTCGGTGCCGACTAACCGGGTGGATGAGCTGCTGAAAGTCGCCGGATGTGAATATGATCAGGTACAGCTTTTGCAGGGCCCCCGTGGCCGGCAGGACACCCAGTGGGTGCTTCTGCCCCAAGTCCCCGAGGAAAAACGGCTTGAAGTCTAGAAAGAATTTTACACTGTGCCGTGTGCTGCCTTTGTATCATATGGAGTATATGAAGGCTGCCTCAATGGTGCTGCCACGGTCATTGAGACCTTTCTTCAGAAAAAGAAGCGCACCCCCGCTGCCCTCACCGGGTCATGGCGCGCAATGGATTATCGTTATAAGGTTCATGCGTCCTGCTTTTCGGTTATGCCTGGTTGGAGATGCCATCTTTGTCCCTCTGGCACCAGGCTGTGCATTTGTTTTTACGTGGTGTTCAAGGTTGGCTCTCGGATGGCAACATCCCGGTCCTACCTGGCTCGAAGGTAGACAGCGCGAAGCACACAGCAGACTCCTCTGGGACCCCAGACCCCCACATGTTCCGACTAGGCAACACGGACAAAGTGGGGCGGAAACGGGCCCGTGCAGGGAGGGTGGTGGAGGCTATTTATGTGTCTGATGCATATGTTGACGGCTCCTATGCAGAGGAAGGGCCAAGGGGGGGGGGGGTTCGCAGGCTATGGAGTGTGGTTTGGCGCCCTTCATCCCCTGAATATATCCTCCCCCCTTCCATGGCCAGTCCAGACCAATAATAGAGCGGAGCTGACGGCCTGCGTTGAGGCCCTACGGGCGGTCCCGTTGTCGCAGCCGTTGCGTATCATTACCGACAGTAAGTATGTGTATGACGGTGTGACCCTGTACATGCACCGCTAGGCACTACAGGGCCGCCGAGTCACCAACCAGGACCCGTGGGAGTCCCTCAAAACGGTGCTGCGGGCCCGTTCGGCAGAGACACTCTGGAAGCATGTATGCAGTCATGTTGGTATCGTTGATAATGAACGTGCAGTTTCGTTAGCGAACCAGGGGCGGCGACGTCACCCAGATAGGGTGCGCTATCTCCAGGACCGGCTCACCCATCACGGTCAGTGCCCGGTAGTGTTAGCCTCCTAACCAGCCTCGCTACTGCAGGTAACTACACTCTGCCATGGGGTGAACGCCCTTGCCAGCTTTGGACCATTTTTGCGCATTAAGGTATAAGAGGCATGGACGGTATAGTGGTATGTGCCATGGACTGGCAATCGTCGTCGTCGGGGGTTCGAACCCCCCTTCCGTCCAGGGGCTGTTGGCTACCCCCCCCCCCCCCCGCCACCGCCCGCACAGTATCTCGTGCCATCACCGGCACCGCCGGTGGATGGGTGGCGTGCCTCGTCCTCGTCATATTTTTCCACCGCACACGGTGTCATATCTTTCCACACAAAAGCGCAGGGCACCAGCACACCTGTAGCAGTGCGCCCCGCCACCGGCACCGCCGGTAGACTTGAGCCGCATCTCCTCCTCGTATTCCGCCTCGGGGGTTCGAACTGGCGTCTCCAAGGCGGTGGCCGGCTGCACGGCTGCCACGGTAAGCGGCCAGAACCTAACCCCGCAGGCGGCCTACTTTGGAAGTGCCACAATATGATGCTAATTTGCAGCTTGTATGTTTGTTTGTTGCGGTGTTTTCGCCTTTAAGTGGTTCTGCTAGTTCGCTGCGGGGTGGAACCAGGGAAACTGTGTGCCGACTTACCCCACACCCTCTCTCCATGGTTGGCTGGCTGGCGGTCGTGAGGACCTACAAGGGGGGACATGAAAGCTTGCTAATGCCCCCCCTCCCCTGAGTCTATGTGTGAACTGGTCTACGCTGCAGTGCAGCAAGCAAAACACTGAACAATGTGGTTATGACCATGCGCCTGTGACACGGGGGCGTATGCGAGCCCAGTTTCCGTTGCCTCATGGCCTGAGTCTATGTGTGGATCACGCATTGCTTGTTGGTGAGGTGGCAGTCTGTATTGTCACTGTAGCTTAATGGTATGCGCCGGGTCTCGTATGCTGTAGGCGGTGGTTCGAACCCCGAGGAGGGTTGGGATGCACTGGGCGGCGAGGCGGCCCCGCCTTTTGTGCCTGTGGACGGAGGAAGTTGACGTCTTCAGTATGGTATAGTGGCCAGGGCATTGCACGCCGGCCGGATAGTGCAAGGTTCGAATCCGGGGGGGCTCGAAATGCGTAGATTTCGTGTTACAGTCTATGACTATCTACATAGCATCTAGGTTATTTTTCTGCAACCATGTGCCCGGTATATGCCCCCCCCCCCCTTCAGTCTCAAGGGATGCATGGGGCTGGGATGTGGGGAGCGGTAGGGCACACGGGCATGCAATGCGTGTGTTGCTGTCGTGCGGTTGTTTCTGAGGGCAGGAGCCGTGGTGTGTTGGCGGCATCTGTAATTATGGAGTCTCGTGCCCGCTTGGCAGCCCCATCTGTAGGGCTGAACAATCAAACTCATGGTTTGCAGCAGCGGTAGGACTTTAGGATTGTTGAACCTCGCAGTTGGAGCAGATTCGAATGGATTCCTTGGCACACACATACACACACACACACACACACACGCACACGCACACACAGATACACAAGCACTCTGCTCAGCTAGAGTGTCAACCGAGCTACCAGACGATCTCGGTCTGCTTCATATTGGACTTGGAACGTATATAGAGGAAACTTTGTATTGGCAAACCAAGCACACGACACCAAGGATGGTGCAACATTGATTCAATGCTGCTGGCCAGCCAGTGAAAGATTGTGCAAATTGTTTGATTAAGTGGTGTTGCAAATACGGATGTTGAAGAATGGCACAAAAGACATCATGCTCCCGCCCACACATAATAGAAAGACAATTTGCCACACGGCCATGCCATGCAATCCTGGCCTTTGGAGCAACATGTCGCTGCCGACGGGTGAAGCCGTTTACATGTGACGCATGCAGGTAGCATGTGGGCAGGGCACACATGTGCTGACGTCATGGGGGAGGGGACTACGATGCACGTGGCTGCGGCTGTCGGCCCTGGTGCGCGTCTATGTGTGGCCGTGTAGGGAGTCTGGAGACTTTGCCCCCGTCCCATGATGGGGTAGAAATCCCCTGCGAAGTTAGCCGTGCCCCCCCCCCCCCCCTAGCACATAGGGAGGATGCGGGCATTAGCCCAGTGTTCAGACTGCCCGTGAGTGCACGCTGCAAGCGCGCTTCTTCTACTTCCTGCTCGGATCGCCGGTGGCGGTAAACATACGGCCTATGTGCGTTGGTGTGTGTGTGTGCGTGTGTAGGGTCCATGTGGACTCGCAATAGGAAGACAAATGCTGGATGTGTTTCTGCATGGCGCGGCAGCATGTGAAATACGGGCGTCGGTTGAGGCCCGCCACAGGTGGGCCGCCCAGTGGCACCAGTGAAGTGGCACGCGTAATGACTTTAGCGGGGTGGAGTGAGCCCGTTTTGACCAACTTTTGCAGAGTGCATAGCGGCAAGCGTAGAACTCTCTTGCACTGGTAGTGCCTATCCCTGAAATTTGGCCTCTGGGGCCGCTGGCAGGGTACGCTCGCGAGTTCTTCGAAATTTAACGCGAGTTCAATGAAGGACACTGTGTCTGTGTCATCTGTCCACTGCAGTGCATGCGGCCAGGCCAATAGATCTGCGAGGAAGGGCTTTTTCCATGGCCAGCTGCGTGCTGTGAGGTTGTGCAAGCAAACCGGGCGCGCCGGTGTGTGTGTGTGTGTGTGTGTGTGTGCGCGCGCGCAGTGCTGCGCTGTACTATTAACGAGGGAGACCCATATGTGGCAGTAGTGCAACCGGCATATTTAACCCGGCACGTGGGCGGGGCTGTGCATATGCTCGTGTGTGTGTGTGTGTGTGTGTGTGTGTGTGTGTGTGTGTGTGCAATTTGCCAATGTGTGGAATTGGAGGCTCACACTCTTCCTAGGGTATGTGGACCGCAGACCACTGTCCAAGGTCTGCCATGCGCACGGGCTGCCGCCATGCCCAAACTGCACCTTTACGCGGGGTACGGCACTGCTGCCAAAGAGGACACCACAAGGTTATTACCCCTCACAAATGTCGGGGTAAGAGAACAGGCCCACCCCCAGTTGGCGCTAGCAAACGGCCCCAGCTGCAATGTGGAGCCTCGGCACAGTTGCGAATGCAACCAAGCTCACCGCACATACCCCCCACACCGCCAGCCCCCAAGCGACGGAGACCCAAATCTCCCATCCCCCCCTCCCCTCCAGCCCCACGGCCGCAGGGGATGCGGGTGGATGATGGCGACACCGCGGTGGTGAGGACCATGTTCTCACAGGGCCACGGGTTCGCATCTTCGGAAGTCAACATGATCCCGCTATACCACAGAGGTTCTAACTCTGTGGAAAGACGCAATAATGAGTATATGCACAGCCCTGCCTTGGTGCCAGGCTAAGTATTCCGGTGGCGCTATCGCCACACATGGGTCTCCCTCATTAATAGGACAAGACATTAACAGCCGTCAACTCTCGTTAATAGTACACAGCGCCCAGGACTTTAATCGGCCTTTGCCTTCGTTAATAGTACAACCACTTTTCTTGCCCCTTCACGCGGTTGTGGTGTTACCCAGGTCAGGGAACCCGGCGCCGAGGAAGTCACGGCGCAGGGCACCACCTGCGCGGGTGCCCCGAGGGGTCAAAAGGCGGCAGTCGGTCACAGAACGTTCGGGGAGCCCACGACGCAAGCGACCCCAGCTACAGCAAGGGGATGCGCGGTCACATACGGCCCTGGAGGCCCCAGACCGTCACGGGAGCCCAGCCGGAGCTCCCCTCCCCATGTCCAGGCATGCGCTCTCATACCTACAGCTCACAGGAGCTATCACTCCTGAGCGTGCGTCACGCATAGTGGTGGTAAGCACCCCAGAGGGACAGCGCACCCCACTACCGACACGAAGCCTGGGGCAGCCCCCACACGAAAAGGGACGCGACATCCCCCCGGGGATAGCAAGGATGTTGGAGCAGATCCGAATGCCTCAAGCAAGGCCACAACAGCTACAGCCCCGAAGGGAACCACGGCCCAACGCGCGGACTTCACGCACCGCCGTCCTGCCCACCGGCCCTCCGATGGGGTTCAACGTAACTAGCACCCCGTCTCCGCGGGTGCTGAGTAGGCCGGGGCAATTCTCGCCATCTCCGGCATGGTCGCCGGCGGTGACTTCCAGTTGGCACTCAGTGCGGCACGTGTCCCCAGAGCATTGGTCGCCCGCATGCACACCAGGGGGGGGGTCTGACCGACAGCAGGATGGCCACCACCGCCTATGGAGGGCAAGGCTCCAACGGAAGGGCAGCGAATGGCAATCGGCCAATAGGCACCGCAGGTGCAAACGAGAACAGTACACCACGGCAACATGCCAACCCCCCCCCCCCCCGTTGTCATAGCTATGCCCTTGTCCAAGCTACAGTAGGTGTAGGGACCGTATTAATATGGGACCTCATTTAATTTGATACCAAATGTAATGCAGCCACATAAGACATGGGTTTGGTGACAAATTCGCCAGTTTCGTAGAGTCATGGACACATTTGTTGCGAGTGTTTGCCCACTTGAACCCACATAGCTCTGATTTTGGGGATATTTCTGCACCATATCCCCCTTTCTTGCACCAACTCATCGTGCAATCTTCTCTTTTTCAGCCTAGGCGTCCAGTTATTTTCACATGTTCCACCGGTGAGCGTGTGGATGCCACAATGAAGGGACCATTGGAGAAGGGGGAGCTGTTTGCTGTGTTGGAGTACATGAAGGGTGGGCCGGTGGTCACACACCCTTGTGCCCCTGTTCAAAACATCCAGTTGTTCATCCGAAGCTCATCCCCATCCACGAAGCCAAGATCACCGCCGCCGCCTTCCCCTGTTGTGCAAGAAGGGTTTCCAAGCCGAACATTTGTAGGCTTCTCCTGCCTCATTGCTTGTGGTAACATGGGTGTGAACCTGAAATTTCATGTTTCACACACTTTCTTGTGTTTGCATGCCTTTGGGAACGTGGGCCGCGATTAAGGTGCACTCATACCATGCGCTCAGTAGTTGTATGTGTTGCACGCAAGCTGCGCCCTTGTCTAAGCTACAGTAGGCATAGGGACCGTATTGATTTCGGACTTTTGCGTAGCTATGACAAGGGGGTGGGGGTACATGCAGAGCCCACGATCAAGTGCTAGGCCACGAGGGGGATGCACGCAACACAGGATATGCAGGACAGTGGGTGCCAAGATGTCAAGAAGGCAAGACACTATGATGGTATGGGGTATAGGAGGGTAGATAAGTGGCTCCAATCAATGGGATAGTCATACCAGGACTGGTTGCATGAGGTTTATTTATCATATCATATGCTAGGTTTAAGGCACTACAGAGACATGAGGACGACATTTGTAAAGACACCTGCTCTCCGCCCCAAGCAAAGCGTCAAGGTGCCACTAGGAAAACAACGGGATGTGTCAGAACATCGACTGACACACCCGTGGTACATTGTCAGAGGGTACTTAGATACCGAGACTGTCTCGTACAGAAAAAACAAAGCCATGTACATGCAAAGAAAGTCAAAGTCAAAGCGAAGGGGGCTGGGTGGGCTTTTTGGAAGTTTCCCTCCTCTTTCCCGCGGGCATGTGTGGAGAGTGCCCTACGAAACATGCATCCCATGATGGGTACAAAAGGTATTTCCTGATGGGAAACACGCGTCCATTCTGCTGTGTTTGATTCCCCCGATAGCCCTGCAGCCACGTGCATTCTGTCAAAGTTCTTCTTGTGCCTGGTTCCCAGTGCAATGGGTGTTTCTTGCAGCCCTTCCATCTTGACCAAGTCACTTGCCCGGTATGCGTTCATCAAACACCCTCTGGCGCCGGGTAGGCAGCCGATAGCGTTCATCCACGTCATTTTCTGGGCACTAGCAGCGATTGGAATGTGCGTGTCGGAGGCTTTTCTTGATTTCATGGCTGCTGGCTTCCGACTCCGCCATTCTGTACACCATTGGTCGAACTACACCATGATACTCATCTTACTGGTCATCATTGGTACCTTAACCTTTGTTAAGCAGGTGAGGGCGTATTCGGAAGGCATTTTATCATGTGGCACATGCCTGATGACGTGCTACATTGCTTTCCGCTTCGACTGTCTTACAACCGTGGTCTCCACTTTCTTGACCAAGTCGTGGCCACCGGATTTGCCGCCCATCATGACATCAACGGCCGTCGACCAGATCTTTCAGACGCCACACGAACTTGTCGGGACTTGTTTTTGGGCATGTGCCCTACTGTACAATACCGTACAATCCTCATCTGTGAGACGGGCTGCAATTGTCCCCGCTGCTGTGTGCAGTGTGGTCAATGTGTTGGTGTTTTGTGTTGGACCGACGGTGTCGACCAACACATATGGTTCGTTGTTCTATGTGGTGAGCTTGCCCATCTGTATGGAGCTGTTTCTGTTCCCCCATACCATCATAACGATGCTGCAGCTCAACAAAATCAAAGAAGACCAGGAGCTTCTATATCAAAGTCAACAGCGCGAGCTTGCTCATCAACGAGCCACGCAAAAGGCCGATGGGTTGCTGAATCACATATTGAAGAACAACATCATTGACGCCCAAAATTCCATTGACATGTTTCTTGACAAAGACGCTGATGAGGCCATCCTCATCCATTCAAGAGCCCTGCTCTTTAGAAGTAAATGGTGGTGCAAGCTACGGGAGGCAATGCTCCGCATCACCGAAGGCAGCTACGAAAAGAAAGTGCAAACCATGTCATTGTCTCGCTTCTGCAGTGACCTCCTTGTCGGACGCCCAGTAGTTACCCTCGACTGCCCGTCAAGTGCGGCATCGCTCGACCCCATCGCCTGTAGCATCGTGCTGGACAACGCAGTCACCAACGCCATCCGTCACGGCTGCGGTGAGGACCCAGAGCTCAAATTGACCGTCGAAATTTCAGACCACGGTTCAGCCCAGGCCCTTTCCTTTACGCTGATGAACAGAGCCAAGGCCGGAGCCCCACAGCTGGCCGAATGGTCTGCTTCCAGTACCGAGGCTGTGCATGCATGCAACTCTGTTGACCCATATGATTCCGTTTCTACCGGTCTTGGGTTGCAGCACATTGCCATGGTCGTTAATCTTTGTGGGATGTCGGCGGAGCTTTGGCAAGAGGATGCCTACGTCTATTTCCGGCTCCGCACAGAGACTGAGACCTCATCCGACACTTCAGCGTCGTCTGACCCTACGAACGAATACAGGCCTCGGCATCTCCCATCTCCTGTGCACATTCTGTGCATCGATGACAGCCCCGTCGCCCGCAAGACGTTGGCCGTCGTCTTGCCGAAGAAAATCCCGGGCGCTGTGGTTGACGTCTTTGGGGAAACGCTGGCCGACGTGGAGCTGTTCAAACAAGCAGTTGCACAGGGGTGCGATATTGTGATCGTCGACCAGAATTTGAGCTTCCCAGGGGCTGAAGTCGAGGGCACCACCTTGATCCGTGCCATCTTTGCGGCAGGATATGCAGGCCTTGCATGTGTACGGTCAGCGAACTGCACCGATGCTGATCAGAGCGACTACTTTCGCAGTGGTGCCCATTGCGCCATTGACAAGGACAGTCAGTGGCCTGAAGTTGTCCAGCTGCTGGATACTGCGTATGCATCCAACATTGCCCATCGCCCCACCATCAACACCGTCGACACTGTGAGTATGGAGTCAGAGCCTCAGTTGCCAGGGTTTGTGCCATAGCAATTTTTCAACGACAATGAGTGGTTGGTCGACCTAGACGCAACCAGTGTAGGACTTTGACTGAGGAGCACCACTCAAGATGCCTTTGCCTGCACATACACCCTGGCAGCTCTTAGTGCCGGAGTGCGTGCATGTAACAACCCGCATCTGTACGTGGCTGCCCGCGTACCTGCCCCCCCACTCGCGCACGCACCGCATTGTCTAAGCACCGGCACCCCTCCCCAAAGCATGCCCCGTACCCTGCCTGCCACCATCCCCACACTTGCATGCCCGATCCGTTGGTGTACAGAACCGACAGTGTCGAAGCACATGCTTGACCCTCCCCCAGGGGGGGGGGTGCCTGCCTGCCTTTTTTGAAATTCTGGGCGCGGTAGAAATCAGGGCAACAGATGCAGAGGGTCAAGAGGGGGCTGGTATTTAGGGGGAAATTTTTTTTTGATGCATTGCGTGTGGTTAGACATTGGGTAGGTACTGTGGACAAGGCGGTGGAGTGGGTGCCTGCCTACTTGACTGGACGCCCCCCCCCCCCACCACCATAGGGGTAGGACAAAAGCAGTGCCTGCCCTGAAAAAGGGCCTGCCTCCTCCAAAATTTCAGCCCCCCCCCCGCTTCCCCCGTGTCACGAAAAAGGGCTGAGCCGGTGCACTGGGGATGCCGCCCGACGGCCCTCCAACAACGGGCGTCGGGAAGGCAGGGCTCTCAGTGCGTCGCGCAACGCAGGAGGGAACGCAACCCAACGACATCCGGCCCACGCGCATCGATGCCATGGCACCCGGACTGCCACCACCAGACATGCCTCTCGCGCCCGGCAGGGAATCTGGGTCTGTTTAGGAACCA
Organism: Eutreptiella sp. 'Long Island Sound 2002'; assembly: GCA_964036045.1. Lineage (NCBI taxonomy): Eukaryota > Euglenozoa > Euglenophyceae > Eutreptiales > Eutreptiaceae > Eutreptiella > Eutreptiella sp. 'Long Island Sound 2002'. The sequence goes on from OZ038379.1 coordinate 180,198,358, forward strand.
GCCCTCGCTGTGGGCCACCCAGTAATACTCGCCCCACTCACATCCAGGACTCAGTACGAACCTGTTGCATCTGCTACATGGCTCCGTAGGACCCAGACCCGCCTGGTTGTGGCTGGTTTCGCAGACGCTCGTGGCAAGTCTGGCCACCACTATGCTCACCACCGTGTCGGCACCGTGGGAGGCCAAGGCACTGGATGCCCAATTATATGGTCTTTTGCCTCAGGGCCCCTCCTTCCTCATTGTATGATTTTTGCCCGAGGATGTCGGAGTTTCAACGGTGGTGGGTTAGGGGGCGAGGGTCAATAGAGCCCCTGAAAGATCTAGAGGGAAGGGCCATGTGGGTCCAAGCAATTCTGGGGGACCCAACGGCGCTAGTGGGGCACCTATGTGATGTAGCCCAGTCAGCTGGATCTATTCATCCAGCTGCAGTAGTGATGCACTATAGTCATGCCCCCCCCCCCCCGGTTCTCCCCCTCCCTCTCCCCCTCTGGCCGCAGCCGTCCATGAACCGCTTTGGTTTTGGCAGTGGGCCATTTGTGGGCTGTTCGTTTGTGTGGAATTGCTGCAGTGGTCGCCTGCTTGCTATAATGGCTTGGCAGGACACTTTGATGACCTTTTTGCCCTGGAATCTGCCAGCATATTCGCATTTCCAGCCATCGCATTTTCATGCGATGGCTGTGCATTTCACCAGCTCAACGGGATATGTCTGAAGATCCCCGAATTCCCAGAATTTGCTGCCAAGCTTCCCGCAAAAAGGCCGAATAATCTGCCAAGAGTTTGGGGTAGAGTACTTCAGCGCAGAGTGGTGAGCATGCTCAGGAATGCATGGTCTAGTGGTCCAGGTGCAGAAGGTTCTGCAGGCAGCACGTGAAGCAGTGTGTCCTTTGCCCTGTGTTTGTGTTAGAGACTCATGACCTTTGTACCCCATAATGCACTATGCATGCAAACCAACATTGGTGTCTGATGGCAGTGCCATCCCACGGTCCACGTGGAAGCGTCGTGCACACGTTTTGACAGCGCGCCTCCGCAGTTGTCGAGATGGCACCCTGGCTACACATGGCCAATCTCTCCTTGGTTGGATCTGATTGGGCGTGTGTTTCTCGATTTGTTCCTTTTGATATTGCTGCTAATGATAGTGTGAGTGATATTGATACGCCGTGAAGTGGAGTGGACGAGTACTTTGTTGGGACCAGCCCCGCATCAACCAGGGCCCGCCCCGGAACTACCGGGGCCTGCCCCGGAATTACGGGGGCCTGCCCCGAATCAACCAAGGCCAGCCCCGGAACTACCGGGGATGGCCCCTGAACCCCTTCCCCCTTTCCCATCAGTGCAGGCGCCAGGGAGACAAGAGGCCCTCGTGGAGGGACCAGGACAGGCTTACATTTGAACGGCTGACAACCATAGAAGGAAACCCCCTCCCCCTGGACCCCCCCCCCCCCCACCAAAGTGACCATTGAGGGAAAAATGGAAATTTTATAATAGGGAAAATCTGATCGGGCCATTTTTGGTGCACCATTTTTTGGGTCCCAGACCCCCCCCCTCTCCGCTCTTCTGATGTTAGCCTGGACCAGGACCTGCAACTGTCCGCAGGCAAGTGATCTGGGGCTAATCTAGACATGTTGACCCCTTGCAGCTTCACCATGCTATGGCCCTTGCAGCTTCACCATGCTATGGTGTACAGTATGAGTGGCGTTTCGCCACGAGGTGAGGACGCTGTTGCAGGGGCCATGGCAGAGCTTCCATGGACCTGGGGCCTTCGTGTACCTCGGTGTGAGGATCGAGGGTAGGCATGCAGGCGCGCCTTTTGGTCCTTGGACCATTTGTTGAATGCTCCGGTGCCGGGGTGTGACACTGTTTCTCAACCCGATGGGATCAAGGGATCAAAGTGCAAGAAGCAAGCATCCGCACTAGTAACTGTAGCGGTGAGTGTCAGTGAGTGGTAAAAAGTACCATTTTTCCATCGGTGAGTGTGGTGGGCTGATGACCTTCCATCCCTCCCATGAAGCATCCCGCCGCCGGCATGCATCACATTCAGTCTTTCCCCATACAGTGAGGGGGGTGAGTGGGTCGCATCTTAGCCGTGAACCTTTGCCAATCTTCGGTGCCTGTTGTATAACAGTTTCGTGAAACAAATGTGTGCTGCACACGCCCACCCCCCATCCTCCTCTTCAAAGGGCCCCAGTCCGCGAGAAAATGGTGGAGCCCCTGAGGAAATGGAGGCCCCGATCCGCGAGAAAATGGTGGCACCAGCCCCAGAGAAAATGGAGGCCCCAGCCCCCGGGAGCAGTGGATGGTGTGCATGGATTCATGTGGGTGACACCCATGTCATGGAGCATCATCCTTCGAGAGGGCAAATGTGGCAGTGGTTTTGGCAGTGGGCCATTTGTGGGCTGTTCGTTTGTGTGGAATTGCTGCAGTGGTCGCCTGCTTGCTATAATGGCTTGGCAGGACACTTTGATGACCTTTTTGCCCTGGAATCTGCCAGCATATTCGCATTTCCAGCCATCGCATTTTCATGCGATGGCTGTGCATTTCACCAGCTCAACGGGATATGTCTGAAGATCCCCGAATTCCCAGAATTTGCTGCCAAGCTTCCCGCAAAAAGGCCGAATAATCTGCCAAGAGTTTGGGGTAGAGTACTTCAGCGCAGAGTGGTGAGCATGCTCAGGAATGCATGGTCTAGTGGTCCAGGTGCAGAAGGTTCTGCAGGCAGCACGTGAAGCAGTGTGTCCTTTGCCCTGTGTTTGTGTTAGAGACTCATGACCTTTGTACCCCATAATGCACTATGCATGCAAACCAACATTGGTGTCTGATGGCAGTGCCATCCCACGGTCCACGTGGAAGCGTCGTGCACACGTTTTGACAGCGCGCCTCCGCAGTTGTCGAGATGGCACCCTGGCTACACATGGCCAATCTCTCCTTGGTTGGATCTGATTGGGCGTGTGTTTCTCGATTTGTTCCTTTTGATATTGCTGCTAATGATAGTGTGAGTGATATTGATACGCCGTGAAGTGGAGTGGACGAGTACTTTGTTGGGACCAGCCCCGCATCAACCAGGGCCCGCCCCGGAACTACCGGGGCCTGCCCCGGAATTACGGGGGCCTGCCCCGAATCAACCAAGGCCAGCCCCGGAACTACCGGGGATGGCCCCTGAACCCCTTCCCCCTTTCCCATCAGTGCAGGCGCCAGGGAGACAAGAGGCCCTCGTGGAGGGACCAGGACAGGCTTACATTTGAACGGCTGACAACCATAGAAGGAAACCCCCTCCCCCTGGACCCCCCCCCCCCACCAAAGTGACCATTGAGGGAAAAATGGAAATTTTATAATAGGGAAAATCTGATCGGGCCATTTTTGGTGCACCATTTTTTGGGTCCCAGACCCCCCCCTTCTCCGCTCTTCTGATGTTAGCCTGGACCAGGACCTGCAACTGTCCGCAGGCAAGTGATCTGGGGCTAATCTAGACATGTTGACCCCTTGCAGCTTCACCATGCTATGGCCCTTGCAGCTTCACCATGCTATGGTGTACAGTATGAGTGGCGTTTCGCCACGAGGTGAGGACGCTGTTGCAGGGGCCATGGCAGAGCTTCCATGGACCTGGGGCCTTCGTGTACCTCGGTGTGAGGATCGAGGGTAGGCATGCAGGCGCGCCTTTTGGTCCTTGGACCATTTGTTGAATGCTCCGGTGCCGGGGTGTGACACTGTTTCTCAACCCGATGGGATCAAGGGATCAAAGTGCAAGAAGCAAGCATCCGCACTAGTAACTGTAGCGGTGAGTGTCAGTGAGTGGTAAAAAGTACCATTTTTCCATCGGTGAGTGTGGTGGGCTGATGACCTTCCATCGCTCCCATGAAGCATCCCGCCGCCGGCATGCATCACATTCAGTCTTTCCCCATACAGTGAGGGGGGTGAGTGGGTCGCATCTTAGCCGTGAACCTTTGCCAATCTTCGGTGCCTGTTGTATAACAGTTTCGTGAAACAAATGTGTGCTGCACACGCCCACCCCCCATCCTCCTCTTCAAAGGGCCCCAGTCCGCGAGAAAATGGTGGAGCCCCTGAGGAAATGGAGGCCCCGATCCGCGAGAAAATGGTGGCACCAGCCCCAGAGAAAATGGAGGCCCCAGCCCCCGGGAGCAGTGGATGGTGTGCATGGATTCATGTGGGTGACACCCATGTCATGGAGCATCATCCTTCGAGAGGGCAAATGTGGCAGTGGTTTTGGCAGTGGGCCATTTGTGGGCTGTTCGTTTGTGTGGAATTGCTGCAGTGGTCGCCTGCTTGCTATAATGGCTTGGCAGGACACTTTGATGACCTTTTTGCCCTGGAATCTGCCAGCATATTCGCATTTCCAGCCATCGCATTTTCATGCGATGGCTGTGCATTTCACCAGCTCAACGGGATATGTCTGAAGATCCCCGAATTCCCAGAATTTGCTGCCAAGCTTCCCGCAAAAAGGCCGAATAATCTGCCAAGAGTTTGGGGTAGAGTACTTCAGCGCAGAGTGGTGAGCATGCTCAGGAATGCATGGTCTAGTGGTCCAGGTGCAGAAGGTTCTGCAGGCAGCACGTGAAGCAGTGTGTCCTTTGCCCTGTGTTTGTGTTAGAGACTCATGACCTTTGTACCCCATAATGCACTATGCATGCAAACCAACATTGGTGTCTGATGGCAGTGCCATCCCACCAGGGGTCCACGTGGAAGCGTTGTGCACACGTTTTGACAGCGCACCTCCGCAGTTGTCGAGATGGCACCCTGGCTACACATGGCCAATCTCTCCTTGGTTGGATCTGATTGGGCGTGTGTTTCTCGATTTGTTCCTTTTGATATTGCTGCTAATGATAGTGTGAGTGACATTGACACGCCGTGAAGTGGAGTGGACGAGTACTTTGTTGGGACCAGCCCCGCATCAACCAGGGCCCGCCCCCGATCAACTGGGGCCCGCCCCGGAACTGCCGGGGCCTGCCCCGGAATTACGGGGGCCTGCCCCGAATCAACCAAGGCCAGCCCCGGAACTACCGGGGATGGCCCCTGAACCCCTTCTTCCTTTCCCATCAGTGCAGGCGCCAGGGAGACAAGAGGCCCTCGTGGAGGGACCAGGACAGGCTTACATTTGAACGGCTGACAACCATACAAGGAAACCCCCTCCCCCTGGACCCCCCTCCCCAACCAAAGTGACCATTGAGGGAAAAATGGAAATTTTACAACAGGGAAAATCTGATCGGGCCATTTTTGGTGCACCATTTTTTGGGTCCCAGACCCCCCCCCCCCTCTCCGCTCTTCTAATGTTAGCCTGTGATCCTTCAGCTGGTTACACAAGGGGCACATCTTGCTGCCTCTTTATCCTCTTCATGCCAATGCGTGCGGCCGAGGAGCTGCGGCAGCCACCGGAAGTGCGGCGCCTGTTTGGACGCCTGTTTTTGCGAAAGTGGGAACTAGACTTTATGTGTCACGTTTTGTGGAAGAACCTGCCCATTGGAGGCCGTATGGGCCATTTCCCCATCCCACTGGTCCAGCGTCGGACCATGGTCGCCATTCCCTGTGGATATTGATCTCAGTTGTACGTCCTGCACTCCCATATCATAGGCCATTTTAAACGTGTAGGCTATGGCCTCTAAGTGTTCCAGCCGGACCACCCCCGCAATCACTAAATCTCTCCATCTCAGGACCCCTTTTCGCATCAGCCTGGGACACACATATGTCAGACCCGTACCCCCTCTGAAAAACACTCAGTGCCAGATACCCATGTCTGGAAGCAGCCGTGGGGGGGGGGATACATCTCCCCCACCGCCCCCCTGTGCCGTACTTGGGATTTGATTTGATTTGATTTGATTAGATATAAGGGCCGATCTTAGGGCTCACAGGCCGCCCGGGGGGCGCACAATGGCTTCCCAACAACTCTGCATATCGACCAACCATGTGTGTCATGCACACCTCGTCTGCCGCCGCGGGCCGGAGGGGTAGGGAGCACTGCAGCGTCCCTAGGCAGGGGGGGGGGGGGGGGGCGATATTGTGTCTTTGGGGGGGGATGCTGGACGTCAGCACAGGGCGGTGGGACAGGCTCCCCACCCTGGGGCGCATCTGCACAGGGCAGCGGGACTGGTTCCTCACCCCTGTGCACACCAGCACAGGGTGGAGGGATAGGGTTCCCCACCCCTGTGCATATCGGCACAGGGGTGGGGAACCTGCCCCTGTGTGACATTCCGTCTAGTTGTTGCTCCTTTACGGGGCCCTGGACAGTCACCCGTTCGTCCCTTCGCATGTTGCGTCGGGTTGCTGCCTTCTGTCAGCTGCTGCGGCCGGTGCTCTTGCTGGTGTCATTTCCGCGTTTGCAGAGCCTAGTAGTTGGTGTGTTGGGGCTGTGCTGAATGTGGCATGGTGCCACCCGCCTGCCCCCCGCATATGAGGATTTCACATCTCCGTACGACGTGGACTGTCCCGTGCGCGGTTGGCTGGTCACGGCCCTGTTGCCACCCCCGTGGTGGGCACCTCCCGGCGCGCGGGGCGCAGCTGCTGCCCTTGTGGAGTACGTGGGCACCTTGTAGAGGGAGGGGGGGGGGGTGTTTGCTAATGGCTCGCTCGGCGTGCACCACATTGGTGGTTGCTGCAGTGCTCGCACCTCATGGTTCCCTTGTGTATTGTTGTGTGTCGTACGGGATTTGAAGCAGGATGTCAAAAGACTACGCGCAGAGCGCGACGAAGCACAGGGCGCGCTTGATAAGCTTTGCCGTGAAGTACAAGAAGGCAAGCCACCGCGCCTGCTGCCAGGAAATCTGCCCCCCTATGCACATCTGCACAGGGCGGTGGGGCCGGGTCCCTACCCCCGTGCGCATCGGCACATGGGGCAACCCCCCCCCCCCCCCAAATCGGCGGCCGAATTCGGCCGACCTCGCCGATTTGTTGGGTTTCTGAATTTCGCCGATTTGTTTTGCCGATTCTTTGGGTTTCTGTGATTTTGCCCATTCGTTCTGCCGACTTGTTGGGGCTTCTGGGATTGTAGGACACCTGATTTGGATGTGTCGACCTAACATGTGCATCATTTACTTCGGGACACTGGATAATACTTTTTCTTTCTACATTGGTTCTTCAGATTGGCACCATGAAGTGTTTTTACTGCCCAGAGAAAGACGCATCTCTGTCCCCTGGGATTCATTGTCCCCCAGTGATCAAACGTTTCTGCGGGACAAGTACCCTGATGCTGGTCAGGGGGCACACCCACCTAGCAGACAGGAAGATGCACATGGGAAGCCTGTGTGAATTCCTCTTCTTCTGGCAAGCTTTGTTTGTGCATGGAAAACCAATTTTCTCAGCAAGACAAGTGACAAAAAAATGCAAAAAAAATCGGTCCTGGGTCTGAACCCCGGCCAGCGAGCCAGCAGTACACAGTGCATACCACTGGACCACTAACTTGTACTGCTTTACATTTGCTCAGGGACCATGTACAGACCCAGAGATGCTTGCAAATCAGTGCTGCACACCCACCCAGCACACACTGGGATGCAAATGGGAAGCCTGTATGCATTTATCTTGTTCCAGCAGGCTTTGTGTGTGCATGGAGAACCAATTTTCTCAGGAAGACAAGTGAAAAAAAATGCAAAAAATTTCCGGTCCGTAAACAGTGGGGTTTGAGCCCACGCCAGCCAGCAAAAGTGTGTGGCTATGCATATACCACTGGACCACCACTGTGCACTGCTATATCGCAGCTCAGGGACCATGTAGAGACCGTACATCTGTTGTGCCCACGGTTCTACTGCCGCACGCAATGGTACACCCTGAGGCACCCAGACCAACACACACCTCCTATGCAGCATCTCACGCATGCAATACACACTAAAGCTAGCACGCATGGACCCATTGTCGCACACCACACACATACATGCACACATGGTACCCGCGGCTGCATTCTCAGCCTTGGACACGCTGCTACATCCGTTCGCGCACACAAAGGGTCCCATATACGGGCGCCACACGCTACACCACACACACGCACATCCCTTGTGAGGCATTGCGAGCAAACGTGCCCTGTGCGCACTGTGAATGATCTAGTTGAGTTTCGTTCTTCGAACGACACACACATCACCTCCACATTGAGCGATAGCCAGGTAGGCGTGGCGGACCGTCTGTACTGCTGCGTGAAGGAACAATACATGTTATGCTAGCATGCCGCATGGACCTCTGGTCTGCGCAGTTTCTGAGTGCACCTATGCTGTCCATGAATGGACCTTCAGCTTTCCGGGGTTCTCCCGAGTACACTCAATGACACCTTGAGCGTCATGAACACAAAAAAACATATGTGGCGCCGGGAAAGCCAAAGCTAGCCTAAAACTGGCACCGGAAATATTGAATTTTGATAGGATCTTGGGTGTTGCTCAGTGGTTGCATGTTGCCTGCACAGAGATTGTTCGTTGGCCATGATGATACACTTGTTGATTGCCGAGTCGGCGTGGAAGATGCGAATGCACTACGGTATGAAGGATTCGCACATGTTATGACTGTACGATTGTCAAGACCACTGGTCCAGGGTTCCGGGGTTCTCCCAAGTACACTAAATGACACCTTGAGTGTCGGGAAAACAAAACAAATTAGGTAGAAGGGATGCAGGCGCACCCATACAATCCTCTTATTCCTCTTGCTCTTCCTCCTGCTTTTGCTGGATAAGAGATGAATAAAATTGCGATGGTAAACATGGAGGGGAGGGGTATTGTTGTTGTGGTGTCAGCATGGAGTCACGGCTTGGAATACGGCTTTTTGGTAGCTCGTTTTCATTTCTTGAACCATTTGAAAGCATTGACTTGGCACCGCACTGTTTGTCCTGAATTGTGAGTTGGAAATTTGGCTGACAATGGCTATTTCTACACAATAAAACGGCCATAGTGTTGACTTGTGGCTTGAAATATGACTCCTTAGTGGCTCATTCACCTCACTTTGGTGTTCCAAATGTTTTGGAACGCCAATGGCTCCATTTGGCAGTACCCTTTTTTCCACATGCCATGCCATCTTGATGTTTCGCTTGGGGAGGATTTTGTATACCTGAGTTTCCCCCCAAAATGTATCCAAAAGTGCAGGCTATAGGCATTTCCCACCCGTGGTATGGATTATCGATGGGCACCGGCATTTTAAACACAAGCTGTGCAGTTGAACATCATGAGATTGTGATAACGTGTCAGGTATCCCGCCCCACGCTTGCGCAACTGCAGCTTTGCCTGAGCACGGCAACCCCGCATTACTGTCAGTTTTTGGGCCGCCATTTTTTGGTCCGGCATGGAAGGTCAAGAATGCAACCTCATTGTGTGTGGGAAGACAAGGAAAGACGGACCAGAGCACAGACTTGGTCCCCCCCTCACAGTGTTGTGCCTTGTTTGGTTGATTGGGAGCCATAATTAATGTTGCTTTACCCACAATGTAGCCCTGTCTGTGCACAAGCTAAGCACATCGAGCATGGTGCCATCCTAGGCTAAATTTGCGCTCAAATGCTTTGAATGAAGCGTCACTAGAGCTGTCCGTTGCAGAATATTCAGATTCATGGACAATGGGGAATGCAAACATCGCCTTTCCGACACACGGCTAGCAAAGCAACTGCTCCAGGATACTTATCCCACTCACCTGTAATGTGTGGAGCCACCAAAAACATCCAACATCTCTGCGGAGGTATTAAGGGGTGGTGAACAGACCATTGTTGCACTTCGGTCCTGAGATGTAGGGCAGAAACACCATTCAAGTCTTTTGTGGATTCAGGACTTGGTACCATAGCCATAAATCTATGAGAAAATTCAAGTCTTTTGTGGATTCAGGACTTAGTACCATAGCCATAAATCTATGAGAAAAGTAAGGGTGGGGATGAAGCATTGATGGTATAGGCAGCAGAGTAAGTGATTGCATTGTGCTCTTGAGAGGTTCTATGTTTGTGGCGAGCAATAGTGTTTGTACAATTTTTGTGGCCAATGGGTTTGCTCTCCATCAAGGCCATTTTGGGGAGGGAAAAGTTAGGACGTTCCAGGTGTACTCGCTACAAAAGTAGCACACCAGTGCACACATGGCACCTGTATTTCCCCTCAGTCTGCAGTCTGTGTGCTATTATACATTTTTTAAACCCACGCATAGTGTGCTTTACATCTAATAGATGAATAACACTGCAAGGGATACGATAGTGGCATGGCGTAAGACAGAAGCAATCAGGTATGTTGGAACGAACTCCCACAAACATTGCTTTTATGTTGCCACGAGAAGGATGAATGGTGCCTGCAAGTGCACTAATTGGTGTGCCAACATGAACTTGTTAAGCGGAATGACGAAGCCATGTACACGCAGAGCCCATGATCAAGTACTAGGCCACTCGGGGGATGCATGCAACACAGGATATGCAGGACAGTGGGTGCCAAGATGTCCTCAAGGCAAGACACTATGATGGTATGGGGGTATAGGAGGGTAGATAAGTGGCTCCAATCAATGGGATAGTCATACCCCCCCCCCCCGTGTCCAACGAACACTGTGTCCAACGAACACTACCCGTTCGAACCGTATTTTTTGTGTACCTAATTAATTCGGTACATAATTAGGTACGAGACATCAGAATTGAGGTTTCAGGCCAAAGGTGCGGGGAAATGAGGGGCTGTTGCAATGTATGTTGCAGAAAACTCTAAAGCAGGGTGTGGGGAAGTGGTGTCCCTCAACTACAGGACCTATATTGCCCACTATGACTGACTCCCTACTGGCACCTGGCCGTGAGGTGCTGTACAAGCGGTACCACACCGGCGAGCTTGTACCAGCCACAATTCTTGGGCCTTTTGATGACGGTGATGACTTTGTCCGGCTGAAGTACAGCCGAAATGGGCGCGACTATGAAAACCCATCCGCCCCTCTCAGTGCGGTGCAGTTCCATCTGTGTTCCCCTTCACCGATGTCATCAACTTCATCGGAGGAGACCCCGCAGCCCACCTCTCGCGGTCGCCCCACCTCTCCACCATCACACTCTTCGCTTCCACCTGGTTGGGAGCAACGCCGAACCCCCGATGGACGTGTGTTCTACGTGAACCACACCAAACGGGAAACCCAATGGGAGGAACCTCCCCCCGCGTACTCCTCCGTGCGCGCTTCACAGCCCCCCCCAAGGGCGTGGTTTGGGCCAAGTCAGGGCGTGGGGTGTGGGGTTTGTGCCATCTTTTTGAGGACACCCTGTACCTAACCCGTGATTTGATAGAGGACAGTGCTGTCCCATCAAATCTGTCCGTCCCCAAGGTGAGCGACTCGGATGGGGCTGCCACTTCTGCCCGTGCCAAGAAAAGCCCCAAGCCCGGGGAGCACGTTCAGCTTTTCCGCATGAAGCGGGACCGCAACAAGGGCTTCTACTCGGAAAAGTGTTAAGTGGAAGTCTCCAGCGCATTGTGCTTTGCATGGGCTGGGTATCTCGTGCACAGGGATGTGTTACCGCCGGTTCACAACATTGTCGCGCGCAACGAACACTGTGTCCAACGAACACTACCTGTTCGAACCGTATTTTTTGTGTACATAATTATTCGTTGGACACGGGGGGGGGGGTACACAGACGGCTCCTCAGCGGTGGAGGGCCACGCAGGCCGTCTGGCAGGATATGGCATATTTTGTGAAAAGCAAACGAGCATAGCGGCTTTTGTGCCGGATGAATACAGGCAACAAACAACTCGGCAGAGCTGCTGGCAGTCATCAGAGCGCTTCGCATATTTAGCACAGGGGACATTGCGATCTGCACGGACTCACAGTACGTGGTCCTGGGGGCGACCGGCGCTGCGCGCCGCTGGCGCCTGCGTGGGTGGATAGGGTCGTGTGGCCCAGTCTCCAACGTTCCCCTGTGGGAACAACTCATGGCTGCACTAGATGAGAATCCACGCACTGTTCATTGGGTCAAAGTACCTTCACACGTAACCATCGAAGGTAACAATGAGGCGGACCGCCTGGCTGACCAGGGCAGGCAACTGCACCCGCGGTTCCCTCACCTACGCACCCCATCCCTGCTGCTCTCTGTGGCTGGCACACCGCGTGCCCCAAAAAAGCCTAAGCTACTTACACTAGACAGCTCTCTGCTTCCGGTGAAACGTCTTGATTTTGGCGCACAGGCATCACCTCCGCTCATTCACTCCATTGAAGGACAGGCGGTCCTCACTACACTCAACCTTACACTCATGGCTGACGCTCTCTCGACAACATCTGACATCAGTCACTGTGACACTGATTCATGGAGTGCAGAAAGCACTGACAGTGCAAGCCAGCTCAGCTCACGCACGTGCTCCACAGAAGGCAGTCGTGACTAACTGCTTTGTATCCACTGGCACTGTGGTTTCCACGCCAGTTTACCACCCTCACACCCTCCTCTCCTCCTATTGTATGTTTCTCCCTGCTCTGTTTGAAACTAAACAGCAACTGACGGGGACAGGCCGAGTGAGTGCCATGCTATGCAGCCCAGTCAGTTTGCAAGTAGTACAATGAATGCAGTCCACACCTTATGGACGACTGCTGTTTTTATTGATCCTGGTTGTTCTTTAGAGTCGGCAGAAAGGACAAGCACTCAAGTGACCCGCAGAGCTAACCGCAAAAAACGCCTCACTGTATCGTAGTTTTGGGAGGGCACCTCCCGACTGGGCGCCCCCGCCCCGGGGCGCCACCGATGAGTTTTCGGCTCAAAACTTGGATTTGGCAAGGGCACCATCTAGGCTCTGGGATGGCTAGAGCAGAGTAGAGCCCGAAGTGTTGGAACAAAGTAATGGCTAAAACGGAAAAGAGAAGTGTTGCTTGCTTGCTTGCTTTTTGCTTGCTTGCTTGTTGCTTGTTGTTAGCTAGATTTAAGGGGAGAGGGGTGTAGTAATACATACAAGTACATGGTTTCGCAGTAATGTAGGAGAGTAGGAGTTGAACCTCGCATTTTGAGCATGATTCTAATGGAGGCCTTGGTACAAACACATTCGTGTGACACTTGTCAACACACGCATGACACTTTCCCCGTCGGTAGGTTGGTCGGCCGGTAGATAGGTAGGTAGGTAGATAGGTAGGTAGGTTGGTAGGTAGGTAGGTAGGTAGGTAGGTAGGTAGGTAGCCATAAAGATGAGCTTATCGCCAGCCAAATGGAGGCATATGTGTCGTGTGCGCAACCCATTTTCAATGAAGATGCTATGGTACATTCTGAGAGGGTACTTAGATACCGAGACTGTCTCGTACAGAAAAAACAAAGCCATGTACATGCAAAGAAAGTCAAAGTCAAAGCGAAGGGGGCTGGGTGGGCTTTTTGGAAGTTTTCCTCCTCTTTCCTGCGGGCATGTGTGGAGAGTGCCCTACGAAACATGCATCCCATGATGGGTACAAAAGGTATTTCCTGATGGGAAACACGCGTCCATTCTGCTGTGTTCGATTCCCCCGATAGCCCTGCAGCCACGTGCATTCTGTCAAAGTTCTTCTTGTGCCTGGTTCCCAGTGCAATGGGTGTTTCTTGCAGCCCTTCCATCTTGACCAAGTCACTTGCCCGGTATGCGTTCATCAAACACCCTCTGGCGCCGGGTAGGCAGCCGATAGCGTTCATCCACGTCATTTTCTGGGCACTAGCAGCGATTGGAATGTGCGTGTCGGAGGCTTTTCTTGATTTCATGGCTGCTGGCTTCCGACTCCGCGATTCTGTACACCATTGGACGATCTACACCATGATACTCATCTTACTGGTCATCATTGGTACCTTAACCTTTGTTAAGCAGGTGAGGGCGTATTCGGAAGGCATTTTATCATGTGGCACATGCCTGATGACGTGCTACATTGCTTTCCGCTTCGACTGTCTTACAACCGTGGTCTCCACTTTCTTGACCAAGTCGTGGCCACCGGATTTGCCGCCCATCATGACATCAACGGCCGTCGACCAGATCTTTCAGACGCCACACGAACTTGTCGGGACTTGTTTTTGGGCATGTGCCCTACTGTACAATACCGTACAATCCTCATCTGTGAGACGGGCTGCAATTGTCCCCGCTGCTGTGTGCAGTGTGGTCAATGTGTTGGTGTTTTGTGTTGGACCGACGGTGTCGACCAACACATATGGTTCGTTGTTCTATGTGGTGAGCTTGCCCATCTGTATGGAGCTGTTTCTGTTCCCCCATACCATCATAACGATGCTGCAGCTCAACAAAATCAAAGAAGACCAGGAGCTTCTATATCAAAGTCAACAGCGCGAGCTTGCTCATCAACGAGCCACGCAAAAGGCTGATGGGTTGCTGAATCACATATTGAAGAACAACATCATTGACGCCCAAAATTCCATTGACATGTTTCTTGACAAAGACGCTGATGAGGCCATCCTCATCCATTCAAGAGCCCTGCTCTTTAGAAGTAAATGGTGGTGCAAGCTACGGGAGGCAATGCTCCGCATCACCGAAGGCAGCTACGAAAAGAAAGTGCAAACCATGTCATTGTCTCGCTTCTGCAGTGACCTCCTTGTCGGACGCCCAGTAGTTACCCTCGACTGCCCGTCAAGTGCGGCATCGCTCGACCCCATCGCCTGTAGCATCGTGCTGGACAACGCAGTCACCAACGCCATCCGTCACGGCTGCGGTGAGGACCCAGAGCTCAAATTGACCGTCGAAATTTCAGACCACGGTTCAGCCCAGGCCCTTTCCTTTACGCTGATGAACAGAGCCAAGGCCGGAGCCCCACAGCTGGCCAACTGGTCTGCTTCCAGTACCGAGGCTGTGCATGCATGCAACTCTGTTGACCCATATGATTCCGTTTCTACCGGTCTTGGGTTGCAGCACATTGCCATGGTCGTTAATCTTTGTGGGATGTCGGCGGAGCTTTGGCAAGAGGATGCCTACGTCTATTTCCGGCTCCGCACAGAGACTGAGACCTCATCCGACACTTCAGCGTCGTCTGGCCCTACGAATGAATACAGGCCTCGGCATCTCCCATCTCCTGTGCACATTCTGTGCATCGATGACAGCCCCGTCGCCCGCAAGACGTTGGCCGTCGTCTTGCCGAAGAAAATCCCGGGCGCTGTGGTTGACGTCTTTGGGGAAACGCTGGCCGACGTGGAGCTGTTCAAACAAGCAGTTGCACGGGGGTGCGATATTGTGATCGTCGACCAGAATTTGAGCTTCCTAGGGGCTGAAGTCAAGGGCACCACCTTGATCCGTGCCATCTTTGCGGCAGGATATGCAGGCCTTGCATGTGTACGGTCAGCGAACTGCACCGATGCTGATCAGAGCGACTACTTTCGCAGTGGTGCCCATTGCGCCATTGACAAGGACAGTCAGTGGCCTGAAGTTGTCCAGCTGCTGGATACTGCGTATGCATCCAACATTGCCCATCGCCCCACCATCGACACCGTCAACACTGTGAGTATGGAGTCAGAGCCTCAGTTGCCAGGGTGTGTGCCATAGCAATTTTTCAACAACAATGAGTGGTTGGTCGACCTAGACGCAACCAGTGTAGGACTTTGACTGAGGAGCACCACTCAAGATGCCTTTGCCTGCACATACACCCTGGCAGCTCTTAGTGCCGGAGTGCGTGCATGTAACAACCCGCATCTGTACGTGGCTGCCCACGTACCCGCCCCCCCACTTGCAACCCCCCCCCCCCCCCAAATTGGCGGCCGAATTCGGCCGACCTCGCCGATTTGTTCCGTCGATTTGTTGGGTTTCTGAATTTCGCCGATTTGTTTTGCCGCTTCTTTGGGTTTCTGTGATTTTGCCCATTCGTTCTGCCGACTTGTTGGGGCTTCTGGGATTGTAGGACACCTGATTTGGATGTGTCGACCTAACATGTGCATCATTTACTTCGGGACACTGGATAATACTTTTTCTTTCTACATTGGTTCTTCAGATTGGCACCATGAAGTGTTTTTACTGCCCAGAGAAAGACGCATCTCTGTCCCCTGGGATTCATTGTCCCCCAGTGATCAAACGTTTCTGCGGGACAAGTACCCTGATGCTGGTCAGGGGGCACACCCACCTAGCAGACAGGAAGATGCACATGGGAAGCCTGTGTGAATTCCTCTTCTTCTGGCAAGCTTTGTTTGTGCATGGAAAACCAATTTTCTCAGCAAGACAAGTGACAAAAAAATGCAAAAAAATCGGTCCTGGGTCTGAACCCCGGCCAGCGAGCCAGCAGTACACAGTGCATACCACTGGACCACTAACTTGTACTGCTTTACATTTGCTCAGGGACCATGTACAGACCCAGAGATGCTTGCAAATCAGTGCTGCACACCCACCCAGCACACACTGGGATGCAAATGGGAAGCCTGTATGCATTTATCTTGTTCCAGCAGGCTTTGTGTGTGCATGGGGAACCAATTTTCTCAGGAAGACAAGTGAAAAAAAATGCAAAAAATTTCCGGTCCGTAAACAGTGGGGTTTGAGCCCACGCCAGCCAGCAAAAGTGTGTGGCTATGCATATACCACTGGACCACCACTGTGCACTGCTATATCGCAGCTCAGGGACCATGTAGAGACCGTACATCTGTTGTGCCCACGGTTCTACTGCCGCACGCAATGGTACACCCTGAGGCACCCAGACCAACACACACCTCCTATGCAGCATCTCACGCATGCAATACACACTAAAGCTAGCACGCATGCTTGTGATCCTTCAGCTGGTTACACAAGGGGCACATCTTGCTGCCTCTTTGTCCTCTTCATGCCAATGCGTGCGGCCGAGGAGCTGCGGCAGCCACCGGAAGTGCGGCGCCTGTTTGGACGCCTGTTTTTGCGAAAGTGGGAACTAGACTTTATGCGTCGCGTTTTGTGGAAGAACCTGCCCATTGGAGGCCGCATGGGCCATTTCCCCATCCCACTGGTCCAGCGTCGGACCATGGTCGCCATCCCCTGTGGATATTGATCTCAGTTGTACGTCCTGCACTCCCATATCATAGGCCATTTTAAACGTGTAGGCTATGGCCTCTAAGTGTTCCAGCCGGACCACCCCCGCAATCACTAAATCTCTCCATCTCAGGACCCCTTTTCGCACCAGCCTGGGACACACATATGTCAGACCAATCGATGTTGCGGCTCCGCCACGTATGTGTCACTTTGGAACTGATTGCACCTACCGGTGGGATACTGGGGGTGACGGCCATCATTGGATTATGGCTAAGCTCCGGGACCCGGTTTGACCGTCGTTTTCTGACCACGGTTTTTACGGTCAGAAACTTTGCGGAACGCGATTCTGTGCCAAATGTAGAGGAAAACAGGGGCTGTGTCATGTTTGGGATGAGTCCTCCTGCTCATAACAACAGTATGCTTGGTGCTGCAAACCGCTGCTGTTTGTTTTGATGTGATTTTCAGCCATGACTGCCCCCCCCCCCCCCCCTGCACAGTAATCGCCCTTGCATAGTAAAGGGGGGGGGAGCCGGAGTTGACTGGTCGTTGAATACATGCCTGTGATTGAAATAGACAAACGGCTGAGAAGCCGCTCCCTTTTCCACCATCACCCTGCAGCTTTTGAGTTCTTTCCTTTGCATGCACATAAACCCTGGCACTTCTTGGTGCCGGAGTTCATGCATGTAACAACCAGCATCTGTAAGTGGCTGTCCACGTACCATTTTTATCGAACTCAACCTCTGGCAATGCCCACAGGTGGTAGTTTTCCTGATCGCCGTGCTGATTGTTGTGAGCGGCCTTTTCTCATGGTGAAGGGTATCCCCCCCCCCCCCCCCCGCGCCTAGGAACCGCCTTGTGCAAGGGCCGCCCCCTGGTTCCGCGGTCGAATTCTCACACAACTTTTTTTACCAGGGTATTGGGTTTTTCATGGTTCTGGTGGATGTAGGACAGCTATTCAGGTGTGCAGGACAACATGTCATGTGTCTTGCTGCGGGTCCCCCCATCAGGGGGGACCCTATCAGTCACTCACAGGTGCACATACCACTTAAACCCCTCCCCCCTGCTCTTGACCCCTTCCCCGAAGCAACCAGCCCCTGACAAGGAAACAAACAAAAGTCAGTTAAACACAGGGGGTCACTGACAGCACCTCTTTGCAAATTTTCATTTTCATTTTTGGCGAACCACCCTTTCTTAGTTAAACAGGTGCTGTCTGATGGCTGGGTACCTGGGCAGGCAGGTTTCACCTTCTTACCCTACTGGGGTACTATTCAAGTGTGGCCCACAGCTTGCTTCACCTGTGGCTGAATGAGCACCACGTGGGTGGGGATTAAGCTGGGGCCGCCGTGGTCCTTCATGAGTAGCTAAGAAGGCGAGGGAATACCAACTGTGTTTGTACATACAAGCTTTTGTGAACATTCACAGAACATTCACACAATAGTGCTTCACTTGTGGCGATGATGGCCCTGTGGCAGGCTGGGCCTGAGCGTTTGTGGAAGTCCTGGCCCATCACCCACTTTTTGAAATCTGTGATTGTCCACCTGGAACGTGAGGAGGTGAGCACCGACGTGCTGCCAGCTGTACCCCCCCCCCCCTCCCCTTGGCTTGCAACCCCTCCCCCCCCTCCGTGGGAGGCTGTCACTTCAATGCGTTTGCTGGTTAACATTTGTTGTGGAGGTTTGTGTTGCCTGTGTGTCACAGGAGGCATTGGCTGGTCTGCGATTGCTTCAAGTGCATCAGCTGCATGTTTTCTGTGGTATTCTCTCTCCAAAGCCGGTGTATGGGGTGTTGTGTTGCCCCAAATGTTTTCTCCTTGTGACCATTTATGGTACCATTCACGCACACTTACTGCTCATGGCCACTGTTGTGGGTCCGTTACCAAATGAGGCCCCAATTTTGGCACATTTGGTACATGCGTCCTGGTGGACACTGAAGTGGATCATGAGAATGCTCAACTCTCAAGGATAGAGCCTGTGGTGGTTGGACATTGGCCTGGCTTGAGACACCCAGACACAGACACAACCCACTGTCATGGCAAATGTGTCCCAGAAGCGCTGCTTGCAGTCCACGTTGGATGCCTTCTTGAAGCCCATTCGGGTTGTCATGGAAAATACCGCCAACAACGTGCAATTGACTACCACCCCCCCCACCGCCCTGGGGAGATCGTCCTTTGGCGTGCCCCCCCCCCCCCCCTTTGTAGGGAGACCTTCGCTCGCTAAGGTAGGGGTATTCCAAAGAGTGGTTTCATCTCTTTTTGCGGCAATGACCAACGGTGCCTGCTTTGAGGCTCTTAGGATGAGCTGAACTTTTACCCTATGGCCACCATAGCTCGTTTCACCAATCGAATTCATGGCTTGGGGGGGTTAGGGTTGGAAAAGCAGCCGCTTGATCAGCGGTTTGATCGTTGTGCAAGGCGGTCACTATGCAAGCAGGGTGCCTGACAACAAGTATCATTCCACTGACAGCTGTCGGTGCGCAATTAATTGCTGGTGGTTGGCGGTCAGTGGTTGACCGCCTGTGGTCAGGCCCAGCCCAGAGAAACATCCTTCCTTGAACACCGTGGTCATGTAAAAAAACACAAATGGGGTCCGAAAGGACAACCTTTTGTACACCGAAATTCAAGAAACTCCCTTCAATCGGACCCAACAAAAATCCAGTGCAAGAAAGCAAGCACCGCCCTCAGGCAGCAAGTGTACCCACCCCCCCCTCCTCCTTTGCGCAACCACAGGCTTGTCCAAGCACGCAGTGGTCGTTGAACCGCCATCTTTAGGATTTTTTGGGACCACTGTTTTTTGTGGTTCTGAATGCAGGATTGCGCGTTTGTGACACGCTTGTAGAGGGAAAGAGGGGCCCATTCATCTCTTTCCATGATTGCATTGCATGGCCGTGTGGCAAATTGTCTTTCTATTATGTGTGGGCGGGAGCATGATGTCTTTTGTGCCATTCTTCAACATCCGTATTTGCAACACCACTTAATCAAACAATTCGTACAATTTTTCACTGGCTGGCCAGCAGCATTGAATCAATGTTGCACCATCCTTGGTGTCATGTGTTTGTTTTGTGAATACAACAAATTGACACCACAAATGGAAAGTAATGGACAAAAATAACGGAAAAAACACGTACTCTCGGGAACTACTCACCCTTGTTCCTAGCCCCCCAACCCCCCAAAACCCCCTTAAACCACCCAAAATGAATATTTGGCACCTTTTTGTGCAAAAATAACATGAAAAAAATCACAAAATAACACCAAAAAAACACCAAATCTGGGAAATTAACAGGCTTTTATGGTACCAACGCATCAACCCGTCAACAACCTTCGTGACGGGTGTTAGGGAGACGCTTGGCACAGCGGAAGCAAAGCAATGATCATAAAACTCGTCAGGCCAATATCAAATGAAAGTCATGGAGGCTAGGCGCCTTTAAAAAAAATCGACACTCAGAAAATGCATACGCACACACACACAGACACATACACAGGTGGGCACAATGTTTTCCTTTCGATATGTCCTTGTTACCAAGCTTGGGCTCTACGCCTAGGCCACAACAACGCGGCTCTCCACGTGCCCACATAATAACTATCTTGATGTCCACTAGATTTTCTTTGCTGGCGGCAGCCGCCGGCTCCGTGGCCTCGTACATGCAGGCGCCAATATTGTTTGGTGCCGACCATGCCGGAGATGGCGAGAATTGCCCCGGCCTACTCAGCAGCCGCGGAGACGGGGTGCTAGTTACGTTGAACCCCATCGGAGGGCCGGTGGGCAGGACGGCGGTGCGTGAAGTCCGCGCGTTGGGCCGTGGTTCCCTCCGGGGCTGTAGCTGTTGTGGCCTTGCTTGAGGCATTCGGATCTGCTGCAACATCCTTGCTATCCCCGGGGGGATGTCGCGTCCCTTTTCGTGTGGGGGCTGCCCCAGGCTTCGTGTCGGTAGTGGGGTGCGCTGTCCCTCTGGGGTGCTTACCACCACTATGCGTGACGCACGCTCAAGAGTGATAGCTCCTGTGAGCTGTAGGTATGAGAGCGCATGCCTGGACATGGGGAGGGGAGCTCCGGCTGGGCTCCCGTGACGGTCTGGGGCCTCCAGGGCCGTATGTGACCGCGCATCCCCTTGCTGTAGCTGGGGTCGCTTGCGTCGTGGGCTCCCCGACCGTTCTGTGACCGACTGCCGCCTTTTGACCCCTCGGGGCACCCGCGCAGGTGGTGCCCTGCGCCGTGACTTCCTCAGCGCCGGGTTCCCTGACCTGGGTAACACCACAACCGCGTGAAGGGGCAAGAAAAGTGGTTGTACTATTAACGAAGGCAAAGGCCGATTAAAGTCCTGGGCGCTGTGTACTATTAACGAGAGTTGACGGCTGTTAATGTCTTGTCCTATTAATGAGGGAGACCCATGTGTGGCGATAGCGCCACCGGAATACTTAGCCTGGCACCAAGGCAGGGCTGTGCATATACTCATTATTGCGTCTTTCCACAGAGTTAGAACCTCTGTGGTATAGCGGGATCATGTTGACTTCCGAAGATGCGAACCCGTGGCCCTGTGAGAACATGGTCCTCACCACCGCGGTGTCGCCATCATCCACCCGCATCCCCTACGGCCGTGGGGCTGGAGGGGAGGGGGGATGGGAGATTTGGGTCTCCGTCGCTTGCGGGCTGGCGGTGTGGGGGGTATGTGCGGTGAGCTTGGTTGCATTCGCAACTGTGCCGAGGCTCCACATTGTAGCTGGGGCCGTTTGCTAGCGCCAACTGGGGGTGGGGCTGTTCTCTTACCCCGACATTTGTGAGGGGTAATAACCTTGTGGTGTCCTCTTTGGCAGCAGTGCCGTACCCCGCGTAAAGGTGCAGTTTGGGCATGGCGGCAGCCCGTGCGCATGGCAGACCTTGGACAGTGGTCTGCGGTCCACATACCCTAGGAAGAGTGTGAGCCTCCAATTCCACACATTGGCAAATTGCACACACACACACACACACACACACACACACACACACACACACGAGCATATGCACAGCCCCGCCCACGTGCCGGGTTAAATATGCCGGTTGCACTACTGCCACATATGGGTCTCCCTCGTTAATAGTACAGCGCAGCACTGCGCGCGCGCACACACACACACACACACACACACACCGGCGCGCCCGGTTTGCTTGCACAACCTCACAGCACGCAGCTGGCCATGGGAAAAGCCCTTCCTCGCAGATCTATTGGCCTGGCCGCATGCACTGCAGTGGACAGATGACACAGACACAGTGTCCTTCATTGAACTCGCGTTAAATTTCGAAGAACTCGCGAGCGTACCCTGCCAGCGGCCCCAGAGGCCAAATTTCAGGGATAGGCACTACCAGTGCAAGAGAGTTCTACGCTTGCCGCTATGCACTCTGCAAAAGTTGGTCAAAACGGGCTCACTCCACCCCGCTAAAGTCATTACGCGTGCCACTTCACTGGTGCCACTGGGCGGCCCACCTGTGGCGGGCCTCAACCGACGCCCGTATTTCACATGCTGCCGCGCCATGCAGAAACACATCCAGCATTTGTCTTCCTATTGCGAGTCCACATGGACCCTACACACGCACACACACACACCAACGCACATAGGCCGTATGTTTACCGCCACCGGCGATCCGAGCAGGAAGTAGAAGAAGCGCGCTTGCAGCGTGCACTCACGGGCAGTCTGAACACTGGGCTAATGCCCGCATCCTCCCTATGTGCTAGGGGGGGGGGGGGCACGGCTAACTTCGCAGGGGATTTCTACCCCATCATGGGGCGGGGGCAAAGTCTCCAGACTCCCTACACGGCCACACATAGACGCGCACCAGGGCCGACAGCCGCAGCCACGTGCATCGTAGTCCCCTCCCCCATGACGTCAGCACATGTGTGCCCTGCCCACATGCTACCTGCATGCGTCACATGCAAACGGCTTCACCCGTCGGCAGCGACATGTTGCTCCAAAGGCCAGGATTGCATGGCATGGCCGTGTGGCAAATTGTCTTTCTATTATGTGTGGGCGGGAGCATGATGTCTTTTGTGCCATTCTTCAACATCCGTATTTGCAACACCACTTAATCAAACAATTTGCACAATGTTTCACTGGCTGGCCAGCAGCATTGAATCAATGTTGCACCATCCTTGGTGTCGTGTGCTTGGCTTGCCAATACAAAGTTTCCTCTATATACGTTCCAAGTCCAATATGAAGCAGACCGAGATCGTCTGGTAGCTCGGTTGACACTCTAGCTGAGCAGAGTGCTTGTGTATCTGTGCGTGCGTGTGTGTGTGTGTGTGTGTGTGTATGTGTGTGCCAAGGAATCCATTCGAATCTGCTCCAACTGCGAGGTTCAACAATCCTAAAGTCCTACCGCTGCTGCAAACCATGAGTTTGATTGTTCAGCCCTACAGATGGGGCTGCCAAGCGGGCACGAGACTCCATAATTACAGATGCCGCCAACACACCACGGCTCCTGCCCTCAGAAACAACCGCACGACAGCAACACACGCATTGCATGCCCGTGTGCCCTACCGCTCCCCACATCCCAGCCCCATGCATCCCTTGAGACTGAAGGGGGGGGGGGCATATACCGGGCACATGGTTGCAGAAAAATAACCTAGATGCTATGTAGATAGTCATAGACTGTAACACGAAATCTACGCATTTCGAGCCCCCCCGGATTCGAACCTTGCACTATCCGGCCGGCGTGCAATGCCCTGGCCACTATACCATACTGAAGACGTCAACTTCCTCCGTCCACAGGCACAAAAGGCGGGGCCGCCTCGCCGCCCAGTGCATCCCAACCCTCCTCGGGGTTCGAACCACCGCCTACAGCATACGAGACCCGGCGCATACCATTAAGCTACAGTGACAATACAGACTGCCACCTCACCCACAAGCAATGCGTGATCCACACATAGACTCAGGCCATGAGGCAACGGAAACTGGGCTCGCATACGCCCCCGTGTCACAGGCGCATGGTCATAACCACATTGTTCCGTGTTTTGCTTGCTGCACTGCAGCGTAGACCAGTTCACACATAGACTCAGGGGAGGGGGGGCATTAGCAAGCTTTCATGTCCCCCCTTGTAGGTCCTCACGACCGCCAGCCAGCCAACCATGGAGAGAGGGTGTGGGGTAAGTCGGCACACAGTTTCCCTGGTTCCACCCCGCAGCGAACTAGCAGAACCACTTAAAGGCGAAAACACCGCAACAAACAAACATACAAGCTACAAATTAGCATCATATTGTGGCACTTCCAAAGTAGGCCGCCTGCGGGGTTAGGTTCTGGCCGCTTACCGTGGCAGCCGTGCAGCCGGCCACCGCCTTGGAGACGCCAGTTCGAACCCCCGAGGCGGAATACGAGGAGGAGATGCGGCTCAAGTCTACCGGCGGTGCCGGTGGCGGGGCGCACTGCTACAGGTGTGCTGGTGCCCTGCGCTTTTGTGTGGAAAGATATGACACCGTGTGCGGTGGAAAAATATGACGAGGACGAGGCACGCCACCCATCCACCGGCGGTGCCGGTGATGGCACGAGATACTGTGCGGGCGGTGGCGGGGGGGGGGGGGGGTAGCCAACAGCCCCTGGACGGAAGGGGGGTTCGAACCCCCGACGACGACGATTGCCAGTCCATGGCACATACCACTATACCGTCCATGCCTCTTATACCTTAATGCGCAAAAATGGTCCAAAGCTGGCAAGGGCGTTCACCCCATGGCAGAGTGTAGTTACCTGCAGTAGCGAGGCTGGTTAGGAGGCTAACACTACCGGGCACTGACCGTGATGGGTGAGCCGGTCCTGGAGATAGCGCACCCTATCTGGGTGACGTCGCCGCCCCTGGTTCGCTAACGAAACTGCACGTTCATTATCAACGATACCAACATGACTGCATACATGCTTCCAGAGTGTCTCTGCCGAACGGGCCCGCAGCACCGTTTTGAGGGACTCCCACAGGTCCTGGTTGGTGACTCGGCGACCCTGTAGTGCCTAGCGGTGCATGTACAGGGTCACACCGTCATACACATACTTACTGTCGGTAATGATACGCAACGGCTGCGACAACGGGACCGCCCGTAGGGCCTCAACGCAGGCCGTCAGCTCCGCTCTATTATTGGTCTGGACTGGCCATGGAAGGGGGGAGGATATATTCAGGGGATGAAGGGCGCCAAACCACACTCCATAGCCTGCGAACCCCCCCCCCCCTTGGCCCTTCCTCTGCATAGGAGCCGTCAACATATGCATCAGACACATAAATAGCCTCCACCACCCTCCCTGCACGGGCCCGTTTCCGCCCTACTTTGTCCGTGTTGCCTAGTCGGAACATGTGGGGGTCTGGGGTCCCAGAGGAGTCTGCTGTGTGCTTCGCGCTGTCTACCTTCGAGCCAGGTAGGACCGGGATGTTGCCATCTGAGAGCCAACCTTGAACACCACGTAAAAACAAATGCACAGCCTGGTGCCAGAGGGACAAAGATGGCATCTCCAACCAGGCATAACCGAAAAGCAGGACGCATGAACCTTATAACGATAATCCATTGCGCGCCATGACCCGGTGAGGGCAGCGGGGGTGCGCTTCTTTTTCTGAAGAAAGGTCTCAATGACCGTGGCAGCACCATTGAGGCAGCCTTCATATACTCCATATGATACAAAGGCAGCACACGGCACAGTGTAAAATTCTTTCTAGACTTCAAGCCGTTTTTCCTCGGGGACTTGGGGCAGAAGCACCCACTGGGTGTGCTGCCGGCCACGGGGGCCCTGCAAAAGCTGTACCTGATCATATTCACATCCGGCGACTTTCAGCAGCTCATCCACCCGGTTAGTCGGCACCGAAACTGCCCAGAGGTCATCCGGGGCACATGTCGCCAGAAAGAGCCGGGCTGGCGGCGTGCCCACAGTGATGAGGGGCCGGGATTTGATCAACGATCTTGGGGGGGAAGACTGCGTCGTAAAATCCGAGGTAGTATGCATATGCCAAGCTGTAAGGTGAAGCTCCCCCCCCCCCGTCCCAAACAGGGGGTGCTGAAACTTACTAACCTCTACCCATGCCTAGGGCAATTTCTCCCTCAGGAAGGTGGCCCTGTCGTATAGTGGCCTGTCGGCAGCCCCCAACACAATAGATGCATTGCATTGACGTGAACAGGTCGGTGCACTTGTTGCATGACCTTCATCACGTCTGCAAGAGAGTCCTCGGAAGCGAAAAAGGCGACGTTGAGCGCTTCATGCCTCCAGAGTACTTGCGGCAAGGGAGTGGGATCTTCAAGGAGGCGCTTCCGGCACAGCATGGTACCCCGTGCATCTGAGGCTTGTTGCCAAGGCCGAGCCAAGAAAACGTAATTGATATGCTCCGACGCAACGCCCGCAGCAATAGACGACTGTGTCCCTTCATGGGCCATCAGAGGCGACGGGCCCTGAACTGCATGTTTCTGAAGAAATTGGTCACGCACCGCAAACATGGCCGCAGCATCAACACCTGCCCCAGGCGCAGCCACAGGTACAGACGAAGCAGAGGCAGCAATTGGCGCACGCGGTGGCTGCTCATCCCCCACTGGCGAGGCTACAGACGGTTTGGCAGACGCAACAGGCAGCAAAGGGGTCAGCGGCGGCAGCGACGATGGCGGCGGTCGTGGCTCGACCACTGTCGTGCGGTCAGGCCACCGTTGTTGCTGCTGCTACTGATTCCAAACTCTCCACTCTTCCTCGATATATTGAGCACCATCAAATGCATCCATGGCAGAAGAAGCAGACGCATCATAGACGCTGTATTGGGCCTCCGGAGGGACCCTACCAGAGACCGAATTCTCTCCAGCAGATACCGGCGGGTACTAGGGCGGTGGGGGGAGCGAAGAAGGATCGGCACCAAACAATATTGGCGCCTGCATGTACGAGGCCACGGAGCCGGCGGCTGCCGCCAGCAAAGAAAATCCAGTGGACATCAAGATAGTTTATATGTGGGCACGTGGAGAGCCGCGTTGTTGTGGCCTAGGCGTAGAGCCCAAGCTTGGTAACAAGGACATATCGAAAGGAAAACATTGTGCCCACCTATGTATGTGTGTGTGTGTGTGTGCGTATGCATTTTCTGAGTGTCGATATGCCCATAACGCCCTGCACGGCGGCTCGAGGCCGCGCCGTCGGCCGCGCACCGGCCGGCTCCGCACGCATAGGCCACCCAGCAGAGCGGGTGGCGCCGTTGGGTCAGCCAAGCTGGTACAGCCAAGTGCGGCCATGCACATGCCCGGGCATTATTCTGAAAGGCCCTGTGCGCGCATGGACGGGCCGCCCCGTCGACCCCAGCGAACAATTGGGCAGGGACACAAGGAGCCAGCCCTGTCCGTGGACCACGGCACGGGGTGGCTTCATGCAAACAACTGCCCGGGCTGCCCCATCTGTGAGGCCCGGCGCCCGCCACCTCCGCGCGACCTGCCGCAACCCACTTACACGTGGGAGGACTGGGCGGCCGTCCCTCGCGGCGCATCTTGCGGCCTCAACACTGACACCCGCGACGAATGGGCGCGCTCAGGTACTGGCGACGCTGGCAGAGCGCCGGCGCACGTGGCTGCCGACCGGGGCACCAGCGTGGGGTACGCGGGGGCCGCAAGTGTCCAGCGGGTCCTGGGGGAAGCACCTGGAAAGGCCCGAGGGGTTCAAAGGGGGGGGGGGGGTACCGAAACCGGCCCCCTGGGCGCGCCCTCGGGTCATGGCGCGACGTGCGCCACAGCGGGCGGAGGGCTGCCCCACCCCCCGGCTTTAGGCCACCCCGGACCTGCTCCTCAAGCTTTTGGAGGGGCACCCACGTCCCACGGCCGTGATGTCGCTTGCGCGCCGCTACAACGAGCGCGACAATGCGGCGCTGGCGGCCAGTGGGGCCCGACAGATTCGGCCCCGCCGCGACGTTTGCGACTGGCCGGTCACCGACGACAACGCCGACACCTTCAAGGAGGTCGTCCTCGCGGGCGCCACCGCGCACGAGGCCCAAGGCATCGCCGCGGCTACCCTCGACAAATGGCCGGCAGTGAAGGGCGTCTTAGCTGTCCTAGTTGTGCAGGCGGTGGCGCACACCTCGCGCACGGCCGCCCAGCTTCTCCGCGCGCAGGGCCTCAGCCGCGAGGGCCTGGAACTGGAGGGCAGGGTCCTGCATTGCCAGCCACTCTTGCTCCGCGGGCCGTGGGAGTGCCGGGAGGGGCGGAGGGTCACCGACCCCGCCCTGCCAGGCCATGTGCCGTGCCTACGTTGGCGGCGGGAGGCGCAGGACAGCAACGAGGACAGGGATGGGGTCGACCAATGGGGAAGGGAGTTGGATGCCCCCCCTCCCCCTTCCCTGCGGGGCGCTGCCCCGCACGCAACGACGGCGAGGGTGGGGATCACCCTCGAGGGGCACGGGGCTCGACTTATGCCACGGTGCACGAATTCCTTCGGGAATTCGTTGCCCCCGCCGACCCTGCCATCGTTAATAGTACAGTAGAGCGGCCAGGACATTAAAAGCCTACAACCCTCGTTATTAGTACAATAGGGCAGGCTTCAGGCAGGCTCTAACCTGCTAACCCCTAACCCTCCCGTCGCAAGAGCGGCCAGGACATAAATAGCCATCAACCCTCGTTATTAGTACAGCGCGCGCGCGCACACACACACACACACACACACACACACACACACTTACCCATGCTCCAGCGTTGCTCCCAGCACAACCTGCCGCCATGCCCGAGATGCATGGTCACCAAGCGAGGCATACGCCACTGTGGCAGAGGTCACCACAAAGTGATCACACCCATAAGCCAGCAGCGTGGGCACGCCCCATGGAAATCAGGGGGCCCTGCCGAAGAAGAGACACTCCAATTCCCAGCGCCCCCACACACACACGGGACACACTCGCTCCCCTCTCACACCAGGCACCTTCGAACGCTCGAAGAGGCGGTAGGCAGCCCCCCCCCCCCAGGGGGCATGGGCAAAACACTGAACAATGTGGTTATGACCATGCGCCTGTGACACGGGGGCGTATGCGAGCCCAGTTTCCGTTGCCTCATGGCCCAGGGGGCATGGATGAAGACGTGGACGCCACCCCCCCCCCCCCCCGTGCACTCACGTGCCAGAGAGCAAGTGCATGACAGGGGCACGACCTGCAGGGCAAGGGTTACGGACTAACCGGCGATGTGGGAGGGTGGTGGGTGCGAGCTGACCTCAGTGCCCAGAGGACCAAAGCCAAAGCACAGTCAGCAACCACTTGGTGTGGTACAGAACTGGTCTACGCTGCAGTGCAGCAAGCAAAACACTGAACAATGTGGTTATGACCATGCGCCTGTGACACGGGGGCGTATGCGAGCCCAGTTTCCGTTGCCTCATGGCCGTGCACTATTCGCGTAGGGGCATGGAAGAGCCAGCAGTGGACATACATAAGGCTCTAGGGACCGTGAGGTTCTGATTCAGTTATAGGGGCGGGCACAGTCACAAAGAGTGCCAACTCTCATGCCAGCACGAATGGGGCTGCCGCCCTCACATAGCACATGGATCTCCGTTATTAATAGTACCGAGGTTACCTGACCCCGGACGTCCCGTCCTTCCGTCGCGCCGCGACACCAAGGGGTGGGCTGGGGGGAGGGGGGGGACGGCAACACCAGCTGCTAACCCATCACCCCCTCGCTTAACCCGTCGCAGAGCATCCAGGACTATAAGCGGCCTTTGCCCTCGTTAATAGTACGCAGGTGGAGCTGGACGTGCCCTCCCCCCCAGGTGCCGTGCCGGGGCAACCAAGGCAGCTTCTCCGTCCCTCCCCCCCACAGAAAAGGGCACAGCGGGGGGTGGGGGGGCGAACAGGGCAGCCGCAGCGCCCTACGCAGACCCTGTGTGATGAGCACTGGGCCCCAGCATGCAAGTCATGCAAGAGGCACAAGGGGGTGCGGCACTGCTGTAGCCACCACCACGAGGGGCATCCTAGGGTGCTGGGGGGGGGGGGTCAACGGTGTCCGCCGGTTCAGGGCGGTTGGGGGGGGGGGCTACAACAGCAACTGGCACTATGCCCTTCGAGGGCCGGTGCGAGCACCGGCTCCCTCGTCCGGGGGGAGGGGGGGGTCCAGCAAGGCCGGGAGCAGCAGTGCTGCCGCGCGGAGGCACGCAGGAGCCGCAGCGCGGCCACGGGAGGGCCTCAGAGGAGGGCACATAACCCGAGGCGGACGTCCTTACGCCGCGCCGCGACACACCGGGGGGCCAGGGGTGGCATAGGGCGGGCCACAGGCAGGCTCTAACCCGCTAACCCCTAACCCTCCCGTCGCAAGAGCGGCCAGGACAGTAAAAGCCTTCAACCCTAGTTGATAGTATAGAGCACACACTAGGGAACGCGATGGAGTTTGTTGAAACGATTGGGCGTCACACACACACACACACACACACACACACACACACACAACCTCCCCCCCATCCGTCAGATGCCAACCCTGGTCCAGACCATGTCTGAGTATGACTAGCTGTGTACATTAGGCAGGAAGTATGGGATGGGGATTTAGGACAAACCGTAAAAAGATCCGTAACCGCGCTTTCAGCCCGCATCCAACGAGCTACTGCATGCCAGGAGTATATACAACCACAAACTTTTGAGTTTTGGCCCGGCCGCCTTTTTTTCCCCGCCGGACACTTCCGAAAACGAGCACCACGAATGGGGATACCCCTTTTGGGGTGGTGTTAGAGCGGGACCCCCTGGGGACCTACATGGGTAAACTAGTACCCCCCCCCCCCCTATTTTGATGTCGCTGAATCCGAATATCAACTCAGATTTGGCGGTTGGGGCGGTTATTACCGAGTTTTTGCGCGCGCGCGCGCTCAAGTTGAACCCCTCATATCTCGACGCCACTGTCTCAGATTCGAAAAAAAAGTGCATTTTCGGAATCAGCGACCTCGAAATAGGGGGGGTACAAAGATTTTCACGTCGATTTGGTACAATTTGCTATTTTTAGTACTTTCGGGGAGACTATATACTCGGTAGGATCTGCTTGTACTGTGCAGGCAGATCCTACCGAGTATATAGTCCCCCCGAAAGGACTAAAAATAGCAAATTGTACCAAATCGACGTGAAAATCTTTGTACCCCCCCTATTTCGAGGTCGCTGATTCCGAAAATTCACTTTTTTTTCGAATCTGAGACAGTGGCGTCGAGATATGAGGGGGTCCAAATGGAGCGCGCGCGCGACCAAAAACTCGGTAATAACCGCCCCAACCGTCAAATCTGAGTTGATATTCGGATTCAGCGACATCATAATAGGGGGGGGGGGGTACTAGGTTACCCACCTACCCACCCAGATAGGCGGTCTGCAGTACCGACTCAAGGGAGGCCAGAGTCTGGACGCTGCTCGTTTTCGGAAGTGTCGGCCGGGCCAAAACTCAAAAGTTTGTGGTTGTATATACTCCTGGAATGCAGTAGCTCGTTGGATGCGGGCTGAAAGCGCGGTTACGGATCTTTTTACGGTTTGTCCTAACTCCCCGTCTAGAAAAAGTTATTCCCGGAAAACCGCGGGAAAGTGAGGTAAAAATGAAAACAAAAGTTGTAGCGTCCAAAAGCATCACATTATCAAAGATAATGCACTTTGTTTTTGACTTTTGGGGGGTCATTTCCAGGGTGTACTCAGGGTACAAGTAGGACTTTTTGGGCAAGTCCCCACCCCCCCTCCCTCCCCTCCCGGGGGCTGGCGGACATTTTCGGGGACATCTCACGCCGGCTGACGGCGGCTCGGGCGGGGTCATCAGCCAAAGGGGAGGGCGCCGACCCCCCCCCGGGGGCCGCGAACCCCCCCCCCCCCAAGGGGGGGGGGGGGCAGGATCAGGGGGCTTCGGTCGAACCCCACCCTAGTCTATCGGGGGGCGGCGCGCCGGGGGCGGAGGCGGCGGTGGGGGACCACTCAAGGGGGGGGACAGGAGATGTCGATTGACTGCCGTCCCCCAGGGGACGGCTCCGGGGGGCGGCGGCGGCGACATCCGCTACACGGGCGGAGCAGGAACCCCCCCCAAGGGCAGTCACAGGACAACAGGCAGAGTCCCTACCCCCTTCCCCCCCACAGAAGAGGGCGCAGCGGGCGGGGGGCAAAAGGGTGGGGCAGCCGCGGCGCCCCATGCAGACCTTGTGCGATGAGCACAGGGCCCCAGCGTGCAAGTCATGCAAAGGGCACAGGGGGGTGCGGCATTGCTGCAGCCGCCACCACGAAGGGCATCCCAGGGTGTTGGGGGGGGGACAACGGTGTCTGCCGGTCCAGAGGGGGGGGCTGCAGCTGCAGCAACAAGCGGGCGTCTTGCCCTCCGGAGGGTCGGCGGTCGTGCCAGCCCCCATGACCAGGGGGGAGGGGGGAGGCCCAGCAGGGCAGCGGACGGCGGCGTCGCCCCGGGGCGGCACAGGGCCCAGGTCAGGGCCACGGGAGGGCCTCCGAGGAGGGCACATAGCCTCAGGACGGCGTCCTTCCGCCGCGCCGCGACATACCGGGGGGCCGGGGGTGGGATAGGGCAGGCTTCAGGCAGGCTCTAACCCGCTAACCCCTAACCCTCCCGTCGCAAGAGCGGCTAGGACATTAAAAGCCATCAACCCTAGTTGATAGTATAGAGCACACACTAGCGAACGCGATGGAGTTTGTTGAAACGATTGGGCGTCACACACACACACACACACACACACACACACAACCTCCCCCCCATCCGTCAGATGCCAACCCTGGTCCAGACCATGTCTGAGTATGTCAGCTCTGTACATTAGGCAGGAAGTGCGCTAAACAGCAAGAACGTGATCGAATAGAGGCATGGAAGCACAAGATGAATCAAGCCTGGTTGGACAGGCCAAAGGATGTATACCGTTGGATTCAAAATGCATATCAACCCCCCCTTGTCATGCTGTTGGACCCGGAGACACAGCAACCCACCTCCAGCGTGAATAGAATGGACGACATTCTACATGCCTCATGGGACAAAGTAATGAGGAAATATGCGCATGCCCCAGAGCCGGATGCGGCCGCCTTTGTCCGCAAATACGGGGTTTTTCTACAGCGCGGTCGGCTCATGCAAGCCGCTCCCATCACAGGCGCCCGACTCACCAAAAGGTTCAGGAAAATGGGCATCCATACGGCCACCGGCCTTGACGGCTGGTGCGTCGCCGACTTGCTATCGCTGCCCATGCAGCTGATGGATATGCTAGCAGAACTGCTGCACGTCATCGAGCACACATGACAATGGCCTCAGGCCTTGGCCAAAGGGTATGTTTCGCTCATTCCTAAGGGCGAGGGCATGCTGCCCATGCAACAACGCCCGCTCTCCGTGTTATCCCAAATTTACCGAGTCTGGGCAGGGATTAGACTAGAGGAATGCATGCTGTGGCAAAAGGGGTGGATTCACCCACATGCTTTTGGTTTCAGAAAACGAAGAGGGGCCACAGATGCGGCGGCGCTCATCGCCCTGCTCGTGGAGCTCCACAAAATTATCAAATCTGTCCTGCACGGTTTCGGACTTGACTACGTCAGGTGTTTTGACTTGATACCGCAGTCCATTGTGCTGCACATTGCCTTGGAACAGGGCATGGATCCAGGAACCCACCGAGCCCTTAAGGGCATGTATACATCCTTATTAAGATGTTTCAAAATCATGGGCTGCTGCGCCAGTTTCTTTGCGGCTACAAATGGCATATTGCAGGGATGTCCACTTTCAGTCATACTGATCAATTTGATGACTAGTATCTGGAAACGGGTGCTGGATGCCCAAAAACAGCACCTGTCGGTGTCAGCGCGCGCGCTCCCCCCTGGGGATCAGCCAGTTCAGGTCCTGCACTTTATACTCACAGCGCTTGGTTATGCTGACGACACCTATGGGCTGGCAGCGGGAGGCACACCCCTGACCCCCCTTTTGCAATGCACGGAGGAATGGCTACAAGACACCGGCCAGGGTGTCAATGCCAAAAAGTCCGTGGGGTTCTCCTCATCCTCATCAGAGCCAGTGAAGGCAGAACTGCTGGGTGTGCCTTTCCCGGTGGAAACAGAGTTTAGGTCGCTGGGTGCAGGCATTCGCACAACCGATGCCACGTGCTCAGGCCCGCTAATCCTGAAGCGCATATCTCGTGCCTGCGGCCTCCTTGACCGTGTGCATGGAGCCCAGGGCAATTATGAACGCCGCTGCGAGATCATATCAACTATGATCACAGCCACAGGCCTACATGCATCGGAGATCGTCCCACTCCGTATGCGGGATCTCGCTACCTTCGAAACCCGCGTCATTAGAACTATCTGGGGCCCTACACGCCCAGGGAGGGCAAAAGAAATTTACTTTTCCTTGCTATGCAAAGGCCACCGGATTTCCCCAACCATGGTGGTCAAGTACTCACGCCTGCTCTGGCTGTCGCATCTTTGCCGGAACAGGGGCCCAA
The DNA here is from genome assembly GCA_964036045.1 of Eutreptiella sp. 'Long Island Sound 2002'. Taxonomy (NCBI): domain Eukaryota; phylum Euglenozoa; class Euglenophyceae; order Eutreptiales; family Eutreptiaceae; genus Eutreptiella; species Eutreptiella sp. 'Long Island Sound 2002'. The sequence goes on from OZ038379.1 coordinate 180,232,510, forward strand.
ACCAGATCACTGCCCAGGCCATCTGGGAAACAGGACTATACACCAGAAACGGCGGCCCCTTTGGGCGCGCGGTGCAAACAGCACAGGAATGCGGCTGGGCGCCTATGCAGGGTTGGTGGGGCTGGAAAGTCCCAGGGCAGCGTGAACCCCTTATGTTAAATGGGGACAAACAGACTGTAAAACACGAAGTCCGCGAACAGCTTGGGAAGCAATTGTTAGACTCGCTAGTCCAACGGCGACCTCGCCTGTTTGCGGGTCTGCACTATGCCACAAACAAGCAACTTCTACAGCCGAGCATTGCCAGCTTTGGGCCCGAACGGGAGCGGACCATATTGAGAGGGGTTCTTTCTGGAGCGACCTGGACCGCGCTGCGCGCGTATCAACGTGGCCTTCGCACCTCCTCCGCATGTCCTTTTTGTAATGCGTCCCCAGAAGATGAGGAACATATCCTCTGGCATTGTGTCGCGTGGGACCACGTCCGTGACCCGCTGTTGGCGCTTGTGCACACGGCCCTTTCCCAGGTGCCGGAGCTTCCACCACCCGGCCAGTGGCCGGCATGCTTACGGCAATGTGGTTTAGCCCCAGAAATTTCCACGGAGGCAATAAAATCTGGTGCAGCTTTCACCTTCCTGCGCGCGGTACACTCCATGTATGTGTGCATTATAGCAGCACGCAAAAAGCGAGATGCGCACAGCCCTTCCATCTTTGCAGGGTACAGACTGTCTCAACAAGTCAGGCAATACCCCTATCAACAACTGGTCGGGCCACTGCCCCAAACGGTGGCACACGGTGCCTTGACACTCTTCACCCCCAAGGGGCATGAATGGAAGTGGGAAATGAGTTTTGTCGCGGACCTACTCGGTTGGCTACGAGCCCTGACGTGGCCGGAGGAACCGGGGACAGTCACCTTTTTGGAACTGGCAATTGATTTCGAAGAGTTCGCGCAAAGGACCCTCCCCCATGCGCCACAGGCGAAGTATGCAGGACATACCCTGTCCCTCCAAGAACGAGGCAGGGTACTGCGTTTGGCAATTTCCAGCGCTCAGCGACTGGTCACCTCAGGCCAGCTGCACCCAGCCGGCATGGTGACCCGCTCTGGCTCGCTTGTGCCGCTGGGGGACCGGCGATCTGCGGTTTAAATAAACGCCCGTATTTTGCACGCCGAGAGGCCATGATTTCACACATCCGCAAACTCGTTCAGTATTGCGAAGAGCAGTGGGTGGCCAAGGCGGGAACACACCGCACACATGCGCTGCGCCCATACACATACCGCCCGCGTAAGACAGCGGCAGAGATTGAAGCACATAGACTGCACAGAGCCCTGTGCGGGATCTTGCAGACAGGCCTGGCGCCAGCATCTGGTGCACAGCTCACAGCTAAGGGGGGAGCCACAGGCACCAATTTTGGAGCAGATTTTTTCCCCATCATCGGCGACGGTCGCTTGCCACAGCGCCCATACACAGGAACACGCAGGCACGTACCAACAACAGCACAGGCACACGTAAAAAGGGCGCCAACAAATGCCACTTTATGTGACACACACTCTCTACCGGCGTGCATCACGTGCAAGAGGCTGCGCAAAACAGCCCAGGAGTGTTGCTCTTTGGGGCATCACGAAGCGGGGCACGTCCCTCGCCGCCCGCAACTACAGCTCTGTGAGGCCCACAGACTGCCGCCGTGCCCCATTTGCGCACGCACACAATGGGGGGTAAGGCACTGTTGTGCAAGGGGGCATCACAAAGTGTGCACACCAGTCCAGCCATCCAGGAAGCGTTGCTCCTCTCAACAGCCGAAGCGTTCATATAAACGCCCACGAGTTGGGCCTTCACAGACAAGTCAAGCCTCTTTGAGGTCTCCACACCAACCCCCAACGCCTCCCGCCCCCAAGCGGCGGAGGCCCAAAACGCCATCCCCGCCCTCCCCACCAACCCCTGTTCCACAGGGGCTGGTAGAGACGCCGGATACGGAAGCAATCTGCCGCCAGCTCTTTCTGCGGGCACACGGAAGGGCCAGCTCCGAGGTTACCTAACCGTACACACACAGAGGTTCTGATTCCGCAGAAGGGATGGATCACAGGCGCAAAGAGGCAACAGCAGACTGAGCCGAATACACCTGCCATCTCATGGCTGCATAAGGATCTACCTCGTAAAAAGTACAGATCACACACACACACACACACGCAGGGAGACTTTGACGATAGGTGTAAGGTGGTTGCCACCATGGTCAATGCCAAAGGCCTCCATGCTTCAGAAATTGCGGCCATCGGCCAAAAAGACATCAGGCCTTTTGAGACCCGGATCCTCAAAGCCATCTGGGGGGCCTCTACACCATGCAGAGCGAAGGAAATAATTTTTTGCCTCATGTGTCAGGGACACAGAACTGCCCCCTCCTTGCTGGTGCCTTACGGCGTCGTCTGGTTGGCAAGGCTTTGCAAAACACGTGGCCCAACCATGATCACGGCACAAGCCGTATGTGAGTATGGGAAGAGAATTCCCTCACACGCAAGTCGGGACCGTTTGGTCGGGCGCTGGAAACCCTACACGACTGGGGATGGCCTCCGCTCTCGGGTTGGTGGGAATGGAAAGTGCCGGGTGCTGCAGACGCCCTGCAATTGACGGGTGACCTCAGGCTGGTCAAGCACAACATCAGGGAACAGTTATGGTCACAACAGATCACACGGCTCATAGCCAGGCGGCCACGACAATTTGCAGGCATGCACTATCACACAAACAGGAGGGTGGTCTGTGCCAGCAACGCCTCTTTTCAGTCAGAACAGGAACGCTCCCTGCTGCGCACACATCTGGCGGGAGGTCTGTGGACAACATTCCGGGTGCACCAGCGGGGCATGATCACCTCCCAGTGCTGCCCATATTGCCAACAGGCAGATGAAACCGAGGAGCACACTCTGTGGGCATGCGCAAAATGGGCGGCAGCCAGGGACCTACACATCGCCAACGTCCGCGCCCTGGCGGCGAAAGTCCCAGATCTACCACCGTTTGACAGATGGCCCCCATGCTTGAAAATCGGCGGTCTCTTACCCGACATCGAGCCACCAGTGAACACGCAGCTAGAACAACACGACCTACCTTTCATACAGGTCCTCCATGCCATGTTTGTGGCCAGTTTGGCGGCGCGCAAGCTGCGGGACCAACAGGCACCCAAACTTTTCCCCACAATGTGCTCGCAAGCGCGCAGCGCATATCCCTACCATCAGATGGTGGGCCCCATGCCCCCCCCCCCCCCCAATAAAGTCCCGTCACAAGGGGGGTTTGATACCCCCGCAGCCCACGCTCAAAACTGGACCAGGGCATGGCTGCTTCAGTTCTACGCCTCTCAGCCGGGGGTCCGCGACCCACAAACACCGGAGGTATGGGAGCAATGGGCACAAGCACAGCTACCACCGAGGGTTCGGGACTTTGCGCAAAAAGTGCTGTGGCACAAACTGACCGTGCATGCAAGAGTCTACAAGAGGTCGGGCACGGACAAGTGCCCGGTGTGCTCTCAAAAGGAGACGGTCAAGCACGCGATGGTCGAGTGCCCCATGTTTAAAGCGGCGGCGGCGGTGATACAGCACTACTATGGCCCGGTGGAAACTGGGAACGGGAAGTGTGCAGTCCGAGACATGATGGAGTCCGACCACCAGGAGTGGTTGCTGAACACGAATCAAGGCTGGGCCATGTGGTCGGCAAGAAGTGCCCACTGGCGATACCGATGCGAAGTCAAAGCAGGGGCATCCCCGGTGTTCACATCGTACGTAACAACCTGGGTTAGGGAGCTGTGTGAATGGGTGGGGTTTTACACAGGAGAGCGCAGGGAGCAGTGGAGGGGCTTCCAGCAGTCACTGGAGCAACTTTGAGATACCGGAGTGCAGCCGCGACAAGGGGAAGTACGGGTACAAGGGGGATTGAGTGCATGGTGGCAAACACACAGGGAGTGCTTCACACAAGAGCGCACAGCCGACAAACACAGTTGGAATAGGGAAACAGAATCACGCCCGAAGCGCCCGAGGCAGGCGGGCCCGGGAGTGCTACAAGGAGTGCAAGATCTGATTGCAGACTTGGTTGCAAAGGGTTACAGGATTGTGTACACGGACGGGTCATCAAAACGACTGGGCCACAAGGACATGCGCAGGGCCGGGGGCTTTGGCGTATTTGCAGCGTAAGATGAGCAAGGACCAGAGGTGTGTTTCTGCGGCTACGTACCAACACGCCACAGGCAAACAAATAACGGAGCGGAGCTTTGGGCAGCACTGGAAGCCCTACAGGGGTTGTGGGTGCCAAAACTGGCAATCGTGACCGACTCACAGTACCTGCAACTGGGAGCGACTGGCAGGGCCAAACACTGGAAGTCAAAGGGATGGACAACCACGTCTGGTAAGCTGCAGGTCCACGTTCCCGTCTGGGAAATGCTACTCCAGGAAATGGCGACGCCAGGAAGAGAAGTCAGGTGGGAGTATGTCCCAGCACATGTCAACGTGCAGGGGAATGAGGTGGCAAATGGGTTGGCGATGGAAGGCATGTGCTCGAGCCCGCTGTGGTGTCAACATGTTGCACAACAGTCATCATCAGGGTCGGAATCCACGGTAGGGTTGAAGGGAGGGTCAGGATCCGAATCAGAGGACACCAAACCACTCTGGTCATCCTTGGGTACGGCACCCATGGATAGTGATGAGCTGACAGGGGAAGCATCCGGGGAACCAGCGCCACGTGGAATGAGTCCATACACCTCAAGCAGTTCAGAAAGTGAGGACATAAGGACATGACACACACACCAGGGAGGTTTGTTGAATGAACTGTCTGCAGCGGAAACACTGTCCTTCAGCACAGATGTGAGCGACACCAGGCGGCGGCGCAAGAGGCGAAAGCTCAGGAAAAGCAGGAACCCAGGACAGGTTCGATAATGACAGAACCTGTAGCCCCCGCATTCTGGTGCGGATATCTCACAAGTTTCAAGCCCAACAATGCCTGCATGTCTGAAACCTGCGTTCTGACGCAGAGCTTTTCGTCACAAGAGCCGCGTCCTGTCGTGGCGAGCAGCAGCACACAATAGCGACAACAAAGCGGCAGAACTCCGGCACACACCCCGCGTCCTGTCGCGGAAGAGCTTCCGGGCGTAATGCCGCCGGGAAGGACATGGAAGGAGAAGGGACCACGTCAGCAACGGCATGGTCCTTACACATTCATCCAGCCAACCCCAAAGAAGGTCAAGCCTCAACAAGAACGCCAGCGTTTCAAGGTGCAAGCACTGAGCCAGCTGGACGCCATTGCGAATGAAGGACTGAGGGCAGTCGAAGCAGAGCTGACCACAATGGCTTGGGCCCGCAATCAGCAGATCTGGCTCCGACTGGACCAACCACACAGCACCAGGATGCACTGTGAGATTGTGGACAATCATGGGGAACCATTGCTGATGAGCAATCAGGAGCTCTACTCGGTGATGGTCCAGATCAACTGGACCCTGAAGACTCAAGCTCTGGCGAACATGCAGGTCCAGTGGCGACCCAAAAGTGCAGGCAAGTGGCATCCGTTCCAGTGGGAGGCGATCCTCCACTGTCCGACGGCAGAGGGACACAGAGCGGTGCCTTCCTCTGTGAGCAGAACTGGAGACTGCATGCATGTGTGGCTGGCGGGCCGAGCGGACCTCTTGAGGCTGTTCCAGAGAACGCTCTTCAGGCAGGCGGACCCGGTACCCGGGGACGCTGTGCGGTTCCTCTACACGCTGCTGAGCACACCCCCATGCGAAAGGAGATATGCATGACAAGGGATGACACGCAGGGGGGAGTAGGACAGATTGGAGCAAGTGATGCAGATAACGACTCGTCGTAGCCCAGTGAGTATACCGCACCTCTTCTGTCCTGTAGAGGAGGGTTCGAACCCCGGGGGGGATAGAGAACCACAGAGCGTCCCGAAAACCCCTTTTATGCGAGAGAGAGACAGAGTGGAACGCGGTGGGAGAGGAACGGAGAGGAGAGAGAGAGAGAGAGTGGGGCGCAATGGGAAAGGAACGGAGAGAAGGAGAGCGAGAGAGAGGGCTGGAGAGAGGGCAGGAGAGAGAGAGAGAGGGAGAGAGTGGGTGAGAGACCCACAGAGCAAGAGTTGGGGGCTAACCGGCGCAAAGGGAGGGTGGTGGGTTCGAGCTGACCAGGGTGTATGGGACGCCATGGCAGCACAGAGCAGTTTAATGGTGAAACAACGGGGCGCCATTGCACCCCTGGAGCACAGGCGCGACACGTCGTTACGTGTTGAAAAGCTGAAGCATGACAAGGGCAGGGAGAATGCGGCCCATGTGAGGATATTGGAAGCGAGTAGACATGAAAATGTGGGCGGCCAGTGCACGCATGGTGTGGTGCTGAAAAGGTATGCGCCACACACAGTACAGCAATGACCTGTTGAAGTGTCCGGCTGCCAAAACTTTTGTTCAAACATTGAGACGCCTTTGCGCCACCATAGGCGCCTTTGCACCCCCGAAGTTCGGGTACGACACGTCCTCACGTGCCAGAGAGCAAGTGCATGACAGGGGCAGCATGAGCACGACCTGCAGGGCAAGGGTTAGAGACTAACCGGCACTGTGGGAGGGTGGTGGGTGCGAGCTGACCTCAGTGTCCAGAGGACCAAAGCCAAAGCACAATCAGCAACCACCTGGTGTGGTACAGAACTGGTCTGCGCTGCAGTGCAGCGGGAAAAACACTGAAAAATGTGATTATGACCATGCGCCTTTGACACAGGGGCGTATGCGAGCCCAGTATCCGTTGCCTCATGGCCCCCCGGAGCGCCCGGTATGCCTACACAACCCCACCGCACGCAACTGGCCATGGGAAAAGCCCTTTGTGGCGGACTTACTGGTTTGGCTGCGAGCGCTACAGTGGACAGTGGACAGAAGACGCAGACACCGTGTCCTTCATCGAGCTAGCGCTCGATTTTGAAGAGCACGCGGCACGCACACTGCCTGCGGCACCCCTGGCTAAGTTTCAGGGACACACACTACCGCTGCAAGAGAGGGCTAGGGTTTTGTGCCTGGCGCTATGCACACTTCAGAGACTGGTCAAATCCGGCTCACTCCACCCAGCCAAAGTCATAACACGCGCCACATCGTTAGTGCCGCTGGGTGGGCCGCCTGTGGCAGGCCTCAACCGCCGTCCAGATTTTGCATGCCGTCACGCCATGCACAAGCACGTCCAACTTTTGGCCTCCTACCGCCAGTACACTTGGACGCTGTGCACGCGCACGCGCACAAACGCTCGCAGACCGTACGTATATCGTCGCAAAAAAAAGGCGCAAGAAGTCGAGGAGGAGCGCCTGCAGCGTGCATTTGCAGGCAGCTTGAACACAGGGCTTATGCCCTCATCTTCCCTCTGCGCGAAGGGGGGGGGCGCAACCAATTTTGCAGGGGATTTTTACCCGGTTATGGGGGGAGGCTGAGCCGCCTAAGCCCCGTACACAGTCACGCGCAGGAGAACACCGCAACCAACAGCCCCGGCCTCGTGTATCGTGGCCCCCTCTGCCATGACTTCATCACACGCATGCCTGCCCACAATCTGCCAGCATGCGTTACGTGTAAACGGCTCCGCCTATCGGCCGCCGTTTGCTGTGCCAAAGGCCACCATGCACCAGGGTATGTAGACCGCAGACCGCTGTCCAAGGTCTGCCACACGCACGGACTGCCACCGTGCCCGCACTGCACCCTGATGCAGCGGGGTGTACGACACTGCTGCCAACGTGGTCATCACAAGGTTAATCTGCCGCACAAAGGTCTGGGAAAAAGGACAGCGCCTGCCCCGGCAGGTGCCAACAAACGACCCCGACTGCAGTTTGCAGCCCTAGCACACTCGCGGGTGCAACTACGCTGACCTCACTTACCACCAACACCGCCAGCCCCCAAGCGACGGAGACCCAAATCCCCGATCCCCCCCTCCACCCTAGCCCCACGGCCGCAGGGGATGCAGGTGGATGATGGCGACACGGCAGTGGTGAGGACCCTGTTTTTCATGGGACACGGGCGCGCGTCATCGGAAGTTACTTGAGCCCGCCACACCACAGAGGTTCTGACTCCGTGGATAAACGCAAACACGAGCATATGCACAGCCCCGCCCAAGTGCCGGGTTAAATATGCCGATTGCACTGCTGCCACATATGGGTCTCAATAGTACAATGGGGGGGGCACACAGCCTGAGCGGCTCAGGTATGTTGGATGGGCGGGGGGAGCTCCGGCGGCCCTTGCCGCTCCCCCCCCCCCCCCTGACTCACTTTCTGCGTGTCTATTTTTTTTCGGTGTCTTTTTGTCCATGCTTGCCCGGGCCGCTGGGCCTTGACAAACTGCCGCCGACGTCACCTCCCTGTCCCCTGACCGCATGAGTGTCCGGGACACCTAGGCCCGTCTGGCCATGCCAGGCAAGGAGGTCATCGTCCCTGCCGACGCCGGTCAATTGGCGTGTTTGGCAGCCATCGATGACGCCGATTACATCATCCAGGACGAAGTGGTGCTGAAGAGTGGAGTTAGAGAGGCTGCCTCCCTGTCGTTCGACCTCTTCAAGGACTGCGACTCGTCCAGGAAACTAGCTGCCGTCCTTTACGGCAGGCGCCCCAACGTTGTGCTCGTTGGGGAAATGACTGAGTATGAAAAGATTCAAAATGCAATTGAGAGGCTGCTTAGTGATTTGTTCATGCTAGGCCGCTTTGTTGCCATCCTGCTTGAACCTGTCAGTGATGATGATGACAAGCCATCGTTTCTCAATCGAGCACTCGCCCTCAATTCCAACTTGCCATTCGGATGCGACAAGCTGCAAATGGTAGACAGGTCTCTCATGCACATACGCACACATGGTCGATGTGATGTCTGGGTCGCGAGCAGCACAAGGGACTCCAGGAACCTGTCGCCGCCCCCAACGAACAAGCCCCTGCGACTTATGACACCTGGGGCAGAGGTTGACAAGGTGGTGTTCCATGAACCAGACGTGCGGGACAATTAGTACGCCATCCAGGTCCACAACGACCTGATCAATGGTCTGTTGGGGTATTGCGCTTTTACTGTCCGCGTGGCTATGCACAGAGGTCGAGGGGCTGGGGGGAAGGGCCGATCCTTGAGTTCAGCGCCCCCCCCCCCCCCTGTATGTTTCGTAAGCAGGGCAGACCTGTGAGCAGGTACACAAAGGAACATTCCAGTCGTGATTAATGCACAATACGAAGAACTGAACTTTGCGTGGCAATGACCGGTCGCCTGTGACACGGGGGCGTTCGGTAGCCAAGTATCCGTTGCTTCATGGCCCCCTGTATGGGCGCCCCCCGCCTATGGAGTGCGGCGACACGGAGGGAAGAGCTGGTCATGACTAAGGCACTTCCGAACTCGCCCGTCCGTGCAGCCGCCGCGGCGGTACTGGGCCCTTACGGGACGGGTTACCCTGCGCCCCGGAGGACGCTCCCGTCAGTGGGGGGTCGCCGCCACACCCCCTCCTCCACTGCTCCCTGGGCAGCCCCACGGGCCCCCTCCACCTGCCTTCTGAGCCCTGTCCCGAGCCCTGCCCTACCCCGACCCGCTGGATCACTGACCACCTGTGGGGTGGGGTTCCCATCGCACCGGGGGCGCTTCCGTCAGTGGGAGTCTGTGACAGGACCCCCCATTGCCTCTGCTTCCCAGGATGCCCCGCGGGCCCCCACCGCTGTCGCCCGGAGCCCTGGCCCCAGCTCTGCCCCGCCTCGACCTGCTGGCCCCCTGTGGCAGCCCTGTGGAGGCCCCTGGCTCCCAGCACTGCGCCGCTGCGCGCGCCCGCCTATCCGGCACGGGGAAGTTGTGGTCTTCCCCCACCGCCGCCATAGGGGGGGGGGGGGGCAGCCAACGGGACGCCCCGCCATTGGGGCACCTTGCAGCCGGCAGGGAGCCGTTAAAACCAGCCCCCGCCGTCTTCTTGAGGGCAGGGGAGGGGGGGGGGTCCCCAAGCCCTGCTCCCTCCCAGCTCTCTGCCCTGCCCTGCCCTGAGATAAGGTTAGGGGTAGGGTGAGGACGTAGGCCTGAGGGCCCCTTTTGTGGAGGGTCCGCATCTCCTTCGGGCAGCGCCCCGCCGTTGAGCGTAACATCCTGCAGGTAGGCGGCGGGGCCTGCCAGCAAGGAACTTGCTGTGCCCTGCAGCAATGGCAGCGCTAGTGGCTGCAGGGGGGCGGCAGGGGCCCTTCGCGGCTCGGCGGACCCCGGGGCGTCGCCTCCAGGCAGCACTGGATTTTGGAAGACTCCAGCTCCAGCCACGCAGCCCTGTGCTGCTGTATTAAAAAGCGGACCTCTGCCTCCGCCTGTACCACTGCCCCCACGAGGTCCGGCAGTGAAAAAGGCGGGAAATCATCCTTAGGGGGGGAGGGGGGGCTGGTCAGGACCTCCTCCACCCCCCTCCCCCCAGGGAATCCACGTGGTTGGGTCGGGGCAAGGGGGTTAGCAACAGTGCGCTGGGCGGCTGGCAGCGCGCTGACTGCAGCTGCCCAAGAGGCCTCTGGCAGCCCCCATAGCCGCAGGGGGTCGGCCTGCAGTGTGGCCCAATCAGCAGGGGCCACACGTTGAGCACCGAAGTACTTGCCGTCAATGCGGCCGTCAGCGGCGTCCATGACCAAGGCAGAGGGCCGGGAGCCAGCGATGGCCATACCGGGAGCGGCCATAGGGGCAACAGCCACAGGGGCGGCAGCAGTGACAGGGTCAGGCAGAACGTTCTGGGTGGTGTTGGCGACGTATGGAGCACCCTCAACCACCTTGCGGTTCATGGAGACAACCTGCTGGACAACAGGCTCCTCGATGACCTAGATGGGCTGCACGACGTGCTGAACGCTCTCAACACGCTGCACAGCCTCGTGAGGGACCTGCACCTGCTTAACGACCTCACGGGTCACAACCTTCTGGACAGGGTATGGGCGCTGCACGTGGACGATCTTCTTGACTGGGACAGGCACCCGCTGGATCTGCTTCACTTGACAAGGCACCTGCACCTGGACGTGCTTCACGGCCTCACGGACGAGCCCAACAGGGACAGGGACATCGCGGCGGTCGACGTACTTCACGACGTCGCGAGCCATAGGGGTGGGCACTGGGCGGTCAACAACGCGCTCCACAGTGTATGGGACGCGGGCCTCCTCTCTTACCTGCACAACCTGGGGCACATCCACACGGCGCTCGACGACGTGCTGGACAGGGTATGGCTGAGGAACCTCAACGACCTTGTCAACTGGGTATGGCTCAGGGCGCTCCACAACCTCTTGCACGTGCCGCTCAACCTTCTTGTGCACAGGGACAGGCACCTGCACAATCTGGTCCACAATTCGCTCAACTGGGACGGGAACGTCCACAGAGCGAGCGACCTCATGGGGGACAGGCACGTCAACCGTCTTGACAACCTCATGGGGGACGGGCACCTCAACGCGAACGGGGACAGGGAACCGGCGTGGGACCTGCACGACCTTCTCGATCACGCGCTCCACGGGGACCCGGACAACCATCTCGACGATCTGCTTCACTGGACCGTCAGCAGCGTCCAAGGCCAAGGCAGTGGGCTTGCTGCCAGCGACAACACCAGCAGGGGCACCATAGCCGTGGCCAGCGCACTGCTCCAGAAACTGTCCCACGGTAATGTCCCCCTCTAGAGGCTCCGCGTGGCAGTAGCAGCTGCCCAGCTGCCCACAGCAAAACGGGCATACCTCGTTGTCCTCGGTGTAGAAGTCAACGTACTCGTCGTAAAAGGCGCCGCGGGCAGGCAGAGCCGCCGGCGCTACTGCCGCTGCCGCTGCCCATGCCGCCACCTGGGCCGCGCTCGGCGCCACACTTGCGCCCGAATCTAGACGCGTCGACGACGACCTCGCCGCCACAGCCGTCGCCGCGATGGCTGTTGCGACCGCTGCCGCGAGGGGACACGTTGTGCCCCCCGCTAGCGGTCTCCTCCGGTCTTCGCTCCGGCGTTGTCCACCTCAGCGTGAGGGCGGGGCGGCAGGCGCGGCCGTCGCCGCTAGCGGCAGAGAGGGCCAGTGCCTCTCGGATAGCTCCCGGGGGGCAAGGGTGCCAAGGGGAGCCCTCCCCGCAGCCTGGGAGGCCCCCTTCGACAAAAACATGGTTGTGGCTCAGCTAGTGCTCACAACAAGAAGCCTGATCAATGGTCTGTTGGGGTCTAGCGGCCTAAACTCTGATGAAGTCCATCTCCTTGCGGGAACAGAACCACGGAACTCAAAGCTGTTTTTCACGGATTTGAATGAGGAACAAGTGAATACCGTGGTTTCACAATTCGGATCCAAGCCAAGGTTCCAGACCCAGCCCGTGGAATGGTATCGTGGGGCCAACTTGACAAACATGTCTGCTATCTATGAGGTCTGGATAAAGAAGACACACAAGGAAACATGGTCGCCCATGGTGTATGCTTCAGTTCTCGCAATGTTCTGGACCCTCCCAGGTGTCTTGCAGGCGCAGTCACCAGTGAAACTCCATGTGTTGGGCCCAAGTAAGCTACTGCTGGGTCTCACAGAAACTGGGCACTCGCTGCTGAAGACAAGGTATCGTGAACGGGTTGCGGCCATCGGGGCGGTCTTCAAGGACCTGAAGACGGGACAGTTCCTCGACAGAGACATCATCTCCAAGCCACTGTCCCCTCGACGTGGAAGAAGGAACTGGTGGGCACAATGTACATCTTAGATGTGGCACCCTGGTGGTATCTCTCGGATCTGATTGAGGCCCTTGCTCCCTCGGTGCAGTGCCGGTACATCGCGGACAGTGTCAGGTGTAGTGTTGGGGAGATGTGCACGGCCACATGGCGACTGACCGGGGAAAGTGTGTCACAGCTAATTGGGAAAGTCTACTTGTCGGATTTTGGAATGCCTCCAATGTTTGTGATCTCCGAGGCTCACTATGAGGCGCGCAAAAAGCGTATCACAGACCGGCCAAGGAACACAGATGACACGCAAGCAAGGCCTAATCATGGCAGGTGAAATGGCTAAGGCTATGGAATTGGACGATCAAGTCGACAAGGTCATCAGCTCCCTCAAACGCAAGCGGGACTTGAAGGAGGATGAGGCTTCGTCGTCCAATGGAGTAGCAAGATGACGTCCGCATCAAGCATCCCTCTGAGCAGCACGCTCAGAGTTCTGTCTCAAAATATCAATGGATTTCAAACAAAAATAACCATGAGAAGGCGAAAGCAAACTGGAATAGTGGCCCTAGGGTCATTGCCTCGGTCCCTGGAGGTGGACTTCTTCGCCATCCAAGAGCCCCACTTCGTCACGGCGGAGGATCGCCAGGCGGGCACGCGGGGCTTATCAAACTACGGGTATGACTTGGACGGACCACTCCATGAAGAAGGACGGGGAGGAGTGGCACTGGCATGGAAAACATTCAAGTGGACATTGCAATCGATGAAGTTCTTGTCTCTTGGCGCCGAAAGCCTCACTGTCGAGTGGTCCACTAGAGATCACTTTAGTGGTGGTCCATTTCCATCACAAGCACACGCGACGACAGTCGCAATGGAAAGACATCGCCAAGGAGTTGCATGGACCGAACCTGATTTTATGTGCTGATCACAATAGTTTGGTAGTGAAACATAGGGACGCTTTTGCGCCCCCAGAGTTTGAGCATGACACGTATTTACGTGCCCGAGAACAAGAGGTTGCAACCTTGGCGAAAGCGGGTCTGCAGGACGTTTGGGTGGACATCCATTGTCCAACCCTGACGGATATCAAGGACAAAGAGTCATCGTGTCCAACGGGCTTCACGTACGGCTACCCTCGAGAAGGAGAACGGCTCGATCCACAGAGATTACGCCGCATTGACCGCATCCACACAACATCGGAATTGTTGAGCTTGGCGACAAGCGTGTTCCCCATGTTTGCTGCCAACTCAGACCAGAAGGCGATTCTGGCTGAATTTACACCCCCATCCTTTGAAACGGAGGGCACGATTCCCAGATTCTACTGTCCAGAAACAATCCTCCAAGATTCCGAGGCAATGGAACAGCCGGAGGCCTCCCCCAAGTCCATCACCTCGACGGGGGACCAATGGTGGGAAGATGCACTGGGCCGCATCCAAACGAAGGCGGTCCATTATCAAAGGGAACACAAAAACAAAAAGCAGTCCGTTGACCTTCAAGCTCTACGGCTCCTACGTGTCTCCACAAGGAACTCCGTCACACCGGCGGTGTATCAATTTCCTTCATCACTGGGAATTGCAGCAACAGAGGCGGCAACAGCCTACACCCTCCTGGTTGGGGTGTATGAAAAAGCACAGCGTGACAGAACGGGCATGGAAACGCTCTCCAAGCTCAAGGGGGTGATCGCGTCGGGGGAAACGTCAGGGGACTTGAGAACGCGAAGAAATGAATTTTACAGGCTGATGAGGGAGCTGCAGGAACGAAAGAAACTTCGGCAGCTGGTGTCCCGGGCAGGCAGAGCAGTACGCGGAGCACAGACGGTGGCCAAAGAGCTGGTGGAACACTGGGACCGAGTGTCCACACCAACGGGAGCCACGGAGGAGGAATGTGTGGCCTACCTAAAGGCGTTAGGGGTGGAGCAGCGGCTACGCAAGGCAGGTTGACTCCTATTCAAGCAGCTTTCCTTGGACATAGTACATGAAGGTCTCAAGAAGTTGAACAGCAACAGCTCCCCTGGATTGGACGGCTTCTTGGCAAAATTCTTCAAGAGGTTCTCAGAAATTTTTGAACCGCAAATGTATGAGTTGCTAAAACGCTTTCTCGACGCGGGCACAATGCCGGAGACATGGACTTCGGGAGTGGTGACAATGATCCCCAAGACAAAAGCAATGCAAACGCCAGACTCTCTCCGACCAATCGCACTGCAAACAACACGACAGAAATGGCTCACCAACATTCTTGATCCAGTTGGAGGATGTACTTCTCCGCTGCATCCCATCACAGCAAACGGGCTTCCTTCGTCACAGAAGTATCCTCCAACATGTCTATGGCTCACGGGCTCTCTGGGATGGCTTACGTGAAGGAGCGGCTTTGTCAGTGGACTTCAAAAATCTTAGGCGGCCCTTTACGCACGTAGACTTCGTTGCTAAAAGGCACGATTCATGGCGATTTCAACATCCGTTTTTTGCCCCCCAAAAAAGCATATCATTTTTTCGGCCAACCCCACGTGGATTTTCATCGTGGGATACAACAACCTTGCCTTTTGTTGCTTCCAGAGGTGTACGTATACACCCCCTATTCCGGGCTGAAAATTGTATCATTTAAAATTTTTGGGCACTGCAGTGCCCAAAAATTTGAAATGGCTTTTTTCAGTGGGTTCTCCAGTACACCTCTGTAGTCATCTCCACAGGTGATGTCATACTGCAGCAGCATGCATCAAAACTTGGCATACCCGTTATCCATGGGTCATCGCACCGCGGTGTTATACTCGGAAGGCCACGTACAATGTACCTTGCCCAATCACTTCCATTCCTGTCCAAATGTGCACTTTAAAATGGACTTCCAGTACTTTTGGGCACTGCAGTGTCCAAAAAATTTCAAACTCCGTATTTCACCTCCTATTGGTTCCCATTGCGTAACACCTGACAAAGGACGTATGAATCATCGGACGTTGGTACTCATCCTCTGCTCATTGGAAATATATTGCCGGTTATCTGACTGCCACCTTGGAGTGTACCCAGGCTTTGGAACGTTCCACGTCCATTGGGAGATACATTGTTTGGATCTTCGCTAGCTGCTTTTGGTCTATGCCGCATCAGGTTTGTTTTGTGATAGTGTCTCTGTTTTCTTTGTCTCCTTACCTTTGCTGCCTGCGAACAGGACTTTTGTCCATGGATGCGGCTCCCTTCCGGCAGTTCCTTAGTTCGAAGGTATATGCTTCAAAGGAGGATCTATCTGGGGCTGTGGGTGTGGATAAGGGTGCCGATGCGTTTTGTACGTGGGTGTTAGATCTCCGGTTGGAGTGGAGAAGTAGGCGGTCTGTTGGTGAATACATCCAACAAAGGGACAGGCGGACCGTTCATTGTCTGCCGGACCAATGGTTCCGTGTTGTTGAGCAAGAGATTTTTAATATATGGTCTGTTCTACACAAGAGGTGTCGTCCACGTGCCAAGAGGGCTGTAGGTGTTCAACCCAAGAGTCGTGTGCAACGTAGGTGTTTGGCTCACATGGGTCAATGTTCTTACCATGTACCCTCCTTTGCAGTTCAAGGAGCAACTGCGTGCACCAGTCTTTGGCAGACCTTGGAAGGTAAACCCGCTGTTCTATGGTTTGATAATTTTTATAGACGTAACTTCCGGCCTGTGCCTGGTAATGAGAACCGGTCCCTTAATTGTACAGCTGTTGCTATCATACTCTTGAAACGACCTGTCGACATTATGCCGTCTTTTCCTAGCCTCTCGGTCTTGCGGCAGAGGATTGGGTACACTGCAGACTTGTTGGTGCAGAGCCATAAAAACTTCATTGATGGCCTGCAAGGGTTGATGGACGACCCCATCCGCCTTCAACATGTTCGTTGTCCCTTGGACATACGACGGGATAATGTTACCAGCCCAGCTTGGACCCCCTTTTTTCTCACAGACCTAACTGTGTCCGCTACCCCCGACCTTGTCTCTATTATTCACGGGCTCCAGGAGGTGCAGCAGCACACACAGCACCGTCTTCCATTGTTGGTCGACGAAAATATTCACCACCGTGTCCTTAAGTTCGTTTACAGCATCAGCTATGCTCGGTACAACGTACCCCTGTTCATTACACGTACCCCGGTAGTGTACGGCACATGGCACCCATATAAGTATTGTGTAACCCTGTGCTACAGAAGATTCTTCCCTTTATTTACCTATTTTTCCTATGGTTCACTCAATTTGGGCACTGCAGTGCCCAACTTTCCGAAACTCATCTATATGGAGCGTATGATTGTGGTGCTCTTGCACTTGGCCCATAAGTGGCGCCAACCTTTGGAACAAAAGTTACAGACTCTAAGGGGTTTGCACCGACCGGGTAACGCTAATCACAGCACACTTCTTACACAGGTGCAAGGGTTGGTAACACTGCTGTATGGTTACATTCCAGCCTTGTTTATTATTGGGTCGCAAGTGAGGGATTGTCATTGGTCTGCACAGGGAGAGCAGCACGCTGCAGGGCCATTGTTGAGCCGTTGTCTACACGTCCTTCTGAGGCTCACCCTAGGTTATGAGGACAAGGTTGAATATGTGCGCACCCTTGTTGCTGCTAGGCTGTTGTGGTCCCAGTGGTTTGCCCGCTTACCTGGGGTGGCACACAGTGAGGAACCGTGTGAGGCCCTGTTAAGCCGTGTTGTGCACTTAATGGCACAACACCCTGGGAACTGTACGTTGCAACAGGTGCATGACCTGTTTATACTCACTCCCGTTGCAGACCAGACCCCAAAGGACCTGCAGTACGTTAATGTTCCCAAGGGACTGCCACAACTGGTTGATCGTCGTTTTACCAGATTGATGGCGCGATTCGATGTTGGTGTTATACCCCCCCTGGTCTGGTCCAGTCAAGAGTCGAGTATCGTGCAAGACAGGTGGGATCCTGCCAAGATGGATTTTCCTTGCGCACTAGATACGGTGCTCACTGCAGAGCATTACCGAGATCTATGTGCCAAGACATTGCAGACACTTGTTAAACCTGTTAAAGTTGATGCTGATGTGATGACAGAGCTGGGTAGACACGTGCCACATCGTCCTCCAGGTGATATGGACACAACAGTAGCACAGGCACAGGACATGTTACGCGCATGTAATACACCAGACCGGTACAAGCGACGCCGGCCAGCACGCGCTTTTGCGCAAAGGGACCCCGCCCGGATACCCGCCCCCCCCAATGCTGATGGCGACAGTGACAGTGATGAGGACCCCCCCCCCCCCCCTGCTGGTGGGGCAGCCGGAGATCCAGACCTGAGGGCTGCTGATTTTGTGGGTGATGATGGATGGGACCCGGACCCCCCTCCTCCGGAAGCAGTGTCTGTTCACAGTGATGATTCCGACGCCCCCGTGGCTGTCCTTTCGGAGCTAAATGAGTTTGACCCTCGATTTTTACCAGGTGCATCCGACTGTGATGCTATTTCTGCCATCTGTGTTCAATCGTCGAGCGCTGCCAGTAGTCATCAACATTAGAAGCCTGTAAATCAACAATTTGCAGCCCTGTGGCCTTTTGTAGTGTGTCGTGTGACCCTTTGTTAGCCCCTTTGCTAAGCTATGCCTTCGGATACCGAACTGCCGGAAGGGGATGAGCAGCAGACCGCATCGCAAGCCGTTCACACAGCAAAGAAGACACGGGCGCAGTCGGGGCAGGCTCCAGTGAAGCGGACGGGGACAGACCGGGCAACGGTAACATTCCGGACAACGTGGATCAAAAAGGAGCTGGTCAAGATACAGCTGACCAAGATAAAGTTTGACACCGACCTCACGCGTTGGCAGACCAGAGAGAGGGACGAGGACTCAGTACTATCGCGGATCGCAAGCCTGAGGACAAATCCACCCTGCCGGCCTATCTCAAACATTCTCATATGGCGAAACGAAGGTACACTACCATCCTGTCACACACGCGTCGTAATTTTCACAAAGTCTGGTCGTTTGGGCACTGCAGTGCCCATCTCGCTGATATCCCCCATCTACCATCTCCCTGTGGTGCATTTTTCTATCAGCTGAAATTCCCTACTGCTTGGGCGGGGCTCATATCCTGACGGCACTCCAAAGACTTCACCGAGAATACTGTTAGAAGTCACGGGCACTGCCGGACTGGTTACAACACGTCTACTGCGAGGAGATCAGACACGTCTGTCCTGTTGACATCCGAGAGATTATTGGAGGCGATCACAATGCGGTACAACACTCAGTGAGCAAGCTGAGTATGGGACAAGTGGCCGCTCGAATTTGGACTGAAGTGCAGAAGGGCAAAGCGAAAGAGATGCTGCTGGTGGCTCTGCGGAAGTGTGGCCGGCTGGGCGAGAAAACATCTGTGGTATGAGAGATGCACGATGAGACCACCGTTGTCAGTCCTTTGCGTACATGTGGCCTGTCCAACACTGTATCCCTGCCAGGACTCAATCTGGAAAAATTGGAGACCGCTGGTCTCATTACCGCAGATATCTGGTGGCCGCGTGGCTGAGTTTATTGACACCTTTGAGAAGACTGCCGGTGAAGGTATTATGTCCTCTGAGCACCTGTTTTCGTCGTCTTTTGGTGTTCATGGGAACTGCAGTGCCCAAATTCGATGCGACCCTAATTTTTGCACTGCAGTGCTCAACCCATACACTCTGCGGCCGTTGACGGGACTGCATGGCGACCAGATGGATGAAATACTGCTGTACATGGTTGGAGATGGGGCCAAGATCGCAGGACTACATGCCAAGGCCAGACTGTTGAAGCGGGACCGCCTGTGGGAGATGCTGTACCTTCACCCGGACAACACGCTCATCCATCCTTCTCGACGTATGTTTATTGGGCGGCTGGGTCTGGCGCGATCGCTGTTGACCCCCCCCCCCCCCCCGAACCCACGACGTAAGGCTGTTTCGATCCCAGTGGTACCAGTGGTCTCCTGTTCTAACGGTGAACGTGCATGAAATGCAAAGAGTCCGCAAACTGCTTGCAAAGTCGCCGAGGGCCGCCAAATTGTCACTGGGGAAATGGACCTGGAGTGCCGAAAATCCCTTACCAAGCTGGGACACCATCCAGAAAGCACCGCTGTGGCAGGATGAGGAATGGGCTGACCTGAGGATTGCGCTGGCGAGGCCTGTCAAGGAAACTGCAGTGACAACGACTGATGGGGAGAAATCAACAACTATCTGGCTCAACAAGCCGCAGGATGGGACTGAAGCAACCGGAGCTCGGGCAGAGGCAATTGCGTTGGTTCCTGGCAAGGCCATCCCGTATACGATTGCACTGAGGGAGTACAAAGCGGTATGCAACCATTAGGCATAAGAAACGGATCGATTTCGCATTGCTGGTCACTTTAGGCACTGCAGTGCCCATCTGTAATGAAATGTGCTTTTGACAACAGGTCTTCATTGAGTGTACGAAGGAACAAATGGACGATATCCATCCCCTGGTGCACAAGGTAGCTGCGAAGTTGGTACCTGTGGCTATTGGTGGAATGGCGGCCGATGTTAAGTTCCTGGTTAATCAATTGCGCGACTCTGAGGAGTGTGGAGGCTGGCAGTATATTATGACCTCTTTTTTTGATCAGGCAGTCGGTCACCCGACCTATCGGTTCGAGGAGAGGACTATTTGCTTCTGTGTCCCCGACAAGTTTAGGGTGAAGGTCCCGAATATTTTCATTTGCGATCAGGGTGCATACGGCAGCACCATTGGTCTGGCAGCGGCTGGTTGGCTCCTGCGTGTGCTTGGTATTGTTCCCCGACGCGACAGACAGTCCGAGGATGAAGTCTGGCTCCTGCTTTTGACAGCATGGGCTGTATTGCCAGCACAGCTCCTGTCCTGCCTTCCTGAGTCCCCCTGTCCGGCAGCTTGCTTCACTGGGCGCCAGGGTTTGTTTAACGAATTCGGTGAACAGCTAGCGGCGTATGTGCAGGAGATGGACTGTGTCTACTTGGTTAACTGGGACGCTTGGATGCCAAGGATTAGGGACTGTATGCCAG
Source organism: Eutreptiella sp. 'Long Island Sound 2002' (assembly GCA_964036045.1). Classification (NCBI taxonomy): domain Eukaryota; phylum Euglenozoa; class Euglenophyceae; order Eutreptiales; family Eutreptiaceae; genus Eutreptiella; species Eutreptiella sp. 'Long Island Sound 2002'. The sequence continues at coordinate 180,253,065 of OZ038379.1, forward strand.
TTGTGGTGCAGCGGCCTGGGGAAGGGGAAGATGAGGAGGGGGGGGACGATGTGGAGGAAGAGGAGGATGACGAGATCGTGCTGGTCGGTGGTGACAGCAAGAAGAGGAGCACCCCCAGCAAGAAGAAGCCGTCCTCCGACGACAGTGGGGATGAGGTTGATGATCCCCCCAAAAGGCCAGCCAAAAAGGCCAAGGACAGTACCCCCCTCAATATGTTTCACGCCAAAGTAGGTCAGGCCAAGGGTAAGAAGGCTCCACCAAAGAAGACTGCGTTGTGCGGTTGGCACTGCCTGTGACCATGTCAGTAGTTTTTTCGCCTCGATTTGCACACTGTCGCGCGTCCTGTTCTATGCAGGTGTGAGACTGGTGCCCTTTTTTATGTTTTGGTAATTTTGGGCGCTGCAGTGCCCAAACTCAGCGACTCGCCCTTTTTTTACCCCTGCTGGGCCATTTCTTTTGCAGGCATTGTTGTTGTCATTTATTATTGGATTGCCTGCACTGGCGGCGCCTCCGTTGTTGGTCGGCGCCACTGGTGGTGCATCATTCTTGACGCTTCGCATATAATCACAGTGACTGGGTCAGCAGACGCGGTAACAAAAAGCAAACCAGACTTTTGCATGTGTTTGCCTGTCGTCCTCCTTGCTTCATTTTTTAGGTTGCATTTTACGGCATGGTTTGAAATGCAGCAGCGGATGATTTGGAAGAATTGGATTTTTCTTTGGATGGACACTGCAGTGCCCAAATTTGAAGGGGATACATGACTTTTGACTGGCACATGTTGTACCCCCTACACACAGTCATTTTGGACAATTCACACGTTTTTGTGGGTGTTCTCTGCAAAGCACAATTGTGCAATTTTTCAAAGTGGTTTTTCAGCCCCCGTTTTGGGGTGGTACCCATTTGGGAACTGTGGCAATTTTGCTACGTGCGTATAGGGCCGCCTAAGAAAATGCGTTCCCCACGATGTCACATGAGATGGTGGCGGCGGCATTGGGTCTGATGCGTATGCCGTTTCTGTACATCCGACTGATACTGCTCCTACGTGTCTCCACAAGGAACTCCGTCACACCGGCGGTGTATCAATTTCCTTCATCACTGGGAATTGCAGCAACAGAGGCGGCAACAGCCTACACCCTCCTGGTTGGGGTGTATGAAAAAGCACAGCGTGACAGAACGGGCATGGAAACACTCTCCAAGCACAAGGGGGTGATCGCGTCGGGGGAAACGTCAGGGGACTTGAGAACGCGAAGAAATGAATTTTACAGGCTGATGAGGGAGCTGCAGGAACGAAAGAAACCTCAGCAGCTGGTGTCCCGGGCAGGCAGAGCAGTACGCGGAGCACAGACGGTGGCCAAAGAGCTGGTGGAACACTGGGACCGAGTGTCCACACCAACGGGAGCCACGGAGGAGGAATGTGTGGCCTACCTAAAGGCGTTAGGGGTGGAGCAGCGGCTACGCAAGGCAGGTTGACTCCTATTCAAGCAGCTTTCCTTGGACATAGTACATGAAGGTCTCAAGAAGTTGAACAGCAACAGCTCCCCTAGATTGGACGGCTTCTTGGCAAAATTCTTCAAGAGGTTCTCAGAAATTTTTGAACCGCAAATGTATGAGTTGCTAAAACGCTTTCTCGACGCGGGCACAATGCCGGAGACATGGACTTCGGGAGTGGTGACAATGATCCCCAAGACAAAAGCAATGCAAACGCCAGACTCTCTCCGACCAATCGCACTGCAAACAACACGACAGAAGTGGCTCACCAACATTCTTGATCCAGTTGGAGGATGTACTTCTCCGCTGCATCCCATCACAGCAAACGGGCTTCCTTCGTCACAGAAGTATCCTCCAACATGTCTATGGCTCACGGGCTCTCTGGGATGGCTTACGTGAAGGAGCGGCTTTGTCAGTGGACTTCAAAAATGCGTTCCCCACGATGTCACATGAGATGGTGGCGGCGGCATTGGGTTCGATGCGTATACCGTTTCTGTACATCCGACTGATACTGCATCTTTTGCGTGCACCGTATCTGTACTCAGTGGGTAAGGGATACGTCCCAGGGGTCTACCACCATCCGCGCGCGGGCACGCGCCAGGGAGCCCCACTCTCCCCGGCACTGTTCTCTCTGGTGGCGTCCTTTGCGATTTTCCCGCTACAAGACCTGGATCCAAGACTGACTATCATGATGTATGCAGATGACCTCATCATCTTCTTGGACGGACAGGCCAATCCGCAACTGCTGGGGAAAGTATGGAAAGTGGTGTCCTGCTTTGGACAGTTTTCTGGACTGAAGGTCAACTTGAACAAAACGGCGGCGATAGTTCGCAACTGTGGGGGAGTGGAATGGGCGAGGTGCTTTCGAGACATTGGGGTGGACGTCAAAAACTTCGTCAAGTATATGGGTCTACGCCTGGGGAATATACGGCACCACCAAGATGACCAGGGATGGGGGCTGACAATAGAACAGGCCTTTGCACCAGCGTTGCAAGAGGCCTTTCGTCGCGCACGGGTAGTATCCATGCTGCAGTTGTCGATGGACGAGCGCGCCTTCATGCTGACATCATGGATCCTGCCAGTCGTGGCCTGGGTATCCAAGGCGTATTACGCCCCAGCCCCAGCACAGAGCGGTGCCCTCCACTGTGAGCAGAAATGGAGACTGCATGCATGTGTGGCTGGCGGGCCGAGCTGACCTCTTAAGGCTGTTCCAAAGAACGCTCTTCAAGCAGGCGGACCCGCCATCCGGAGACGCGGTGCGGTTCCTCTACACGCTGCTGAGCACACCCCATGCGAACGGCGATATGCCTGACAGGGGATGACATGCAGGGGGGAGTAGGACAGGTCGGAACAACAATGCAGAACACACTTCGTCGTAGCTCAGTGGGTATAGCGCACCTCTTCTGTCCTGTGGAGGAGGGTTCGAACCCCGGGGGGGATAGAGATCCACCGAACATCCCGAAAACCCCTTTATGCGAAAGAGAGAGAGAGTGGGACGCAGTGGGAGGAGGGTCAGAGAGAAGGAGAGAGAGAGAGAGAGAGGGCAGGGTACAGAGAGGGGGAGAGAGGGGGAGAGAGACCCACGGAGCAAGAGTCGAGGACCAACCGGCACTGTGGGAGGATGGTGGGTTCGAGCTGACCAGGGTGTGTAGGCAGCCATCGAAGCAAAGAGCTGAAAAGCCTGGTGATGAAACATCGGGACGCCTTTGCGCCCCCAAAGCACGGGCATGGCACGGGCATGGCACGTCATTACGTGTCAGAAAGCCGGAGCACGACAGGGGCAGCGAGAATTCGGCCCACGGGAGGGTGGTGGGTGCGAGCTGACCTGGAAATGTGGGCGGCCAGTGCACACATGGGGTGGTACTGAACAGGTAAGCACAACAGTACAGCAAAGCACCTGTTGAAGCGTCAAGTAGAATGGCCTGGAGGTGAAGCGTAAAGACGCCTTTGCGCCCCCGGAGTTCGAATATGACACGTCTTCACGTGCCAGAGAGCAAGAGCAAGACAAGTGCAGCAAGAGCAAGACCCGCAGAGCAAGGGTTAGAGACTAACCGGCACTGTGGGAGGGTGGTGGGTGCGAGCTGACCTCGATGTACAGATGGCCAAGGCCAAAGTACAGTCAGCAGCCACCTGGAGTGGTACCGAACTGGTCTGTGCTGCAGTGCAGCAAGGAGAAAACACTGAACTATGTGGTGATGACCATGCGCCTGTGACACGGGGGCGTATGCGAGCCCAGTATCCGTTGCCTCATGGCCCTCACTCCCCCCGGGGAGAGCGCCAGGGCAGGGGGGGGGCAGCAGGGGGTCGGCTGCAAGTGCCGCAGCCGCCGGCAGGTAGCCCGGGCGGCCACAAAAAAGGGGGGGGGGGGCACAGGCCGCCCCCCAAGGGTAGCGGACTCCTCTTCAGGGGGGGGCAGGAGAGGCCGATTGACCCCCGCCTCACGTGGGACGGCTCCGGGGGGGCCGTGGCGGCGACGTCCGCCGCTCGGGCGGGGCAGGACCCCCCCCCAGGGGCAGTCACAGGGCATCAGGGAGAGTCCCTGCCCCCCTCCCCCCCACAGAAGAGGGCGCAGCGGGCGGGGGGGGGGGGAGGGTGGGGCAGCCGCGGCGCCCCATGCAGACCCTGTGCGATGAGCACAGGGCCCCAGCATGCAAGTCATGCAAGGGGCGCAGGGGGGTGCGGCACTGCTGCAGCCGCCATCACGAGGGGCACCCCAGGGTGTTGGGGGGAGGACAACGGTGCCTGCCGGTCCAGAGGGGGGGGCTACAGCAGCAAGCGGGCGTGTTGCCCTCCGGAGGGTCGGCGCTCGTGCCAGCCCCCATGACGAGGGGGGAGGGGGGGGGGGGGGGGGGCAGCAGGGCAGGGGTCGGCGGCGTCGCCCCGGGGCGGCACACAGGGCCCAGGTCAGGGCCACAGGAGGGCCTCCGAGGAGGGCACATAGCCACAGGACGGCGTCCTTCCGCCGCGCCGCGACATACCGGGGGGCCGGGGGTGGGATAGGGCAGGCTTCAGGCAGGCTCTAACCCGCTAACCCCTAACCCTCCCGTCGCAAGAGCGGCCAGGACATTAAAAGCCATCAACCCTTGTTAATAGTACAGCGCGCGCGCACACACACACACATGCACACACACAAACATACCACATACACTTCGTGAGGGAAACAAATGAAGCCACGACCAATAACACATGCACACACACACACACACACACACACACACACACACACACATAGGCAGTCTTTTCATATCCCACCCATTCCCTGCCTTTCTGTGATTTGTGCATACCCCCGGGGACTACGAGACCGCGAGACTGCTCAGTGAGCCCGCGCATTCCGTAGATTACCTTCTCGAATTCCTTGAAGGTTGTCCTAAGTCTCATTCAACATGACCAAGACCGCTGCCAAGGCGAGTGGTGCGAATGTGGGCGCCACAAGTGCATGGTGCAGCACAGCGGCCTCCGGCCCAGATGGAGTCAAGGCGTGCAAAAAAAAACCTCTTTATCCGCCCTTGTGAATATGCTATCAGAGGCGTCGACTGCTCTCGAAGAAGCTGGCGGTGCCCTTATGGAAATTGATGATTCTACCCCAGAGGAGATTCCGACCCTAATGGCGCGACACAAGTACTTGCAGGATTGCATTGTTCTTAAAGCAAAGGCTATCAGTGATTCTATGCCAGAAGACCGCGTGGCTAGAACGGCTATCCAGCAGCTGTGCACAGCAGAGGAATAGTATGTAGAGGCCACGAGACAGCTTGAGGAGCTGCCCGAAGAGGCATCGGAGGCTGACCGAGACAAGGTACGGCAACAATCCGCGAAGGTACAGGCACAGGCTATGTTCTTGGCATCTCAAATTCTTCTCGCACTGCGAAACCCTACTGAGGCACTGGCAAAACAGCTGGAGGACCAGGCTCAAACCCAGACCACACAGGCGGCAACACTAAGGAAGCAACACGAGGATCTCTATGCCTTCGTTGAGTCCCAGCGACGGGAACTGGCAGACGCTGCAATACTAGAAAATCGGGCGGCACTCCATCGCCGAGCACTTGAGCAGGCTCGCCCGCATGGCCCCCTGCGAAGGGATCGGGGCATACATATGTGGGCAGCAGGGTGCGGTAGGGATGCACACTCTGTACATAGCCTTGTTGTAGTGCAGAGATGGAGGAAAGGCCGCACGGAGCGGGGTCCGAACATTGCTGCAGTGCGAGCAATGCTGTAGAGAGGTGATGTATTTTAGCGAACGCTATGGAGTTTGTTGAAATGATTGGGCGTCACACACACAGATACACAAGCACTCTGCTACCTAGAGTGTCAGCTGAGCTACCAGACAATCTCAGGCTGCTCCATATTGGACTTGGAACGTATACAGAGGAAACCTTGTATTGACACAACAAACACATGACACCAAGGATGGTGCAGCATTGATTCAATACTACTGGTCAACCAGTGAAAGATTGTGCGAATTGTTTGATTAAGTGGTGTTGCAAATACGGATGCCGAAGAATGGCATGAAAGACATCATGCTCCGGCCCACACAGAATAAAGATTGTGTGTGTGTGTGTGTGTGTTATTGGTTGTTGGTTCATTTGTTTCCCTATTCTTGGCATGGCTGTCACATACATCCGCAAGCACGTGTACCTTACACAACATATGGTACAATGCGTGGGCACCATCCCACATATTCTGCCTGTCCTTATGTGCTGTCAGGGACATCAGGTGCCGGAATACAAACCCCTTTCCAACCTTCCGCCTCAGAAAGCTGGCTTTGGAGCAGGCTTTTGGAGCGGCAGGCTGGGGCACGGGTTAGGGCTTCCTATTCTTTGGCAGTTGTGTGCGTTGCGCATAAGCACGGGTTTGTCCAAGGGGTTGCGTTGAACCGCTGTTTTGCCTGGACTTCCGGGACCGCGGCCGTGCTTGCGCAAGGGGGAGGGGGGTACATTTCCTCTACCCCAGCCCCATTTTCATCCCCAAAGTAGGGGACAGTCGCCACGTGACACACCACCCTTTGCCATGGGAAGCAGATGTGCAACAGCCCCTGTACTGTTAAATCTATGGGATCGGGGGTAAAGATTGGCATGGGGACACAAGGACAAATAGGCCGGCAGGACCATTCTGAGGCGGGTGCAGTGAGCTTTGTTGTTGTGCACCACCTCATGTGTTGGTCTTCCTGTATCATCGACGTTACGATGTTCACTGCTGGTGAGAGTGTTGGGCCTGGCTGGATTTGCTTTGTCGAGGGGTTTGCCATTGGGAAGGGTATATGGAGGTATACCCCCAACACAACACACCAGAAGAAAAAATTTATGGGATGCTGAAGTGTCCATGGCCTTATACCGTACAATGACCATCCCTTTGTCGGACGGTGAATGATTGCTGCTCCTTGCACAATGGAGGTGTGGGGTGTGTGAGGGCAAACGGTGCAATAGCCCATGCTTCCTTCTGGGGGGTACTGGAAAACGGTGATTATTCCTGGCCAGCTGCGGTTGTTGACTCCCCCAGCACCACCAGTCGGCTGCTGCGCCGTGCAACAGCTCTTTGGTCAACACCATTTTGGTGTCATTCCTCCCAGACGATCGTTGTGGGCCAAAGCAGGGGTTGGTTTCCATGTCATTGCGCGCCCGGCGCCCCGCCCTCTGATGCCGACCCACTGCTTTGCAACAGCAGCTCTTGCTTCCTAAGCGATCGTGCACCGCAGTCCTGCCGAGCGGTGCGCATGGCCCTCACCTGCGAGCACGCGACCAAGTTCACCTACGACGTCCAGCGGGAGCGATGGTCGCAGGAGGCAATCGTGGGGCAGCTGCATCAGCGCAAGCTGGGCGAGGGCGGCATGCGCGTCGCCTACCGCTTCGACGAGGTCTGCCCCGACGGGTCCGTCGTGCCGTGCGTGGCTAAGTTCTTCAAGCCCGAGGTGCTGTGCATGCAGGGCGCGCCAACGCATGTCATGCTACGCGGCACCATCAACCTCCGATACACCAACGTGTGTCGTGAGCCAGAGAGGCGTCAGCCTGCTAAGTCCACGTTTGTGTAACTGTGAACAACACCCTTCTATTTCAGACCACCTGATTGTCCTGCTTGAGGTTGTGCAATAGTCTTGTTGGTGCTGCGCGATCCAATGAGGGAGCAGCACGCACCGTGCGCGCACCGTGCATACTTTTTAGGGGGCGCACTTAGCGCAGTGCGCGCAGTGCAACTATTTGAGCATCTGGCCGTACTAGAGACCCATACTTTGAGATACTAGGGGCATCATTGTTGCCCCTAGTGTAGGTTTCGGGGGGGGGGGGGGGCGGAACAAAAATTCGCGCGAATTTTTTTTTCTTCGTACCCCCCTCCCCCTCCGGGGGTACCCCCCGAAAAAAAAGCCGGCACCCCATGTAGGAATTTTTTTTCGCTAGGAGGAATTTTTTTACTGTGTGCTACTTGAACTTGCATGGCACCTTCACTTTGCCACATTGTATGACATTGGCACATGAACTACTACTGAGATAAAAGTAAGTGGGGGTTTTTTTTTGCATGGCGCCATTGATTTCTCTCCAGTACGGGGGGACACTTGTTAAATGCAATTGTCAGCCTAGGTTGCAACGTGACATTCTCGCCAATGCAAACAATGTGGCAGAGCAAGCAGCAGCAGCGAAGGCCCTCAAGGCAGGAGACAAAGCAGCCGCATTAGTCATGGCGGTTTAGGAACAACATGATGCAGATGATGACCCTGGCGAGGACGAGGACAACACCAGTCAGAGTAATAGTAACAGCAGCAACAGCAGTAGCCGAAGCAGCAACGATAGCTGCTGCAGCAACAACAGCAACAGCAGCAGTAGCAGCAGCAAACAGAGCAGTAGTAGTAGCAACACGCGGGCGGAGAAGCGGAAGAAGAAGCAGATTCCGAAGAAGAAGAAGCACACGAAAGCGAACATACTAACACACCAACACACAAACCGTACCCTCACTGAGAACCTGAGAACCAATCTTTGGTGGCAAGCCATTGTGGTGTAGCGGCCATCAACCAGCATGCGAGAAGGCAATGGGGCCATGACATTGTGGGGTCCACTATAGGCTTGGGCAACCTGCAGAACGGCCAGAATGGACATCAATCACCCTTGTCCTTCAATGCCGGTGGTTCGGTTTCTCGCCCCAGATAGGGTGTATTGCCTTATGTGGGGACTCTTTCCTGCCGATAAGAGGCCACGGTGGGGCGCTGCACTGCAGCTGGAATAGACCGCGGGTCTTTGTGCCCTTAAACACAAATACCACCCATATCGGCTGAAATATCCATGGTTACCTTGAAAAATACCCTCCTTGCACCTTCCAAACCCAAACACGTGGGGTAGACTTAAGGAATTTTCAGGTTTTGGGGTCCGGAAAAGATTTTCACGCGAATTTTTTTTCGTACCCCCCTCCCCCTCCGGGGGTACCCCCCGAAAAAAAAGCTGTACGCCGGTACCAGGAATGTTTTTTCTACCCCCCCCCCCCTTGGTAGGTTTTGACTTCTGGGGGGGGGGGGCACCATGCGCTGTGCGAAAAGTCAGTTGTTTTTCACCACCGGTAGCCACGGGTCCCGGGGTCCTGAATTCTGCACCCTACAACCCCTGCTGGTACACCAGGGATTTTTTGGGAATTTTTGTTTGTCTGATGCTTGCCATGGGCCCAGGGTCCTGAATTCTGCACCCCCGATGCTGTTTCGAATGGATCATGCACGCTTCTGTAGGGGGGTGGTTTTCAGGGTTATTCCCGGGATAAACAACGTAATAATTGGCGTTGTCCGCCCGCTGTGCCCGCACTGTGCGAAAACGCCCCCTGATTGTGTCCCCTTGTTTGGGGACCCCCAAGAACATAGGGGTTACGTAGCACTCCCCCCCTCTTTTGGGCCCCCGAGAAGGCAGGGGTGAGGCAGCCAATTCTGATTTTGTCCCCCTTTGTTTGGGGACCCCCGAGAACGTAGGGGTTACATAGCACTTCCGCTCTCTTTTGGGCCCCCCGAGTGATGGTTGCCATTGATAGTCTTGGCAACGTTATTTGGATTTGTCCGTTGGCCCGTGGGAGAGGAGCGGATGTTCTCAGTTGGGATCGCGAGGGGCCCAAAAGGGTAAAGGGACATTATATGGATTATGAGATTTGCTCCATGGATGGTGCATACAAGGGGCGCCTCCATGTGGTATGGCCCTTTCTCGGTGGAAAGACTTTGACGGAGCGCCAAAAGGAATACAACGATGTGCATGGTTTCTATAGGGCACGTATTGAGCACTTGTTTGCACGCATGTGGCATTGGGGCATTGTAAGGAACATATGGAGGGGATTCGGTAGTGAATTGCATGAGTATGTGCGTGTACTCTTGCATTTGCAGCACTTTTTGATTGGAAGACAAGTACAGTACCCTCCATATGATCCATGGGAACATGTGCCTGCACATGTATGGGCTGCACCTACACAGGAGGACAATGATGATGAGGATGTGGTGTGTGACGATGGGGATGTATGTGCCTTTTGTTGCACCAAGTCTGAACTTGAGAAGATGTTCATGTGTGACAAGTATCGGTTGCGGTATTGTACGGATTGCATTGACACGCATACATGTGACAATGTCACGGTGCTTTAACTTAGCAACTGTGTCATGTTGTGCACATTCTGATTTTGTACAGTGTGGACGATTGAACAGAAAGAAGGACCTGTGTTGTTGAGAGTGGGCATTTGGGGATGTGACCATCGGTGTTCATGGCTTTCCGCATTTTGCATGATGTCTTATGTGGAGGGAAGGTAGCTTGCATTTGTCTTCAACTGCGGGAGTTCGGGTGACATAAATTTAGGGGCATTTGGAAGGGGTGGACCTAGCTAGGACCTAGGGTCTCTTCGGGGGGAACCTATTGTAAAAGTAGCGCGCATTTCAAGCGCGCCCCCTTAGATAATTTGCTTGACGCCATTGTTTTGCTTTGCTATTGCCCCGTGAGGTGCCGTGTTGTGGAGCTTGTGCCCCATTTCACTCTGCATGCCTTAAGGACTGCATTGTACATGCTATCCCTTGGTCGATAGCTCGGCAACACAATGTGTTTGTCTTGGATTCGAGCCGGTACACCTGTCTTCTTCAACCGCAATAGTGCTACTGAGCGGGTTCCCGCTACTATTCTGTCTCCCTCGCAACGCCCTGGTGATTACCTACGCATACAATATGAGGTGAATGGGAAGGCAGTGATTCATGATGCTGCTGCACTGCACCGCCTCGAGTTCCACATTCGGAGCCCATCCCCATCACCCTGAACGTCTTCCAAACTTGAACCTGATGGTCATGGCACACCCAAGGAACTTGATGAACCGCATACTTTCGTGGATGGTGAGGACGCCCTCCCTTGGATATCTATATGTTATACGTCAATCATTTTGCTGTGTACAATCCAGATTTAATTTGGACTGCAAGAAACTCATGTGATACCCATTCCCTGGGTGTTTCCTGGGTGCCAATGTTGCTGTGTGGTACCTTTCTGTGAGGGTCCAATTGGGTGGTGAAAGCTGTGTGTAATTGCCCCAAATGGTGTGCACCGTGGGCGCACCATGGGCGCACCGTGCACCCGGTCCCACAATGCCTCCCTGAGGAGCAGGCGCTGGTCATTGTGGTAAAAGCAGTGGTGGATTGGGGGTTGGGGAGAGGGCATGGAGCAGTGTTTCGGTGCAGTCCTGGACCCCAACACCCATGGCGTGGGGAGGGCGTTATGACAGCACACAGTAGGGATTAAAAAAGAACTGTTGTCCACTAGCCATAAGTGAAGGACAAATTGCAGGCATGAACCCCCCGAAGCACCCCAATGTGCCGCAATGTTGTTCCCAGCCCCACTGTTGGGCTAACAAATTGCAGCTACCCTGCACCAATGGTGGGGGTGGATGCTGTGCAAATTAGTTGCTGCAAACCACCAACTTGTTCCAGCGCAATTTCCGCGGACACGAATATTTGTGTACAGTCACGTTGCCGTTCTCCGGGGGTAGTGGGGACCGTGACTCGGCATCCCCAGGGAGATAGCAGGGGACCGTTGTGCTTTGCGCGGGGAACGCCAAAGTGGGAAGCACATGCACGCAATACAATCCCGCAGGTGCGGGCGCACGACGAGGACGTGTTCAGTGAGGCCGTCGTGCAGTACGTCGCTGAGACATTTGCACAGGACTTCAACCGCAGGAAAACGCCGCGCAAGGTGGCCTTCGTGACATGCCACGTCCTCCGTCTCGACGAGCGCCGGGGGCGCCCGCTGTGTTGCGTGGAGCCGGAGCTGCCGGGGCGCTTTGAGAAGCACAACAACAATTTTGGAGGCAATTTCACAGCGGATCCGACGCCGGGCGCCTTTGGTCACTTCACTTGGGAGGCGAGCAACCGGCTGCTGTTGGTGTGCGATCTGCAGGTATCAGACGTCTGTGTGTGGGGTCTTACCAAAGAGGAAGCACTGTCTTGTACGTAAGAGATGTAGTGTACTCTCACTGCGCACTCACCCAGAACCCTCCTTGTGTTACTCCATGGTCCGAGGCCCTTGGCATGCACCTGCAATGCGTCTCTCTCTCTCTCTCTCTCTCTCTCTCTCTCTCTCTCTTTCTCTCTCTCTCTCTCTCTCTCCCTCTCTCTGTGCGTGCGTGCGCGCGCGAGTGTGTGTCTATATTTCTGAGTGTCTATTTTTTTTCCGAAATGTGCCTATTGGCATTGGACATGCCCTGTCTTGTTTGACGATCCAACTGACGAGGATTCTGGCATTCGGACCCTAAGTTGTACCCATTTGTCTTGCAATCATGTGTGTGTGTGTGCGCGCGCGCACGGGTGCGCGTCCCTTTCTGCGTGTTCTGTTTTTTTTCGAAAGGCGCCTAGCCTTGTGACATCATGACACAATCATTGTTGATTGCTCTTTGTGGATTGCTCATTGGCCTGACGATGTGTTGTTGGACAGACCGGTGCTCGGTGTGCCCGTTGGATAAGGTGTTTCCATTTGTGTCCATAGTGGGCCGTTGTGTTTGTGTGTGTGCGTGCGCTGGTGTGTGTGTGTGTGTGTGTGTGTGAATTGAGCACTCAGCGCTTTTGTAAGTGCGTGTTTGTCGCGTCTTACATGTGTGTGTGGAGGGGGGGGGGGGGCACAGGGGGCGTACTGCGCGTTGTGGCATACAAGGGCATGGGGACACTTTGCACTGGCAAAAAGGCCCCCATATACGGGCATGGGGACACTTTGCATTGGCAAAAAGGCCCCCATATTTGGGCATGGGGACACTTTGCATTGGCAAAAAGGCCCCCATATTTGGGCATGGGGACACTTTGCAGTGGCAAAAAGGCCCCCATATATGGTCATGGGGACACTTTGCATTGGCAAAAAGGCCCCCATGTATGGGCATGAAGACACTTTGCAGTGGCAACAAGGCCCGTTCCGGGCAAGCTCGCACCCAAGTCACATAGTAGTGCCTAGCACCAGTAACAATGAGCCTTATTATGCATCTATCTGAGTTGACTCCATGCTTTACCCTCATTTCTAGTGTATTGGTGTGTGTTGTTTTGCATCTATTCCTATAGGTTTGTGGTATCAAGAATTTGAATTTGGATTGGCCCCTTTCCGGTTGGGGATACCAGCACGTCAGGTGAGCACGACTATTGGTGCCGCATGCTTGACAGGCTGACCATGGGTTGAGTGCAACTCCCCGACAGTCCTATCTATGTGCCGGAGGACTATGTAGGCACCTGAGTGGCCTAGCTATTTGTCCATCGTCGATGGGGCTCTTAACCCTGTACCTTTGTGTGAGATAGAAAGAAACGAACGCGCAGTGCAATGCGCGGTGCGCACGCTTTGGTCCACGTTGTTTTTATGAACACACCATTTTTTCATTTAATCACAGCGGGTTGTAAACACCACTCTCCCACAAGCATCAGTAAAGCTTGCGGGAGAGCAGAGGGAAAGAAAATCACCTCGAAGAGAGGTTGTTAGATCAAGCAGAGGCGCGAGCGTCGTATACCCCCCCTTTTTTGGTGGTCGTTCGCGTAGCATACCCCAATGTATGGTTTTTGACGTCTAGCCCAGGGGGGGGGGGTCATTGTATGCGACACTCCCCAGCCCCCCCCCCTCCCCGGGTTTTGAGAGAGAGTGGGTTGGGGCATGGCGCCAACGGCGCCCCCTCTTTTTTGCATGATCTCTGGGGCTGAGTGATCTCGTCCTCTTAAAAGTGTCGGGAAGCGCAACAAGAAGAGGTGGGATGAAGCCCAACGGGAGCTTCAATCGAAGCGCGCCCGCTGAAGTTACTCCTCCTCCTCCTCAGAGGGGGAGCTTTTGGAGGACCTCTAAGCACAAGTCCATCCATTTTTTCTTTTAACCCCCAACTCTAACCAAGCCTCAGGAATTTTTCTCACAAACTAACCAGTGGGTGTGGGGGAACAATGGGGGAGGGGGAAGGGGAGAGGGGGGAGGGGGGAGGGGGGCAACACGGCGACCCTTAAGACTTTCTTCTCGGCAATGACGAGAAAGCGCTATTATCGCATACATACCTCCGTACCCCCAAGCCCCCTGGGTGCACTGTCGATACACGGCAGATCGCGTCAGGTGGAGCGTGGGAGAAATGCGCACGGCCACGTGGCGGCTGACTGGGGAGAGCGTTTCACAGCTGCTTGGTTGGTTTACTTGTCGGATTCTGGAATGCCCCCCATGTTTGTGATCTCGGAAGCGGACTACGAAGCGCGCAAAAAGCGCATCACAGACCGCCCCAAAAATACGGATGATGCCAAAACACGCAAACAAAGCCTAGTCACGGCGGGTGAAATGGGTAGGGCGATGGAGTTGGACGATCAAGTTGACAAGGTCATCAGCTCTCTCAAAAGAAAGCAAGACTTGAAAGATGATGGGGCCTCGTCGACCACAGGAGTGGTGGTGGTGCAGGAACCATGATGTCTGCATCAAGCATCCCTCTGAGCAGCACGCTCGAAGTCCCATCTCAAAATGTCAATGGATTTCAAACAAAGGTAGCTTTGAGAAAGCGAAAGCAGATCCGGATAGTGGCTTTAGGGTCACTACTTCGGTCCCTCGAGGTTGATTTCTTCGCCATCCAAGAGCCGCACTTTGTTACGGCGGAGGATCGCCAGGCTGGTGCTCGCTATCTATCAAAGTATGGGTACGGACTGGATGGGCCACTCCACGAAGAAGGGCGGGGTGGAGTAGCGCTGGCGTGGAAGACATCCAAGTGGACCTTACAGGCTATGCAGTTCCTGTCCCCCAGGGCAAGCCCGTGGGGAGGGCAAAGATGAAGAGAAACCCCCTTGGGAGGGCGAAGAGGAAGACATACCCCCTTGGGAGGGCGAAGAGAAAGAAGCACACACACACACACACACAGAGAGAGAGAGAGAGAGAGAGAGAGAGAGAGAGGCCCACAGAGCGAGAGGTTTGAGACTAACCGGCGCTGTGGGAGGGTGGTGGGAGCGAGCCGACCCAGACAGCCTAAGAACTCTCGATAGCCACTTGGAGTGGCGAATGCAAAACAACATTCGGCACTGATCTAGTTTGCGCTGCAGTGCAGCAAGGCAAAACATTGGACGGAGTGTGGTGATGACCATGCGCCTGTAACACGGGGGCGTATGCGAGCCCAGTATCCGTTGCCTCATGACCCCAGTTTCTGAAAGATAGTTGGGGGGGGGTGTCGCATCAGGACCGCTGGTAGTCACCCCCCCCCCCCCGTGGTCTAGCCCCTTGTAAAATCATAATTTTTGGACCAAAAATGATCACCCAATGATTTTTTGACCCCCCCCCCGTACCCCCCCCCCCCCAACCTGGGTACCCCCTTTTTGGGGTTGGGGGGGTCAGGGGGTGGGTCAAAACTTCTTTGCGTATTGTGGCCGCTGTGGGTGTATTTGGACTTGGGTCCTGAGAACTTTTTTCTTGTATATGGACCCCCTAACCCCATGGCGGGGGTCCCGGGTCCCAACTCCAGGTTCCCCCAGTCGGCCCCCCCCCATATGGCCCCTTGCCAGTGAGGACGCAGCCCTTTCCACACTGGATACGTTGTTTAGTGGCACGTGAAAGTTTTTTGAAATTCGATTTTTCATGAAACCCTTCCGTTGCCCCTAGGATGGGTTTGGGTGATCAGTTGGTGACAATACGGGTACTTGAGCGTCCATGGGGACCCACGTAGTGGCCGCTGGGCCCATCTAGCCCGCATGGGCCCCCCAGAAGCTTCAAAATTGCTTGTAGGTGGTTCAATGGCATTTGGTGTGTGCACGAATAGCTTCAGCAGTTTTCCACCCTCTACAGGTCAAAAATAGAAAAATTTTGCAAATCACCTAGCATAGGTTGTTAGATCAAAGCCAGGCAGGCGTATACAGGGGAAAACGCCACATCGCCCCCAATTTTGGGCCTTTTTCGGCCTATTTGCGTACCCTACCCCAAGGGGTTGAATTGTTAGTTTAACCCCTTGTAAAATCATTACTTTGTCCAATATGCGCATCCCCCAATGAGTTTTTGGTCCGGACCCCCCAGACCCTCCCCCCCACTTGAAACCCACTTTTTAGAGCTTTTGAGGGAGGTTGGGGGGGGGGGGGTCAAAAAATGACCCCCCATTTTTGAAACGAAAGGACGTTTTTTTTTGCAATCTCTAGCCTTGCCGAGGGCCGGTCAAAACCGGCGCCAAAGAGGCGAAACGACTGTTTCCACCAATAACGGCCCGGTGAATGGGCCCGTGCACAACCTGATTATGCAGTTTTTCACCCTAGGCAGCTCAAAAATCGAAGTTTTCGAAACTTATTTTTTTGATATTGTGATCATCTAAAATGACCATCCAAGGTATGTAAAGCATGTTTTAGGCCAAATTCTCGTGTTTTTCCCTTTATTAGGGGCCTTGGGGGGGGGGGTCCCAAGGGATTGGTACACAACATGCCTATGCAGTTTTTCACCCTGGGCAGCTCAAAAATCAAAGTTTTCGAGCCTCATTTTTTTGAAACCGTGATCACCTAAAATGACCATCCGAGGTATGTAACGCGTGTTTTAGGCCATATTTATGTCTTTTTTCACCCTGTTGGGTATTGGGCGGGGGGGGGGGGGGGGCAAACGGGAATGGTATACAACCTGCTTGTGCAGTTTTTCACCGTGACAACTCAAAAATCGAAGTTTTCGAAAGTCATTTTTGTGATACTGTGATCACCTAAAATGACCATCCAAGCTATGTGAAGCATGTTTTGGGCCGTATTCATGTGTTTTTCACCCGATTTGCGATTGCGTGCCGGGGTTGAGGGGGGTCAAACGGGATTGGTACACAACCTGCTTATGCAGTTTTTCGGCCCGTATAGATCAAAAATCGAAGTTTCCAAAACTTATTTTTTTTGATATTGTGATCACCTAAAATGACCATCCAAGATATATAAAGCATGTTTTAGCCCGTATTTATGTAGTTTTTACCCTATTTTGGGTGTGGGTTGGTTTGGGTGGATTCCGTGGGACGTGGACTGGCCGAAGGCAATAGAATCACCTCACAGAGGTTATTAGATCAAAGCCATGCAGGCCCGTATATGGGGGGAAACGCCACACCCTCCCCCCCTTTTAGGGCCTTTTTGGGCCTCTTCCCGTACCCTACCTCAAGGGGTTGAATTGTCCAATAAATGCATTCCCCAATGAGTTTTTGGTCTTTGGTCTGGACCCCCCCTAGACCCCCCCCCACTTGAAACCCACTTTTTTGAGCTTTTGGGGGAGGTGTGGGGGGGGCTGGGGGTGGGATGGGGGGGTCAAAAATGTTGAAAAAATGACCCCCCCCTTTTTTTGGTTGAAAATCATGAATCTTTTGGTTTTCTTCGATTTTGAGCCGAAAAAGTGTTTCCGGGTCCCGACTCAATGCGGTTTGTATGGGGCAGAGTGGGACGAGCGCTCATGCAGTTTATGCAGTTTTCCAGCCCATACAGCTCAAAAATCGAAATTTTCGACACGTATTTTTTTGATACTGCGATCACCCAAAATGACCATCCAAGGTATGTAAAGCATGTTTTAGGCATTACTTACGTATTTTTCACCTTGGTGACCCCGTGGTACCCACTCTGAGCGGTGTGAATGGGGATGTTGTGACAGTATATGCCTAATAGGATACGGAAGGACGTTTTTTGCAGTCTCTAGCCTTGCTGAGAGCCGGTCACAACCCGTGCCAAAGACGCGAAGTGACTGTTTCTACCAATAATGGCCCAGTGAATGGGCCGGCCCACAACCTGCTTATGCAATTTTTCACCCTGGGCAGCTCAAAAATCGAAGTTTTCGAAACTTGTTATGATATTGTGACCACACAATATGACCCTCCAAGGTATGTAAAGCATGTTTTAGGCCGTATTTACATGATTTTCAACCTATTTGGCTATTTGGGTATTAGGGTGGGGGGGGGGGGGGGGGGCTCCCAAGGGATTGGTACACAACCTGCTTCTGCAGTTTTTCACCCTAGGCAGCTCAAAAGTTTAAGTTTTCGAAACTTTTTTTTGATACCATGATCACCTAAAATGACCATCCAAGCTATGTAAAGCATGTTTTAGGCCGTATTTATGTGTTTTTCACCCTATTTGGGTATTAGGTCAAGGGGGGGGGGTCTCCCAAGGGATGGGTACACAACCTGCTTCTGCAGTTTTTCACCCGAGGCAGCTCAAGAATTGAAGTTTTCGAAACTCACCCAAAATCACGATCCAAGATATATAAAGCATGTTTTAGCCCGTACTTATGTAGTTTCTACCCTATTTTGGGTGTGTGTTACTTGGGGTAGATTCTTTGCGAGGTGGACTTGCCGAAGGCAATAGAATTAAATTTTTTTTTCATATTGTGATCACCTAAAATGACCATCCAAGGTATGTTTTAGGCATGATTTAGGCCGCATTTATGTATTTTTTCACCCTATTTGGGTATGGGGTGCGGGGGGGGGGTTGGGTTGGGTTGGGTGAAGGCCTCACCTGGTCGCCTACCCACGGTCCGCGCCGCCTTCCGTGCCGGACCCGACCGGGCGGCTGTACCAGGGTGTCCGGTCACAAGGCCTACCGGACTGCTGACCGCCCCCAGACCCCGCGGTGGCGCTCGCGGGCGGGAGATGCCGCCGTGCCTGTGTGTATGTGCCCTTGTGTGTTTGTGGAGGGGGGGGGGGGGCTGTGGCACACCTGCTTGCTCCATTGTTGTTCGGCGTTGGCGCACATGGTGCGGGGAAGTGTGTGCCTGGTGCTCCAGGCCCCGGCAGGGAGGCTGGAGAGCCTGACTCTGAGCCCGCCGGGGGAGATGTGGGCCTGGGCTCGCAACCTCCACGTCACTAGGACATGCTACCCAACCACTCCACGACTGCCTGTTGGCACGGGAAGGCGGTGGTACGTGGCACGACTGGGGTCAGACCCGCACTCCTTGACTGCCTTAGGCACAGGTGGTGCTGCCACGCGGGCTGGGTCCGGCTCCCCACGGCCGAGGGCGTACCGCGGGCAGGTGGAGGGGCACCAGGGCGCAAAGAGTGCTTCCCTGCCCTGGGTGCCACCGGTGCTGGCTGCACTGGCTGCGGCGCTACAGCCCGCGTAGACGAGGGGGCCCAGAGGGCACCACACCCGAATGGCCTCTCCGTTGTGCGGGGGGGGGGGGGGGGGTCCCCAAGGGATTGGTACACAACATGCGTATGCGGTTTTTCAATCTGGGTAGCTCAAAAAATCGAAGTTTTTGAAATTTTTCCTTTTGATACTGTGATCATCTAAAATGACCATCCAAGGTATGTAAAGCATGTTTTAGGCCGTATTTACGCATTTTTCACCTTATTTGGGTTTTTGCGTGCGGGGGGGGGGGGGGGGTCCCAAGGGATTGGTACACAACATGCTCATGCAGTTTTTCGCTCTGGGTAGCTCAAAGATCGAAGTTTTCGAAACTTTTTTTTTGAAACCGTGATCACCTAAAATGACCATCCAAGCTATGTGAAGCATGTTTTAGGCCATATATACGTGTTTTGCACCCTATTTGGGCATTGAGTGCAGGGGGGGGGGGGGGGCAAACGGGATTGGTACACAACCTGCTTATGCAGCTTTTTAGCCTATACACATCAAAAATCGAAGTTTCCAAAACTTATTTTTTTTGATATTGTGATCACCTAAAATGACCATCCAAGATATATAAAGCATGTTTTAGCCCGTATTTATGTAGTTTTTACCCTGTTTTGGGTGTGTGTTGCTTGGGGTAGACTCCTTGGGAGGTGCACTTGCCGAAGGCAATAGAATTTTTCGAAACTGATTTTTTTGATATTCTGACCATCCAAAATGGTCAAACGTCTTATGTAAAGCATGTTTTAGCCCCTCTTTATATGTTTTTCACCCTATTTGGGTGTTGGGCGGACGGGAGGGGGGGGGGGGGGGCTATCAAGGGGGCTGGGGCACAACCTGCTTATGCGGTTTTACAGCCTCGGCAGCTCGAAAATGGTCGTGCCTCTCCCCTCTTCGAGGTGCCTTGCTGAAGGTAATAGAATTTGCGATCACCCACCTCCTTCGGCATGGGGAGGCACACCTGGAGACCGTCGCCCCGAACGATGATGGATGTGGAGTTGTGAGCCCACTACCACAGAACTCAAGGTGCCGAATCTTTTTTTTTTCAGATTGGTTACCTTCACCCCTTTGCTCCGTTGCACTACATCTCACATCTCTTTTCTTGCTATTCTTGTGCTATTCTTCTGGTGAGAAGGAGGGTGAAGAGAATGAGGAGGAGGACTCCAACTGAGGGGCACCTTACCGGAATGAGCACCTTGTGAGGTTCGAACCGCGAAACATGTGGAAACGAATGCTCCACAGGCTTGGGCACCCTGTGGGGCACCCTCTTCGGTGCGGGCCGTGCCAAGGAGGTCTCTTTCTGCCCCCCCCCCCCCCCCCGGGCAGGGGGTGTGGACGGCTACAACCACCATGACATTGGTGAGGACGTAGAGTGGAGGCCTCCGTTGCTATATGCTAACCCCTTAGCCACCACATCCCTGCCACCCTGAAAATCTGCCAAAAATACGTAAAATGCAAACCAAAAAACGAGCGCGCGGTGCGTTCGTTTCTCTCCTAGATCAACCTTGCTCAAAGAGGTCATGGCTGAAAATCGTGGCCTGGTGTCCTATATTCCTAACCAGTACATATTTCACCAACACAGTGCACACCAAATGCCAGGGCTGTCCAACATTGTGGGGGTGCAGTATGGTTTGCCTAAGCAAGAATATTGCCAATTGTAGCAAAAACCTCCAGTTTCTCCTTGTCATGTGCGCTCTGTGCGCGCCCCATGTGCGTGCTGTGCACGCACTGTGCCGCCATGACCGCACAGTGCCTGTTTGTCGCGTATATTGTGTGTGTGTGGGGGGGGGGGGGGTGTCTCCTTTCCGATTGTCAGCTCTGTTTTTTTGTCAACAATATCGCCGTCATCACCTTTGTCTTAGAGTCTGTTTGGCCGGAGAATTCATCGCCTCCCAGGGCTGGTGTATTGGTTTCTTCACACCATGGGGGTACATGCTGACAGTCTAGCCCTTCCGATTTACTGGGTTGACCTGTGCTGCCCTTCGATTTGCGGGGTCAGGAAGCTGTGAGCCACCACCGTCAAAGCACGACGGCTGTGCTGCATCTCGGCGGTAGATTGCATTCGGGAAACGATCCCAGCGCCAAGAGCGCCGCGTCTGCCGCTCTGTCCGCACTGCAGCAACCCGCACATGAAGCCGCACGTCGCACGCGCGCGCTGCCGCCCTCACCCTGCAGCCTCCATCCATCGCAGGGCGTCAGGGAGATGTTCACGGACCCCCAGATCCACTCCTACGACGGCCGGGGCTTCGGAATGGGGAACATGGGGCGCCAGGGCATCGCGCGGTTCCTGAACTCGCACCGCTGCAACGACATCTGCCGCACCCTGCAGCTGCCGCCGCTGTGTCCCCCGGCCCGGCCCGGCCCCGGCCCCATCGGTGCGTGGGGTGTGGCGCCGGGCCCCGGCCCCTGTGGCATGGGGTGTGGGCCCATGCACGACCCCCGCGCCCTGCAGCGGGTGCTGCAGATGCTGCAGCAGGCTCCCTTTGGAGGCGCGCGCCACTTCGACGTGCCCATTCAGAACATTCGCACGGCCATGCAGGGGCCTGGGCGCGGCGGGTACGTCGTGGGCCCTGGTGGTGGGGGCTATGGTGGAGGCCCTGGCCCGGGGGCGTATGGCGGGGGCCCAGGGTACGAGGGTTACGGGGACGGGCGCTACGGCGTGGCGGGAGGTATGGGCGCGCGGTGGCAGCGGGAGCGGCAGGAGCGGGAGGTGCAGCAGGAGCGAGAGGAGCAGCGGGAGCGACACGAGCTTGAGGAGGCGCTGGGACGCTCGCTGGCGGAGGCGCAGGTGTGGCGTTTGGTGCTGTGCCCCAATCCCATTTTGTGCTGTGCTGCAAATGCTCTGCAACGCTTTTGTGTTTCGCAAATAATTGCTATTTGTGCAAATGATTCATGAACAATTAAATTACAACCGCAAAAAGTGAATGCAAAAAAAAAAGATAGTTTTCCAGGTCCATGCTGCTGCATGCCGTGTGCAAATATGAAATTCGCAAAAAACAAAATAATTTCTCGGACCCGACCTGCCCCCTTTTCCCTTATGTTTATTGGTGCGTTCCTTGTATTGGTTCCCAGCAATATGTCTCCCATGTGCACTCGACAAAGTACATTGCTGTTACTGTGCCCGATATTTGTCCTCCCACCGTGCCCATGTTCAACCTTCGTACTATTTTTTCTGTCATTCCCCATATTCCCCATATTCCGTGACTCGTTATTATGGGCACGGTAGCTCAACTGCTTTGCGTTTGCTCTGCAACCGCTTCTGTGATGCTCTGCAACCGCCTTTGTGATGCTCTGCAATCGCTTGTGTGTTGTGCCGCACCCGCTTTTGTGATGTGGTGCAACACCTTTGTGCTGCAGCCGCTTTTTTTGTTGTACCACAACCGCTTTTGTCTTGTGCTGCAACTTTATATGTGTTGCACTGCAATTATATTTGTGTTGTACTGCAATCATTTTTATGTTGTGCTGCAGCCGCTTTTATGTCGCACCGCAATCGCTTTCGCTCTTGTGTTGTACTGCAGCCGGTTTTGTGATTGCTGTGATTGCTTGTGTGTTGCGCTGCAAGCGTTTTTGTGCTGTAAGGCAACCGCTGTTCTGCTGTACCGCAACCGCTTTTACCACCCCTTTTGTAATGCACTGCAACCGCCGTTAGTGGGGTGTACCGCTATCGTCAGTGTTGGGTACCGCAACCGCTTTTGTTGAGCCGCAAGCGCTTTTGTACTGCCCAGGCACACGACAGTGACCTCGACAGCGCACTGGCGCAGTCGGTGCAGGAGGCTGCAGAGCATGAGGAGATGCTGTTGGCGCGCGCCCTCAGCGAATCACAGGGCACGTCCCGCGAGGACGATGAAATGGCGCAGGCGCTGAGGCAGTCCCTGACCCTCTCGTCCGGCGGGCGACCGGAAAGGGATGCGCCGGGGCCCGCCCCGCTCCCCGGCCGCTTCAGACGGACCCTGAGCAAGCTCAAACGGGCCCGGAACTGACGGGTCCGCGATGGGCCGGGGCCGCCGGGCACTGCGCACTGGACCCCTCCTATGTGACCACGTGCCTCGCCGATCCCTCACCGCAGCGGCTACGGACCCATAAGTGTATGGCCATCGCGCCCGTTTCGAGCTCGAGAACCGACCAATCGCGTCCTTTATTTTTTTTTCCTTTGAGGGGTCACCCTTTTCATCTGTCTGCGTTGTTGCTGCCCCAGTCCATCTGTTTACTTTCTGAGCCCGACGCTCCCTCCTCAGACACACAGCCGGGTCCTACTGAGTTCTGCACTGGATGCAGATACTTCTTACTGAGTTATGTGTATGACAGGAGCAGGCATTGCTGAGTGGCACATGACCCAGGGCGAAACTCAGTGGCCCTGCCAGCCACTAGCAACGCTTCTGCTCCAGAATCAAAGGGTTTTTGGTGTACACGGGTGCGGCCATCTGCGCCCTGTCTCGGTGTAAGTGTGTGTGTGGAGGGGGAGGGGGCTCCGTCAACGTCGATCATAATGGACGCCAAAATGTGCGCGCTCGGTCTGCCGCTCAACGGTCCACATATGCAGGCCTCTGTCCCGTGTTTTCCTGTAACCCCCACTCTTGATCCTAATGAAGTCGTGCGCTTGTGCGCTGGACGCATGAACGGCAATGGCTCTTAATTGACCTTGTCAAGTGAGAGACGTTCATCGGCAGTTCTCAGTCCGGGTGCTTCTGTCCTGCCCCCCCTTGACCTCTTGCCCCTCCTCCTCATCCTCAAGCACCAGGCATGCCCCTCCTGCGCCACAGGGGTCCAGGTGTGTCGTCATCCCATGTGCAGAAACACGTTGTAACCCGCACGACAATACATGTTGGGATGTGGGAAGGGGGGGAAGGGGGGGCCGACTCAAAATTGTGGCCTTCAGCCCCTGTGGCCCCAGCTTGGGCAGGTGGGACAGCGGAAATGGTCCCCAGCTGACCCCTCCACGCCGGCACTAGGGCACCTGTGAATGGTCAGTGCAGGGGTGTGGGCTGGGGGCCGGGGGCTGGGGGGCAAATCTTCTGGTACATACCTCCTCCTCCTGCCCCTGCACATGCGGGTTGGCGGACCGTCAGGGATGATCAGCTTTGGCTGACAGTACCTCCCCCCCTCCTTGTCCAAGCAACGCCCTGGTCCAACCAACACTAGGCGTTGGCTCCGTCAATTTCTGGTCATTTACTGTTGCTTGGACAAGGATGGGGGGTAGCAACAGGATTGGCGAGCCTCCCCCTCCTCCACATCGCACGTAGGGCGGGTGGGGTTGGGGTTGTTGGGGGCAACGTGTGGGGGCTGTTGTATAGGGAGGGTGGGAGACGTGGAATGGGGGCAGGGTTGTGTAAGAGGTGTTTGCGGTGCGCATGGACTTCCCCGATTGGTTATGGGTGACGGGGCACCTCGCAATGCTGCCGCAGTGGTGGTCCTGGGACTCTTGCCCTGGGGAACCCCACCCCCCCCTGGGACCAGCAGGCCTCGTTATCAGGAGGACCTGAATGTGGAGGGGAGTGGGCAGCAAAAACCGTAAAACGACCCCCGCAATAACCAGCACAACCCCCAGTGCGCCAACTACTGGGCTCCGCCAACGCGGAAACGACACCATAAGGACAAGCCTAGGAAGTATCCAGTTTTCCGGATACCTCCGGATACCTCCATTTTCCCCATTTTTCCATCCGGATACTTGGATACTAGGTTTTTTATTAACGGCCCTGTGGGGAAGCAGGTTGCCTTTAGGAAAAATGGGGAAAATGGGACCTGCCCGTGTCCCATTTTTCACCCATTTGCCCCCCATTTCTACACCATTTTCCTCCATTTTTCTTTCTTGCTGGAAAAGTTTCATACATTTTCCATGATGTATTTGTAACAACTTCCCATTTTCCCCCATTTTTCTCCATTTCCCCCCATTTTCCCCCATTTTCCCCCATTTTCCCTCATTTTCCCCCATTTTCCCTCATTTTCCCTCATTTTTCCCATTTTCCCCATTTTTCCGTGGCCTGCTGGATACTGGGATACTCCGGATATGGATACTTCCTGGGCCTGTAAGGAACACAGGCTGCAGCGGCCGTCAGAACACAGCAACAGCACGCGAAGGGAAGAATGGTTGACTGTTCAGGGCCCCGCAAAGAAACAGCAACCCGACGGAATGTTACACAGGGGGTCTGGGTGGGTTGGTCTTCAGTAGGTTGGGTGGGTGTAAGGCCTTGGACCTCCCTCCCCTCATAATCCCAAGGGTTTTGAAGGCTGATTGCCTGCTGCCCCTTCTGACCTCGTGCACAGCCTTGTCAAGTTGTGTGCAGTTGTTTCTTACCTCCTTGTCTTCCTGCAGGCATCATGCAGAACTCTGTTTGTGTTTGTGGGGCATTTGAGGGAGTACTCGACGCGGTGTGCGCGCAGTGCGCACGCTGGAGTCGTTGCATGAACCAGTTCCGTTGCTGTAGAGGGGAATGCATGCAGTTGGTAGGGCAAAACACCGCAAATTTTGTGAACACAACTTGTTGTTTGTTGTCCTATACCGCCATGTCTCTTTCATGGCTTCCCAGTGGTGTGACTGTCATGTACACACTTTCTACTGGTGCCCAAGTTGCAGCCACTGTCCATGCAGCGTTTGAATGTGGGCAGTTGGCGGCGATCAAGGGCAGTAGGGCTTTCAACTGGGGTGTGGGGGGGTCAACAGGTATCTGGGAAAAGGGCTCAATTGACAGGACCATTAATCAGTTATTATGAACTCTGGCGCCATTGAAGGCGCCAAAACTTTTTTTGAGCATTAAAAATGGTCAAAATTTTTTTCACCAATTATCTGGCAACTGATGACTTTTCTGAACCCCCTCGATGCACTGATTCCAAAAATCCCATGTTCATTTTTTTGCCGATTTTTGGGTCTGAGTCACCTTTGAGGCCCGGGGGTCAGTCTGGGTAGGATGGGGGTCCTGTCAAGTGAGCCCCTTTGGGGGGGTGATCTAGCCAGGGGGCTCTATCCACCACCACCCCCTCAATTGAAAGCCCACCCACTCCAACGATGAGTACCCCGAAGCATCCAGAAGGCACCAGGTATTACCATGAACCAGCCAGTAAGCAGTAGCAAGCATCTAGGAAATAAAAGCCAGCCACCAAGCTACACAGAGTATGTTGTAATACATATAATTTTTTTCTTGCGGTAAATGCGTGTAAAAAAAATCGTCACGCCGTGTAATTTTTTTTAAGGTAATTACCTGTAAACCCGCACTCGCATTTACCGCAAATGAAAAATTACACAACGTGACAATTTTTTTTGTACTCGCGCTTACCGCAACAAAAAAATTACACCACGTCACTTACCGCAAAAAAAAATTACACGCCGTCACAATTCTTTTTGTACACGCGTTTACCGCAAAAAAAATTACACGCTTTGACAATTTTTTTGTACTCGCCGTTACCACAAAAAAATTACATGACTTTACCGCCAAAAGAAATTACACAATTATACTAAAAACAAAGAATACATTCATGTAGCCAATCTGCCCACTTCTGGGCCACTGCTGATTTTGTCCCCCGCTCTAAAGCGTTGGGGACCCCCAGACGGCAGGGGTTATGTAGCCACCAGGACCATTTTCCCACTTCACGCTTCAGCGTTCACAGGACCTTCCAAGGTGGACCTTTTGCTGGGGTACTTGTCCTACTACCCTGAGTGGTGCGCAGGTGCGAAAACTGCCTCTTTGTTGGTTCGTTTGGTGGGCTAAGAAGGGGCAACTCAAGAGTGAGAAGACCAAGAAGTGGGATTATGTGGTTTTTCATTCATCATTTGTTACCCCCCTGCGAGAACAACACCCTTGTCCGATCAATGCGAGGTGTATTTCCGCAACCTTTAAAAACATGGAGTTTGGCGGTTTCGTTTTCTGTTTATCCATGAAGATCAGGTCTTTCCTGTCAGTCAGGGCCTGGGATGGTATTTCAGGGATGCTGATTACTGTCCTGGCACTCTTTTGCCCCTCTCTTTAGTGCGATTTTGATGCACCTCCATAGACATGACTGTCTGGGCCTCAATGATGCATTGCTTTGTTGCTTGTGTCTTTTCACCGCGCGCCCAAACAACACCCTTGTCAGAAGGACAGGAGGTGTGGTTTCAGTCATTTCGGTGTTTTTACCATTGTTCGCTCAAGGGAAAAGGAGGGTCTGTATGTGACATGGTGAGATCTGTCAGGCCTTTCCACTGTCAAGGAGGCCGCAGCGATCCAAGAGACCCTGAAAGCCATACAGCGGTGCCGGGAAGCAGTGGAACGGTGCCCCCCTCTTACGAGAACAACTTTCTTATCAGAACAACAACGGGTGTTGTTTCCGCAACGGTTGGAACTGTGCAATTTGGCAGTTCCTTTTTCTGTTTGTCCATGAGGATCAAGTTTTTCCTGTGATTTGGGAATCGTCATGTAGGAATGCTGATTACTCTCCTGCCTCTTTTTGCCCCCGGGGTCTGGGTCTCCATGCTGCATTGCGTTGCTGCTTGTGTTGTTTCGCGATGTACACAAACGACGCCCTTGTTAGAACAACAGGAGATCATCTTTAATGATTTTACTGTTGTTCTTGCGGGGAAGGGGTGGGGGCAGTGGATCATAGACCCCACCGAAGGTGAGAGCAACAATAGCCACAATATAGCTCAGCTTGAAGGGCAAGCACCAGCAAAAGCAGAGGAAATGGCAGCAGCAGAAGACCATCAATCCCATGGAGCTTTTAGGCCCATTGGTGACATCCCTGCCAAAATTTGTTTTCTGTGCCGGCGTGGAGGGGTCAGCTGCCACGGCAGAAACCACTAGACCACCGCCCTGCACTGCCATAGTACTGCTCAGGGACCATGTACAGACTGAGAGACGAAAAAACATTTTTCGAAAATTGAGAGATATTTGGGTTTCCACATGACTCCAACTACTGAGCAACCATAAGGAAGGTGTGTTTGGGGCCTGCGACTGAGATCCAGGGCACTGGGAGCCTGTTTTGGGAGAGCGTTACCGCGCCAGGCGGGCGCCAGGCATTTTTTTTGACCATTCTCCACTTGTGCCTGTTTTTGCCCCCACCTCACCAAACAATTTGGAGTACCTTCTCGCCGTGTCTAAGAATTTGGCCCATCCTTTGCACCCAGTTTATGACGATGGCAAGGGTGGTGGTTGGAAGTGGTGGGAGTGACATTTTGTGTTGTTGAATTCTCATATTTCGGTTTATGCAAGGTGCCTTGCAGAGGAGGTTTGCGGTCTAGTGTGGTCTACTTGGGGGACTTCCCAAGGTGAGGACAAACCTGGGGCTAAAGATATGATACTTAATACAAAGGTAGCGTGCCGGGCATACGCTCCCCCTTTGCCGAAAAATCGGTCTGCCGATTTGTTTGCCGATTTGTTGGGATTTCTTCGCCGATTTGGGGGGGGGGGGTTTGTGCTGGGGACAATTTTGGCTGTCCCACCTGCGTAAGCTGGGGCAGCGAACGCCACAGGGGCTGAAGGCCGCAATTTTGAGTCAACCCCCCTCCCCCGCCCACCCACATCCGAACATGTATTGTCGTGCATGCTACAACATGTGTTTGCACATGGGATGACACACAGTCACCATCACGGCGGGCTCTCCAGGAGAGGCTGTCCACCTCAGGGGGGGGGGATATAAACTTGTCGCAGAGGGTCTGAAGGACATGGAAGTCAAGTGGCTGCAAAAAAGTGGCTGAGACACTGAGGCGAACCTGGTTGTTCCTCAAGTGACAGAAGGGCCATTTCCATGTCAGTGGGGCCAGACGGAGGAGAGTGCAGGGTGTGGTTTGCTGGTGTGCTAGATGTGATGCGGCACCTTGCGATCATCTGTCTCACCACCCAGAGCAGGAGTGGGGAGAAGTGTGGGTACATTCTACTTGTAACTGGATGGCGAGTGAGGAGCTACATGTGAAGAGCTCAAGGCAGCACTCGGTACTGGTGCAGTAAGATTGAATGCAGCAACAGTAAGGGGAGATTTCCAATGCAACAACATAGCTTGAGCAATTCAGCAAATGGTCGGTGTCCCCACTACCTCATCCTGCCCCAGGGAGAGGGGGCTGAACCGCCCCTCCTTTCCAAGTGTAGCTCCCCCCCCCCCCCCCCTTTGCTTGGGATTCAGCCACGTTTAAGTGCCCAGGATATTGCGGCACATAGTCTTGTGTGTGATGACCACTCACCAACACTTGGCCGTCTGCCAATTCTGTTCTAATTGGAGCGTTGGTGCGTTGCTCCAATTGCTATTTGCGGATGAAGCCCTTGCGGAAGTCCGCTTTTGCTGCTTGACTTTCGGTGTGCTTCGAGCCCCAGTCCCCGTCTTTGGGTGGGCAGCAGAGGACAGGGCAGGCTACAGGTCAGCTGAAGCACCCACTGGGCAGGGCTGGACAGAGTAGGGCAGCGCAAGGGAGCCTTGGACGCAGGCACAGGGCGCGGCAGTGAAGAGATGCGCAGCGGCTGCGGGACGAGGCAGACCAGGGCAGGGCAGGCTTGTCTGTCACATGTGTTCAGTCTCACTTTGCTGAGAGCAATGGCTGCGGCGGACGGTCTGGTCGACAAAGTGCTGCATCAATATGACAGCCCTGCGGCGATGTGCTTCTACAACACCGTCATGGGAGGGGGTGCGGGGAACATCCACTACGGCATCTTCAGGCACACCACAGAGGTCGTGTTTGCCACTCCTCCTGCAGCAAGTAGACTCCAGTCGCCGCGGAACATGTGCTGGGCGGGTGCGCGGAAGAGCCAGTGCCGCCATGCACACACCCCTGTGCCACGGGGGGGGCGACTCCGCGGGTCCTGGGACGCCTGTGCCCCCCCCCCCCCCCAACACCCCAAATCGCCCAACCTGGACCCCCCCCCCCCACCACCACCCCTAATTGCCCCACTTGGACCCCCCCCCCAACCGACCCTCCCGGAGCCCCCCCCCCCCAGCCCCTCCTATACCCCCCCCCCCCCCCATTCGCCCTCCCTGAACCCCCCCCTCAGATGCCCCCGCCCCCCCCCCCCCCCCCCCAAGGGGCCTCCGGCCAACAGTTAGTTGGGGGGGTAGTTGGCGTCCAGAACTGAGGGGTCGCCCCCCCCCGTGCCCTGTGCGCACGATTCGGTGCGCATGGCATCTGCGGCCCTCGGTGTCTGGTGATGCCGTTGTACTTTGGCAGTGGGTGCAACGCGGCATCTGTGGGCAAATCGCACCCCGGGTTGGGATTTACGGGGCTCGCTGTGGGGTGGGGCAGGATGGGGGTGGGGCAGGGATGCAGGGGAAGGAAAGGGGGCCCCGAGAGCGGGGTGTCAGGAGCGATCAAGGAGGTGGTGGGGGAGGGTTGGCACAACGGTTCGGAGCGGTTACTGTCGGTCAGAAATGCCGTTGGGGTGGTGAGTAGGCTTCTAATGCATCCCGGGGGCGGGGGGGGGGGGGCTGTTTTTTTCTTGTTGGAAAAACGCTGCATGCGCCAACTGCAGTCTGGGAGTCTGGCAGACATCAACAACACCGAAGTCTCGTTAGGCGCAGCTGAATTGTATGGTGTGCGCGTTGTTTGCCGCCGCAAGACATCCCCCCACAATGATCAATGCGTGCTGTGCCCCCACCGGCGTCCCCGACCCACAGCACACCCAGCAGGTCCAAGAACGTGTGGGGCGATTCGCCCATGGTGGCATCGCCGCTGCAGCCAGGCAGGAACGCATTTTGCTGTTCCACGACCGGCACCAAAACCTACAACAAAGGGCAGCAAGAAGAAGCATGTCCAAACATTCAAGATGCCTGACAAGGAAGGGCTTTATTGCAGAGAGTGCAACACGTGATCTCCATTCTTGTGAGTTGCATGCGTCAAACTGTGAGTCCCAAATGATCATTTCTTGTGGGGTTTCGTGACCCTCCCCCTCCCCTTGCACAGTCCCCCCTCCCCCCACTTGTCCCTTGTCCCTTGTCACTTGACACTTGCGCCAAAAGTTCACGGCGCCAAAGGCACCGAAGAAAAGTGTTTCCCGGGTTCCAATGGAGTTGTGGTGAAAAGGTCCGATTTGGGTTCTCGGTGGTGGTGGTGGTGAGAGGGTTCTGTCGTTTGGTGACCGTTCCTCCCGGTCTGGGGGGGGGGGGCATCGCGCGTTCTGGGGGAAGGGAGGATATTTGCCACCCTTCGTGGTGCATGTCACACACGTGGGCCATGCACAGCGCGGCGCACAAGCAACACTTTTGTCCAAGCAACACTGGGCATTGGTGCCGTCAAGATCCAGCACTTTGCTGTTGCTGGCGCAGAGTGTGGGGGCGCCAGAACGCGGGAGCCACACCAGCAGGGACAAGGGCGGGCACAGCAAACAAGGAGGAGGGGCGCAGCAAGGCAGGAGAGGCAACCAGGACAGGGAACCAGAATGGAGGGGATGGGAGAGCGTGCGCATGGGAGGCAGCGACAACAAAGGGGATGGCTTGGCCAGCCAGCCCTGTCGCTACCGGGTGCCAGGGCAACCCCTGCTCAACTGGCATCAGGTGGGGGGTGTCTCCCGCAGCCCAGATGGGCTGTTTGCGCAACACGAGCGGGACCCCACCAGGGGCAGACCAGCCGTGAGGGGGAAAGGGACATATGGTGGACGGCCGGGACAATGCGTGGAGGAGCAGGGCACCTGGGCCTCACGCACACGGAAACACAGCGAGGCAGGTTATGGACGGCCTGTGGACAGAGGCGCGTGGACAGCAAAAACAGTCAAACGACACTGGCAACAACCAGCTACTGGGCGCCACTGACGCGCAAACGGCACACTATGCCACATCCAGCACAGCCCCGGCACACCAACCACTGGGCTCCGCGAATGCGGAACCGACACCAGCAAGAGCACCGGCCGCAGCGGCCGACAGAAAGCAGCGACCCGACGCAACATGCGAAAGGAAGAACGGGTGACTGTCCAGGGCCCCGGTAAAGAAGCAACAGCCGGACGGAATGTCACACAGGGGGCACGGGTCCGGCTGGCACGCGCCCGGCATCGTCTCTGGGTGTTCGTCCTCCCTCACATGCACGTAGGCCACCGCCTTGGCTGCCGCCTGGGCCGCCTTTCTGCCCCGTTCGCCCCCTGTTCGTTCAGACTTTGGCAGAGGCGTCCCAGAACGCAGTGGACTACTTGGCGGATCAGATCCGTTGGCTGGTGAGGAACCCCTTGGGTCCCTCCCACAAGATGTTGGATTTGGGATCGGGCACGGGGGCGGCTGCAATGAGCAATGTCGAGAGGTGTGCGGTTGCCTCCGGCTGCAGGGCTGAGCGCACGGACCACATGGCCAGAGTTGAGGCTAGACTCCGGCAAGGATTTTGTTTGCATTGGGCAGCCTCCAGCAGAGACCTGGGAGCCTCCAGCCGGGTAAACACCACCCTCCCAGAAGCATAAATACCCCCCCTTGTAATCCCCCACCCCCTTGCAATCCCACCCCCCCCCCCGCATGGGGGGGGACCGTCACTTGGCCCAAAAAGCGTAGGAAACACTGGGCGCCAAAGACGCCAAAGAACATTTTTCTTTAGGTTACAGTGGGACTGGTGTTGGGGGGGGACCGTCACTCGGTGACCGTTGGTGACCATGGGGGGGGACCAGCCTGACATTAGGGGGGGAATTACAGGGGGGGCGGGGGGTTAGAAGTTTCGGGGGGGGGGGGGGGGGGCAGCGGGGTCGGAAATTTGCGACCACCCACGTCCTTGGCAAGGCTACCCTTTTTGAAAGCCGGGGGAGCGCCTTGCAACCAATGCACATCCACGAGTTCCACGATACCCGGCAGCCTCCGTCAGAGGGAGGGATCGCATCCAGCGGCCTCCGGTGCGGAGTTGCCCTCGATCGGCTTGCGGGAGTCTCGCCTCAACTCTGCACACAGCATGCAGCGCAGAAGGCAGGGCCGTTCCCTTCTGGACGGGATTCTTTGTTTGGTTCGAAAACGTCCGGTCCAGCCGCCGGTTGGCTCAGACTGGCCGTCATCAGCCTCACGTTGATGCCAAGCGAAGGGACCGCTGCGCCCTATCTTTGTGCCGAATTATGGGGCTGACCACCGGACGGCCCCATTGTTTGCCCATGAAAAGGCATTCCGACACGGAGGACAGTGCAGAGTGCACCCGGCGCCTCTCAGCGGGGCAGGGGGCCGAGGGACCAGGGCAGAGCGCGCAGGAGGCTGCTGCCTCTGCCCAGGGATGTCCGGGTCCTGTGAAGGCCGTTGTCTGGTGCGTTGTCTGTGCCTGCCCGGCCCTGGCTGTGCCGCCGGGTTTGGGGCCATGCGGCCGGGACATGGGCCGTTGCCCCCGGTGGAGGGTGGGGGGCGTGTGCCGGGGCCACCAGGGCCAGGGCTAGGGCCACCACCTGGGGGCCAACTCTGCGCAAGCACCACCAGACAGTGAGATCCTTGGTGTCCGTGCTTGAGACGGGGAGGCGGGGGTCCTAATCCCTGCAACCCCCCCCCCCCCCGGTCCATGGTGGTGAGAGGCCTATGGACACCACGGCCTGTGGAGGCAAAGGCCAGGGCAAAGCAAAGGGAATTAGAGAGGGAACGATAGGGCAAGGAGGAAGAGGAAGGAAGGGTGGTGAGAGGTCGATGGGCACCACCGCCTATGGAGGGAAAGGGCCCAAGGGAAGGGCAGCGAATGGCAATCGGCCATTCGAAGAGAGGTTGTTAGATCAAGCACAGGCGCGAGCGTCGTATACCCCCCTTTTTGGGGGTCGTTCGCGTAGCATACCCCAATGTATGGTTTCTAATGTCTAACCCCTTGTAAAATCATCATTTTAGGACCAAAAATGATTCCCCAATGATTTTTTCGATTTTGACCCCCATACCCCCCCCCCCCCCGCACCTGGGTACCCCTTTTCTTGGGGGGGGGGGGGGGGGTCAAAACTTCTTTGCGTATTGTGGCCGCTGTGTGTGTATTTGGACCTGGGTCCTGAGAACTTTTTTCTTGTATATGGACCCCCTAACCCATGCGGGGGTCCCGGGTCCCAACTCCAGGTACACCTAGCCGGCCTCCCCCATGTGGCCCCTTGCCAGTGAGGACTTGGCCGTTTTCACGCTGGATGGGCTGTTTAATGGCACATGAAAGTTTTTTGAAATTCGATTTTTCATGAAACCCTTCCGTTGCCCCTAGGATGGGTTTGGGTGATCATTTGGTGACAATACGGGTGCTTGAGCACCCATGGGGCCCCACGTAGTGGCCGCTAGGCCTATGTAGCCCGTGCCATGGGCCCTCCCAAAGCCCCAAAATTACTGTTGCGTAGGCTGTCTAGTGACACTTGAAAGTTTTTCACGTTTCCACTTTTTCCGAAACCCTTCTGTTGCCCCTAGGATGGGTTTGGGTGATCATTTGGTGACAATACGGGTACTTGAGCGCCCATGGGGACCCAAGTAGTGGCCAATGGGCCCATCTAGCCCGAGCCATGGGCCCCTCAAAAGCT
Organism: Eutreptiella sp. 'Long Island Sound 2002'; assembly: GCA_964036045.1. Taxonomy (NCBI): domain Eukaryota; phylum Euglenozoa; class Euglenophyceae; order Eutreptiales; family Eutreptiaceae; genus Eutreptiella; species Eutreptiella sp. 'Long Island Sound 2002'. Next base: position 180,287,406 of record OZ038379.1, read on the forward strand.
TCAAAATTGCTGTTTAAAGGCGCCGCCGCTGCAGCTGCAGCTGCAGCTGCAGACGAGACAAATACACCGAGGCAACATGCCAAACCCCCCGGTCCATGGCCTGGTTGGCGCTGTGAGAGCGGCAAGGCAAAACAGTCTGTGGTTGCAGAACGTTTGAGCTGAATTGAACTGAGTGAGTCTGGCATGAGGTCAGGATTGTGCGGGTTACTGCAGGACGGGACGTCATGGCCCCGCCCTGGGCTTTCCGTGTGTTGGTGTCTGAGAGTACGGTAGTGCATCAGGCACGCGCCGGGCGCGCCGGGCAAAGTTTTCCCCCGCTTTGGTGTGGCCCTTTGAGTTGGGGTTAAGGACTCCCACTCTTCAGTGTGGCCACTTGAGTGGTCCGTCACGCACAAGAGGGGGATTCTTTGATTTTGAGGTGGGTGGCCATGATGGGGCCTACAAGGGTAGGGTGCATGTGATCGTCCCATTTGTTGGGCGAGAAAATGGGAATTTAATTGACCGCCAACGGTCATACAATGTGCTTGTGCTTAGGGTTCCCGGGTTAGAGGAGGGAGTGATGTTTGGGGGTAAAGCATTGTGATAGATGGCCAGAACATTCATTTGCATGCTGGGTGCGCCGGGCGCGCCGGGCAAACATACCCTCTCTGACGACGCCTCGCTGACAGTGTGTGTGTGCCTGGCGTACAGTGCTGCATGCCAGAGTGATTCTCGGGGGGCGATGACCAGCCGCAGTGCACCAGGGCTGACCCATGGACCCCGCACAGACACATACTGCTTTGACAACTCTGTAGTAGTGCAGCCCGCACCCTTTGCCACGGCGACCCTCATTCCACCCACGGCCCGTGGCCCATTCTGCACGGCCCACATCGCAGGTTTGGGTGCCATGTGACCGGGTTCAATCTCTGTCCGAATCAGAACGCGCAGGCAGAAGCAGAAGCAGCCAGAATGGGGTTCCAAGACAGATTCACTGCTGTCACCGGAAATTTCGATCAGGTCCTGTCCGGGTCTCATGTGCTGGTGTCCCTTTTGCAGGCCATCCAGTCGTACACTGTGCCTCAGGGCCATCGACTGGCGTGTCTACTGACCACTCCCGTGTTCAGGCCCCCCATGTTCTCCACCCACGAACAGGGCCTTAGTGACACTGGTGGGCACGGGATCACCCCATCAGCAGCGATGGGCACCCAACGAAAGTGCGTTGCCGTCAACCATCAAGAATGACAAAGAGGGGCAAGAAAAACGCAGTGGGCTCGTCCAAATCAATACTGTTTGGGCAGCTGTTGAGTAGTCGCTCTTACGATTAGGAAACATGCCTCTACTTTGCTTGGTCAGCATTGGTCGGAGGTTGCATCCGAGTTTCAATACATCTGGTCCACGTTTGTGCAACCATTAGCAACACCTTTGTGCTTCAGACTACCTGATCTTCCTGCTGGTAATTTTCAGTTGCCGGACAATTTTGTTGATGTTGCTTCGGCATGGCAGCTCTTTCTGTAAGCCCATGATGCATCAGATCCCAGCACTGTCCAAGACCTCCCGGGCACAGGTCTTCTGTAGCAATAGATCCCACCGGAAAACTGCCAAAGTAGAGGTCGGAACCTTTCCCCGAGTGCCGTCTTGTAAGATCCCGATAGGCCTGTGGGTGCAACAGTGGCTGTTGAGCGGTCGGCACACTGTAGACGTTTGAGGGTCCGAGGATTTAAATGACTGGTTCTATGGCTGCAGCTCCAAATTTTGGGTTGCGCAACCCCAAGTTCTGTGGTACTTGGCACTAGTGGCCAAGTCACCGCCAGAGATGTGATCACATTGATTCCGACTCGGCTGCTGGATATCATAGCACCCGGCCGGTCAATTTTGAGCCGGGAATCAAGACCGCCGGGCATCTTTTTTGACCCATGCCCCACCGGTGGCCTTTTAGGGGGTGCACTAAGGGGGCACACTTAGCGCAGTGTAGCTATTTGGGCGTTTGGCTGTACTAGAGACCCATACTTTGAGATACTAGGGGCATCATTGTGACCCCTGGCGTAGGTTTTGACTTCTGATTTTGTCCCCTTTGTTGGGGGCCCCTGAGAATGCAGGGGTGACGGAGCATTTCCGCCCTCTTTTGGGCCCCAACCTTCCGGTGCTATTGAGGAAACCGGGACAATCTCTGAATCCACGCTTTGTTGCGCAGCCCCTTGAGTTGGGGTTAGGGACTCGCAATCCACGCTTTGTTGCGTGGCCCCTCGAGTTGGGGTTCGGGGCTCGCAATCCACGCTTTGTTGCGTGGCCCCTTGAGTTGGGGTTGGGGACTCTCAATCCATGCTTTGTTGCGTGGCCCCTTGAGTTGGGGTTAGGGAGCTGTTTGCTCAGGTGTGGCATTGGGGTTTGGTTAGGAACATCTGGCGTGGCGGCCCCAATGAGTTGCACCAGTCAGTCCGTATTTTGTTGCATTTTACACAATTTTGCATCCGGAGGCAAGTCCGTCACCCGCCTCATGTTTGGACTGACCAAAGCAACTCGGCCGCCACACAAGATGAGGCAGAGGATGAGGCAGAAGTGTGTGTGTTGTGTTGCCAGAAGCGCTCCACCATCGCAGCTTGTGATGAGTGTAAGGAGCACTATTGTACGGAATGTATTGACACCCACACTTGTGGGACCAATGTTGTTTGTTAAGTACAATTCAAATGACATTTGGAGTTGTTGAATTCACAGCTATTGCTTTATTATGCAACGTGCTTTGTAGGGAAGGTGTGCAGTGCAACGTGGTCTATTGGGGGGCTTCTCCATGAGAGGGTAAATCTGGGGCTGAAGTCGGGATAGTTAATAGAAAAGTAGCGCACCGGGCGCGCACCGGGCAAACATTCCCCCCGCACCTAATGCGCGCACCCAGAAGCTGAGCAGCACTGACCGCACTGTCCCTTGCACCGCTGGAAATGCAAGCAACTTTCATTTAACCTGAGCTAATTCTGTGTCAACAATTTTCGATGGGTTAGGTATGTGCCGCAGCCCTTTGACGAAAAAGGCTTGAAGAGGGAGATCCGCCCATATTTGTAGGAGATCCGCCCATGTCCGCCCATAATTATAGGGTATCTGCCCCTCTCCGCCCGTTCCTTTGACATATGCACGGCGTCCTCTCTTCCAGCCCCTACCCCACAATTGTGTGCATGGGCCACTGCTTCAGGGGCTCCCCGAAGACTGGACGGAATCATTCGATGTGGTTTGGAGCGAGGAGTCGCTGTGCCACAGTGCAGACAAGGCAAAGTTGATCGCGGAGGTGGCCCGCTGCATGAAGCCTGGGGCCGTGTTTGGCCTGACGGACATTATGGCTGGCGAAGGTTGTGCCGCCTGCGACCGGTTTTGCACCCACATGTCACCCTCTGTGTGCTGTGCCGTGCCATGCAGCCCTTTGATGGGGCGGCAGTTGTGTCAGCCGTGGCCATTCGGTGGGTGTGTTGCACACCGCATATTGTGCACTCAATGGTCCCGGATTGGCAACAGATTTTGTACCAGACTCATATGCTCAAGGAACGCAACCAGTGATGAAGATGGTTGCCTTCGTGCTTGTGGGATGTTGGCTTTCAAATGGATGGTAGCAGGATCCTTTGCCAATGCGCAGATGGACGTTGGCAAGCAGCCTGTTTTGCGGAGTGAATTTTTTGGTAAGATTTTGACCAGTACAAGCAATGTGCCCCAACAAGGGGCGCATGCGGCGCAAGCCGCCCCATCCGGGGAAAGGGTGTTTTGCCTGTTGCGTGTCATTTTGCCTTTACGGCCTGAACATGTCCGGTGGCGGGGCTCCTTTAACGGCAACATTGTGTACAACGGATGGGGCGTTTACATGCATTCAGCCATTGTCAGTTGCAAGTGAAGCCATGGGTATCGGAGCTTCGAGGCAAAGTGAAGCTGTCCGAGGCTTTTCGCATCGTCGGCTGGCAAAGGGGAGATGCAGGGCGTGTGGAAAGCGTACATCGTTCACTCAGAAGGGGGCGGCTTGGGGCAATCTTCCAAACGCGGAGGACGGCTCAGATTGCGAAAGCTTTCGATAATGAGAAAATTGCCACGCACCATACAACGCCAACGACGCTCGCGAAAGTGTCATTGGAATGGACGATTCATCATGCAAGCACTAGGATTCGAATCCATCACCTTGGGCGTGCCCATACAGGTGTTTGCCCGCTGGACTGCACTCTGCCACCAACGTTCCTTTGGATGGAACTTGCGTGGGGGCACTGCGTGTTGGCTTTCGTCTTCTTGTTCGGTCCCCAATGAATGCTGTGTGTAGGCGCCACCCCCGACAGTTTGAAGACATTCACCGACAGGAATGCAACGTCCAACATGGCGCGCCCCAGTGACTACCTCAAGGTCTGTGCGAGTTGGGGATGGTTGGCCAGGTCGCAGTGACGAATGACATCAATGAGTTCCTTGTTTAGGCCCGTGGGACATCGGCATCGGCCTCACCAAAGACGGCCGGAGGTTGCTGGTGGCAGGATTCGGTCGACCGACGGCGGTTTACACTCAACCGACGGCGGTTGAACTCAACGGATGGCGATTGGCACTCAACCGACGGCAGTTGGCACTCAACCGACGGCGGTTGACACTCAACCGACGGCGGTTGGCGCTTAACCGACGACGGTTGACGACGGCCAACCGACGCCGGTTCACCGTCAACCGGCGTCGACCGACCGCGGTTGCTCGGCGGCGGGCGCGGGCCGGCAGAACAGCCCTGGGGCCCCTGGAACGTTCCCGGGGGTGCTATGGCTTTCCTGGGTCCGCGTGTGGCGATGCTTTCCTCGGGCAAGACCCGAGGGAGTCTGGCCAGCAGATGTTGAGAATCAGGCTGTCGCTACACACCGGTCCCAAAAGGCGATCGAGCTCTCCAGCCCTGCCTTTTTCTAGCGCTTTCTCTTGATGATTTGTCCCACAAAGTCCCACAAAGTCGGGATGTACGACTCCACAGTGACTGCAGCTTGAGTACTGTCCTGCTTTTGCACCGGAATTGCATCAAACTGCTCCAAGTGCACTGTTTCGCATCCCCAGTGCCATAGACACGTCCCCCGCGCCCCCCACCCTGATGATGCATGTTATGCTCATCGGGCTAACGGCTCATTTGTCTCTGAGAATATAGTTTGGACACGAACGGGACACGAACGGCCACTTGCGCGGGGGTGGGGAGGAATTGAAAATTGTTTGTGGCAAAATTTCGTAGGGGAAAATAGCGCCACAACCTACACAAAACTTGCAAAATGTACGTTGCGCATTTCAACGGTGAACAGCAACTCCCAAGGTCGGCTTTTCTAACCCGAGGTGTGATGAGGGTCGAGTTTTCTCAGGTCCAGGGTGGCCCCCGCCCTGCAGGTTTTGACCAAATTCATGGATGCAGATGGTGATGACACAGATGACGCTGATGATGATGATGATGATGATGATGATGATGATGATGATGATGATGATGCAGCTGATATTATCATGTGGCTGATCATGATGCAGCTGCTGATAGTGGTGATGCAGATCATACACAGATATTGATGCGGATGGTGATGCAGATGCAGAACCTTGAGAGAGGGAGAGTGTAAGGTGCTCCTTTTGGAAGGCATGATGGCTTCAGGAGGACAATGAGCCCCCTATTTTCTCAGACCGCAACCCTCTCAAGCATCCTCACCAATCCAGCCCTTGCAATAGGGTTGTCCCCCACCAAACCGAACTGGAAACCGTCCTCTTGTGGTAGTGTCCTTCGTTTGGGATTGGGGTATGGGTCCAGGAGCTCGATTGCGGATTGGGACCATTTTTTTTTCAGGTGCTAATTGCAATGGGGGCGGGTGGCTAGAGGCCATTGGACCCCCCCCCGCCCCAAGGGATGCATAGGAAGGGCAGGGGAGGTACCCCCCTCCAGGGCGCCCACCCTGTACCCAGCCACTGTCCCCCTGACGGCAAGCGCCAGCTTCAATGGCATTTTTAACCGACACCAACCGCCCCCAACCGCTTTGGCAACCTCCTCCAACCGCCTGTCTAACCGCCTCTGGCGCCTCTGAGGTCCCTTCCCTTCCAATGCATCCCTGCCCCCCCCCCCCCCTTTCCTCCTGCTTGTCGCCACAGGAGGTCTGTGTCATTCAGCTTGTTATTTGCCACAAGGTCGTTCAATTACAGTGTTGCTTGCTAACTGTCCCCGGGGAGGCTCAGCAGTCGGCACTCGGCGTGTGCGTGCCTGTGTGAGTGGAGCGGGTGTGCAAAGGTGGGGCTGGGATGTGCAACCCGCGAGAGCGCCACTAGTTTAGCCCCAGGATCTTTGCAACCCCCCAGTGGCTGTGTGTGTCTTGAGTTTAACCAGGTTTGGCATAGAGAATAAAGATGCACTTATGCCTGACTGTGGAGTGCATTACCTCTGGTTTGCATCTGTCTGTTTTTGAATTAGGTCACACCCCCCCAGTGGCCACAAAGAGGGAACGCGTGGAGGAGCAGGGCACCTGGGCGTCACGCACACGGAAACACAGCGAGGCAGGTTATGGACGGCCTGTGGACAGAGGCGCGTGGACAGCAAAAACAGTCAAACGACACTGGCAACAACCAGCACAACCTCAATCCGCCAACTACTGGGCGCCACTGACGCGCAAACGGCACACATCCCGCCACATCCAGCACAGCCCCGGCACACCAACCACTGGGCTCCGCGAATGCGGAACCGACACCAGCAGGAGCACCGGCCGCAGCGGCCGACAGAACGCAGCGACCCGACGCAACATGCGGAGGGAAGAACGGGTGACTGTCCAGGGCCCCGTAAAGAAGCAACAGCCGGACGGAATGCCACACAGGGGGAGGGGATACTGCTGCTGTGCGTGTGCCTGTTGGTACGTACGTCCGATGCAGCGCACTTGGGGGTGTTCTCTGGAGGGGTAGACGGCTGATGCCCTGCAGCGCTTCCGCTACTCGCCCCTCACCGAGTGGCTGCTTCTGTGCTGCCTGGACTCATGGGCCCACATTGTCAGCACGCATCTCCTGCCGAGGGCCGGTGCGTATGCACACGCGCCTGTCCCCCCCGCTTGGCATGCCGCGCCTCCCACAACTGTGGCCGCCCGCCGGCAGCCCGGACTGAGCTGTGCCTGCGTTGTGCCCTCAGGCCACCGCCGCTGCCGGGCTGCAGTATTTGGCCTACATCGATATGACGCACCACCTCAATACGTATTTGAAGGCCATGGTGGCGCAGATCGACATCCAGAGGGAGGTATGCCCCTGTGCCCCCTCCCCCCCCCCCCTGGTCCTTCCCCTGGGCTTTCCAGCCTCCGTTGCACGGGTCGAGCAACGCTCCGGCTCATGTCTTTTGATTGCGCCCGGTGCCCCGGGCACCTGCCAACCCCCGTGCGTTACTCGCCACCCTGGCGTTCCATGAAAGGCGTTCGGTAGCACTCTGGACCTCCACAACACAACAGCCATGGGCAACCCCCGTGAACAACCGGCGTGTCCTCCGGCTCAAATTTAGGGGCGTTGGTGCATCTTGAGCGTTAGCATTTGGAGCAGCCATCTTTCTCAGACGCCTCCAAAAGGAAATCAGTTGATGTGTAAAAATGTTTACCACCGGGGATTCATTCGAAGCCCGTGTGCAAACAACGAGATCTTTCATGGTTCGGTGGATATTCCGCATGGCAAGGGCCCAGACAGCAAGCGGGCACCTCCGTTTGCAGCATTGCGCATCAATGGATCAGCCTAGATCAGCCACGCGGAGGAATGCAGGATCCATGGGCCTGCTCTGAGCAATGATGCACATGAGAGGCCTCAGTGCAAATATGAAACTCCAACAAGAACACTAGCGGCCCTGTGGCGGTGCGACCCTTCCTCGACAATGTGAGTGTGTCAGTGTGACCGGGGGGAGGGGGGGATGCGGCACCACCACCGCTACATTTGTCGGTGGCCTTTCAAGTGCCAAACACCTCCATAGGCCTATCCTTTCGCCTTCTGTACTCTCTTTTTTTTTCAAGGTCGCTGATCCCCCTGCTCCTTGTGTACCCTCGGGTCTACTGCCGACCGCGGTCCGCCATCTGCCAACCGCCGTCGGTTACTCGCCAACCGCCGTCGGTTACCCGCCAACCGACAACCCTCAAGAGCCTCCGCTCCGGCCCCGCCACCACCCGACGCACCACAGGCAATGCGAGCGCAGGGCGTCCGCGACGAGTTCATGGACAACTTCAAGGCCAGTCTGCTGGAGCGCATTCCAGCGGTGAAGGCAGGCAGCTTCGCGTGGGGCATGCTGGTGGTGTGCAAGCCCCTGCCCGGGACGGCCTCCCCCACCGCCCTGGCGCTGGCGGACGCGCTGCGGGCCGCCCAGGGGGCCATCGGGCTGCCGACCCACGGCATCGAAGGCCCGGGGGCAGCGCTCTCCCCCTGTCCGTCCGGCCCGTGACGGGCGAGTGCCGCGCGCTCCCCCGTCCGTCGGGCCAGTGGACCGGGCCCGCAGTCGTGAGGGTGTCGGGTGACCGACGCTCCCGTGGGGCGGGGGTGTTGCCCGCCACCCGCATGCGGACACACATGGGCTCTTGTGACTCACTCCGGCACCCCCCCGCCCCTCCGGCCTCGTACACTTCCTTCCTCCCCTTGCGTCCCCTGCTGACTCACTCGACCCCCCCCCCCCTCACCACCACCACCACCGCCACCACCGCCAGGTGTGTGGTGCACAGCGGGACGCACCACGAAATTGTGCTGGCAGGCGTTGTATCTCTGTGCCGATGGCCAACCGACGCCAATTAATGGCCAACCGACGCCCAACCGACGGCGTTGGCTGGTGACCGGCAGCAGTTCCTCGTCGGTAGGCGCTCTGCGGAGCTTCGAGTGTACCGCAGACCGGCACTTTGTTTTTGTGTTGTCTTAGCGACAGCCCTTGCCTGCACCGAGGCCCTGCACGCAGCACCCGGTTTCACGGGTCCGCTTGGCTGCTGCCACTCTCCGGGGCAGTGCGGCGCAGCAGCCCGTTCCTTCGGGGCCTCTGGAGCGTGGCTTTGGTTTGCACAGCGGGGGGTCCCCCGCGCTTGGCCGCAGACGGGGCGGGTGCCGCGCATTCGACGGGCACACCACGACGGCGGTCGATGCATGGCGGACCGCGGGGGGTGCGTGACCGACATCGATGGCCGCGTAGGCGACGCGGAGGTGTGGCGTTGGGGCCCGCGGACGGTTCACACGGGAGTGCGAGTTCAGGAGGGCAGAGCCCCGCGTGGATTTGGACTTCGGAGTTGAGGGGTGCCCGCACCTCCCGATCATTCCCCCTCCCGTTTGCTGCCACGCGTGCCTCGGGCAAAGCCTTGGAAAGTGTTGGGGGAGACGTCGCACTTTTGTGCGCACCCCAAGCGCGTTGCAGGGGCTCTCGATGGCAGTCTCTTCCCCCTCGTTCCCGAGGGTTATATATGCTGCTGCGTTGGGTGGTGCTAGGGGCATCGACCAGACATGCCACTAGCGTCTGGCAGGGAAACTGGTTCTCAGTAGCAATCGGCCTCGTATTAAAGGCCACTTAGTAATACCTGCCCCCCCGCACCACCAGAACTCAGTAGGAACGTGCTGCCCCCAGCGTGTGGCTCAGTAGGACCCTGCTCCATCTGATCATGTCGGAGCTGGCAGACGCTGGTGCCAAGTCTGGCATCAACGAGGATGCTCCTGCGACGGTGGAGTGCATGTGGCGACCAGGAGGAGTGACGGACGCCCGAGTGCCTGAGGATGACCCTGCGCGCAGTGCGGCACGCGGTGCGGGGCATTTGTCGTGCTGGAGATACCGGGCCCCTGGTCCGGGAATAGCGGGGCCAGACCGGGGGGTGTGGGTCGGTATCAGGCATTCTGCTTTGCCTGATCAAGGGGGGCAGGAAAACGCTTTGCGGCGGGGGGAGGGTCAGGGAAAGGGGCTGACGTCATAGAGCCCTTGTAAAGGGGCAGCCTGAGGACCTGAAATCAGGCTGGAAAGCGGCCCCAACGAAAACGGCCCCAACGAAAACGAATTTCCCCTGTGATACGTACCTCAGAATGATCAGCGTGTCGTGGCGATCATTTTGAGGTATGTACGTTGGGGTGCCCCGGAACCCCCCCTGCGGGCCCGTCTAGGGCTCCTGTCGCGTTAGCCCCCCCCCCCCCCCCGCGGGTTAACCCCAACCCTAACGCTAATCAAGACTGAATATTGGGACCGAGCTGGTGGGGGAGGGAACATCAGCTATGACTGGTGAGGGACATCAAGAATGATTCACACATTGATGGCTCTTGACAAAGTGGAATTAGCTTGCAAGTGAACCCCATCACCACAAGGCCCACTTTCAAGGCTTTTTGGACTTCTGAGGGGCCAAAATGCCCCAAAATGGGCTCAAAATGGGCTCATTTCACCCGTTTGTGCACCCCAAATGGTCCAGGATGAGGTTTGGAAAAATGCGTTTTTGACCCATTTTTGACCCATTTTTGGTCCCAAAACAACCCATTTTCAAGGCATTTTGGGATTTTCGGAGGACCAAAATGGGCCACCACAAGCTCAAACGGTCCAAAAACACTTGACTTAGCGTCGCACATGGTCTAGGATCATTTTTGAGAAAAGTCATCTTTTTGCCCCTACACGACCCTGTTGACCCATTTGGGCACCCACCTGTTTGGGCTTGAGCTTGCAGCTTGCCGCAGCCTAGTGGGCCTAGGTATGGGGGTCTAGGCGTCCGTTTGGGCAATTCTGGGGGGTGAAACCACAAAAAGTGGGGGGTTGCGGGTGGAGTAGGTGCCCTCGGAATCGCATTTTGAGCCATGTAGCCAAAGATATGGCCTATTCTTGGTTTGTGGCTGTTGGCATTTGGAGCTTCTGGGGGCCTTTTTGGGCCGTTTCCGGGACATATCATGGAGTTAGAGGGCCGCAAAGAGCTCGTTGACACGAGGAAGTCAAGCCGCACGTGGAATGTACCCACCGTTTCCCTTCGTTTGGCCGTTTTGAATGTATTCCAGGGCTTTTTTGGCCCAAAAATGGCTGTTTTTGGCCCTAAACTGCAGTTTTTGAAACGGAGGTCCGCCACTTGCGAATCCCGTTCCCGGCCGCCATCGTTGAGTTTCTTGCTCAAACTTTGTGTGATTGTACTTCACACCCATAGGTATCATCCACCAAAATTTCACTTGAATCCGAAGCACCACGACGGAGCTGTGATTTTTCCCCATTTCGTGCGTGCTACTTGCTGCTTGCTGCTTGCTGCTGCTGCTGCTGCTGCTAAACCTGGTAGGTCCACCCTAGACACTAAAAAGGGTTATAAAACCAAGACTGGTTCCACCAGCTCGGTGACCCTAATCAAGACTGAATATTGGGACCGAGCTGGTGGGGGAGGGAACATCAGCTATGACTGGTGAGGGACATCAAGAATGATTCACACATGGATGGCTCTGGACAAAGTGAAATCAGCTTGCAAGTGAACCCCTTCACCACAAGGCCCACTTTCAAGGCTTTTTGGACTTCTGAGGGGCTCAAATGCCCCAAAATGGGCTCAAAATGGGCTCATTTCACCCGTTTGTGCACCCCAAATGGTCCAGGATGAGGTTTGGAAAAATGCGTTTTTGACCCATTTTTGACCCATTTTTGGTCCCAAAACAACCCATTTTCAAGGCATTTTGGGATTTTCGGAGGACCAAAATGGGCCACCACAAGCTCAAAACGGTCCAAAAACACTTGTTTTAGCGTCGCACATGGTCTAGGATCATTTTTGAGAAAAGTCATCTTTTGCCCCTACTTGACCTTGTTGACCCATTTGGGCACCCACCTGTTTGGGCTTACTGCAGCCTAGTGGGCCTAGGTATTGGGGTCTAGGCGTCCGTTTGGGCAATTCTTGGGGGTGGAAACCACAAAAAGTGGGGGGTTGCGGGTGGAGTAGGTGCCCTCGGAATCGCATTTTGAGCCATGTAGCCAAAGATATGGCCTATTCTTGGTTTGTGGCTGTTGGCATTTGGAGCTTTTGGGGGCCTTTTTGGGCCGTTTCCTGGACATATCATGGAGTTAGAGGGCCGCAAAGAGCTCGTTAACACGAGGAAGTCAAGCCGCACGTGGAATGTACCCACCGTTTCCCTTCGTTTGGCCGTTTTGAATGTATTCCAGGGCTTTTTTGGCCCAAAAATGGCTGTATTCGGACCTAAACTGCAGTTTTGAAACTGTGGTCCGCCACTTGCGAATCCCGTTCCTGGCCGCCACCGTTGAGTTTCTTGCTCAAACTTTGTGTGATTGTACTTCACACCCATAGGTATCATCCACCAAAATTTCAACCAAATCCGAAGCACCACGACGGAGCTGTGATTTTTCCCCATTTCGCGCGTGCTGCTTGCTGCTGCTTGCTGCTGCTGCTGCTAAACCTGGTAGGTCCACCCTAGACACTAAAAAGGGTTATAAAACCAAGACTGGTTCCACCAGCTCGGTGAGCCTAACCCTAACCCGGGGGGGGAGGGTCTGGAAAAAGGGCTTGAACGAACCCCCCCCCCCCCCCCCCGGCCAACCTTTCCCCCCCAACCCCAATTTCCATGTCGTAGTTTTGACTCCCCCATGGCCTTTTTTTCGTTGTTTAGGCGATGGATGGGCCTTCAAACCCGGATTTGGTTCCGCAGATGAATTGTTTTTTGCTGCATTTGGTGCGCCTGTGAGGTCGATGGGTTTCATAGGTATATCTGGTCTGTGTGCAAGTTGCCTACGGGTGTGAGGTTGAGGCGTGTGGAGCCATCACTGCATGTGTGCTCATTGAGGTCGTTGTGTGCATGGGGGGGGGGTCCACAACAAGTCGGAAGGCGCTCTTCTTTGCCACCAACAAAGGCGCACGCCGTGCGCACGCCGTGCGCAACCAACCCGACGTAGCAGAGTGATCATGGCAGTGGAAGAGCTGGTGGAAACCACGGGTCCTATGAGACACACGCCCCCCCCCCGAGGCCTGGCGGCCCGACCGTACCCGCAGCGCACGCGTCCTGCCCCCGCCAGGCTCCCGCCACATCCAACGCTCCGGCTGCCCCTGCCCCCCGACGCTGTCCCAGGGTCGTTTGCAGAAGGGAGCCCGGGCCCGCAGTGGGGCAGGGGCGTGCAACTCCGGGAGGGACCTGACAGGGGGTCCCGGAGCGTACGTGCGGCCTGTGCAGGGCTGCCTGCGCCTTCAGCACCTCCACCTGCGCGCTGTAGCCACGGAGGTTGGGTGGCACTTGGGGGGGCTCTGGTCGTGGGCCAAACAAACAAACAAACACGGCGAAACACGGTTTTGTCGCGGCGGTGACGCATTGGTCGTGGCATGGCCGCACCTGCGGGAAGTGACGGCCTCAGCGCCCTCACCGACATCTCACCGCCGCCCCCTCCCGCGTCGATGCGGGGGTTGGGACGTGCCTCGCCTGCACGCAGGCTGTTGGTGCAGCCGAGGGTGCTGCACATTGCCTGGGCTCGGGCGCCTGCCGACCCGCACTTTTAGGCCGTGTGACCTGAATGCGGGGGGCGCCTGTAAAAAAAAAAAAGAATTTCGCAGGATCTGGTCCGGGGACAATGAGAGCAACGCAAGAGATCAGGACAATTTCTGGCGAAGGGGTGTTCCATGTGCAGTTTTGTGCCGCGTCGCTTTCCATGGCCGTCGCTCGACTGTTGTCCCAATCGGTGGCGTTGAGGCGACTGCGAGGCAACGCGCGCCCGCGGACGGGCTTCGCGGAACGCAGTGTGCAGTGCGGTCTCCCCGGGACGTCCAGTACAGAGGGGCAGTAAAGACGCTGTGCCGGGCTGCTGCCGGTGTGTTTTCCCACGCCCCCCCCCCCCTTCCCGTTGGGAAGCCCGCTGCACTCAGGTGGGCGGGCGGCGTGCAAGCCTAGGAAGTATCCAGTTTTCCGGATACCTCCGGATACCTCCATTTTCCCCATTTTTCCATCCGGATACTTGGATACTAGGTTTTTTATTAACGGCCCTGTGGGGAAGCAGGTTGCCTTTAGGAAAAATGGGAAAAATGGGACCTGCCCGTGTCCCATTTTTCACCCATTTGCCCCCCATTTCTACACCATTTTCCTCCATTTTTCTTTCTTGTTGGAACAGTTTCATACATTTTCCATGATGTATTTGTAACAACTTCCCATTTTCCCCCATTTTCCTCCATTTTCCCCCATTTCCCCCCATTTTCCCCCATTTTGCCCCATTTCCCCCCATTCTCCCTCGTTTTCCCCATTTTCCCCATTTTTCTGTGGCCTGCTGGATACTGGGATACCCCGGATATGGATACTTCCTGGGCCTGGGTGTGCACCCCCTCCAGAGGTGCGCCCCTTTTGTCGACCATAGCGCATCAGACAGGGGGTGTTGGGCGTGCACATACATGGCCTATTCGCATCCAAAAGGGATGGAAGAACCATGGGAAGAACGTCCGGGCGCATGAGGATGGATTGTGGACTGGCACGACTAGAATCATCGCCATTGTGAAGTTTCTGTCAGGAAGCGTGGGCAAGGGCTCCACCATTCGGAATCAAACAAATTGCTGAAGCAGGACACTTGCATCATTTGCTGAACTGAAGCATGGTAGAGCCATCCTACGGGCCTTGCTGGATGCAACATTGATTACTATTCCATGATCGAATGGATTCAGAAAGATGAATGAGAATGTAGGTGAGGTTGGTGTGTATAGTCAATCAATAAATGGGGATAGTGAAGAGGGAATTCCTAGCAACAGTAGCCGAAGAATCAGAGGTGTGCTCTACCATCCTGCTATTCATTTTTGGAACCTTGGATAATAGCTCCATGGACTTGGGTCTGAGAGATTGATAATGTGGCGCCAAAGCACCGCGGAAAAAACGCAGCAGAAGTTTTGGCCACAAGTTCTGGCGCCTTGGGTGCCAGATTTTCCGTTACCCAAACACGCTGTTCACACCTCCAACCCCACCCCAAACCCTCCCCTCTAAGAGACCCCCCGCAAGTTGGTGGTGGGAGCCCCACCCCCGATAATCAAATCGGACCCGCACCTGCAGTTGTAGGGCCCCTGAAGAAATGCACACTGGTATCCATATTTGTATTGGCTTCTTGCCCTACAACAACACACACATGCTTGGTGTTCTGTGTTGCTATCAGTGCCACAACTTCTTGGGTATCAAAGGGTGCTTTGGCACATCGGCTTACCAGACCCCGAGGCACATTTACGTGAAAATTTGTAATCGCAACGGTGGAAGTATTGGCATCCGGGGGTCCATGGAAAACTTCTGGGCGCATTGGAGTGGAATTTGGACCAACAAAAGCAGAAAAGTCGCTAGCGATATTGGGGGCACAATTTGGAGGGTCACTGCTCAAAAATAAGCCAAGTAGTTATAGTGTGTGTACTTGGCACCATACGACCTGCGTTTGTACCTACGTAACATAACGTTGCGTGTACACGCGTGTAACTTCGGTAACACGAGGCAGACCGCCCGGATGCGATTTGCTGAAAGCGGTGGAACCTGACAGCAGTTTGAGCGTTGATCCGGCTTGCTCCGGTGCCCGACTCCCGGGCCCTGTGTTTCTCTGCCCAAACGCACCGCTGTCTCTGGTGGCCAGCCACGTTAATCAGGGTCAGCCTTTCAGGGGCTCTGTTCACAATGACGCTGCATATTTCAGGCATGTGTCCCCAGTTTACCGCCCCCCTCCCCCCGTTTTGTCGCAAGTATGGCCTCGTGGGAGCACAAGGAAGACAAAGAACGAAGGGGCTGGGGCATGCGTGTGTGACTTGCCTCTGCCCATCACGACGTTGTGCTGTGGGCTGCAGGCCATTTCGATTGGTTTTGACTTGATTGGGGGCCATGGTGCGTGTTGCCGTACCCGACTCGTCCCCCCCCTTGATGTCCAAGCACAGGTCTGTCAAGGCACGGTGACCCGTACTCCCGCATTCTGGGACTGGAGGGGGGGCGGGGGGATACAAGAGTCGGCCCTGTGCGCAGTGCTCGCGCAGATCAGCTTTGGTTCTTCCCCCTTCATGGCCTAACCCCCCCCCCCCCGCCCCAATTGTCAATGTTGCCCCATGGGAAGCGAGTTGCAGCCTCCCGCAGCAAACGCCCACACACCTGTCCCAAGGTGTGCCATGTTGTTGTGGCTGGCGCTGTTCTTCGTCCACTGGACCGCACTGGAAGGCGGGCACCTGAACTCGCGTGCACCCCCGACGCGGCCCGACGCGGCCCGCGGCACTGGCTTCTTCGTGAGCCAGACGGACCGTCTCCGACAAAACCCCGTCATGCGGGCGTACGGCATCTCCATCGTTGACACCAACGACGACGGGAAGTTTGAGGCTTTCGTTTGCGGCTACGGGCATGCCAACCTGTTGTACGAGTCCCGCGCTGACGGCCTGCACGACATCGCTGCCCAAGTGGGGGTCCAGTACGCTGCGCGGAGGGCCATCGGGGTGGCGAGCTGCGACATGGACAACGACGGGATGGAGGAGATCTACGTCCTCAACACTGACGCATATGGGGGTGTGCTCTGATGTGTTGTATGATGTGGTGTTGGGTATGGTGTGGCGTGGTGTGGGGTGGCGTGGTGTGGGGTGGGGTGGGGTGGGGTGGGGTGGCGTGGCGTGGTGTGGTGTGGTGCGGCGTAATGTGGTGGCGTGGCGTGGCGTGGCGTGGCGTGGCGTGGTGTGGTGTGGTGCGGTGCGGTGCCGTACGGTGTGGTGTGGTGTGGTGTGGTGCGGTGCGGTGCGGTGCGGTGTGGTGTGGTGTGGTGTGGTGCGGTGCGGTGCGGTGCGGTGCGGTGTGGTGTGGTGTGGTGTGGTGTGGTGTGGTGTGGTGTGGTGTGGTGTGGTGTGGTGTGGTGTGGTGTGGTGTGGTGTGGTGTGGTGTCTTGTGCTGTGCTGTGCTGTGGTGTGGCAGGTCATTATTCGCTTTGTTCTTTGTGTTGGTTTCCAAGATAGTGCACTGTGCGAATTCTAAAGATTTGCGAAAATATTTAATTCCTGGCACAAGGTGTTGTTGTCCGCAAAAAAAAAAAAACAACGCAAAAAAATAATTAATTATTGGCTTCATGCCTTACGCAAAAATGGGTTCCGCAAAAAAAATCGCAAAAATGGAATATTTTTTGCCCCTGCCCCCCTTTTTGCAAGAATGCCAGAATCGCGGGAGAGTTTGCCCAACTGCTTGTTGTCCCCCTCTTCCGTGTCTCATGCCCGTTCTGTACCTTGCTTTGCTTTCAGAGAATGATGCATCCGGAATTGTCACAAGTGTTAAAATAGTGGAATGTGGCTGTTGATGTGCCCCAAAGCAGATAAAGGGGCTAGTTTGGGACATGCATACTTGAATGTGGCTGTTGATGTGCCCCAAAGCAGATAAAGGGCTAGCTATTATGGACAAGTTTGGAACTGGTTTGTTGAAAAACTGGTAGACCTGAACCATGCTTGTTGGTGCTTATCTGTGCTATGGACTGCAATCCCAGAGTCCAAGGTATGCACGGTTTCTTGCAGTAGCAACAAAAGGAATCAAAACCAATCCCCAAAACGCAAAAAAAACCGCAAAAAAATAATTTTTGGTCCAACACCCTACGCAAAAATGGGTTCCGCAAAAAAAAATCGCAAAAAAAATTTTTTTGCCCATTTTTGGTTGCTGCCGCAAAAATTTTGCTTATTATTAATTCAAAACACCCAACGCAAAAATTAGGATCCCGCGAAACTTTAGAATTCGCACGGTAGTCGTGTGGTGCAGTGGAAGGCAAGGAAAGGGAGCGGATTGAAGCGGGATCTGGGCGATTTGGGCCTCATTCGTCTTGCATTGGACAATCAGAAGCGGCAATGCAATGCATACGTCCCGCGGTCACGCCACTGCCTGTCCGAAGCGCCCCTCTCTAAATCGGCGCATGGGCCCGGCTCTGGCTGTCCTGCGCAGGCGACAAGCAGCACGGCGACCACATCCTCCGACGGACCTCCCCGAACGGCATGTTCACGGACCTCTTCAGCCAACCTCAGAATCAGCGCCTCAACAACGGGTTCGCCGGCCGCTCGGTGGCCTGTGTGGACCGGACAGGGCAGGGCCGCTACGAGGTCGGGACCGCCAGCTACAGCCGGCAGCTGCACTTGTACGGCGTTAACGTGCAAGGCATGGTCACGGACATGGGCGGACCGGGCAAGATCGGGTTTGAGGTGGGCCCCTTTGCCAGTGTGGCCGTGTAGGCCCTTGGCGCTGACTGCCCCCGCACTCCGCTTGTCAGGGCCACGCCACGCGGGGTGCGGCGCAGGGATGTGTACATGATAATGGGACCGGCGCTGCTTGGCGCCAAGGGCTTCGTGGGCGGGGGTGGGGGGGCGGGGAAGTATTGGAATGCCCGTATACCGCAGGAGGAGCCCCCCGCCCCCCCCCCCCCCCCGGAACCCCCCTCCCCCCAAGACCAAAATGACCGTACGGACGATGGGGGTACGATCGTACGAACGAAATTTACAAGAGGCAAAGTCTGGCCGGGCCATTTTTGGTACACAATTTTTTTGGGTCCCCGGCCTTCCTCAGCCCCTCTTCTAATACTTCCCTCAGCGGGGGGCAGGGGCATCGTATTGAGAGGGCACTAGCCTCTGACGGGACGGTCAGGGGGTGAGTGGATCAGGGCTGGCTGAGCGCCCGCACCCTCCTTTCCCTTCCCACCCGGGGCTGCGGCGCGACCGAAGGACGGGGGCTGCTGGTCAAGTTGCCTCCCCCTACGCCCGCCCATGTGCCCTGGCTGGCGCCCTGGAGCTCCCTCCGGACTCCGGAGCCCCCCTCCAGCTCTGGTTCGGGGGGGCATCGTATTAAGGCGGGCACTGGCCGTTTAAGGTCCTGGACGCCGGTGTCAAAGGAGGGCGGGTGCCTTGTTTGCTTCGGGGTAACCCCCCCCCCCCCCCGCGAGGGCTCCTTTTCCAACTCGGCACCATTGGCGGGGGGGGGGGGGGGGGGCTTACGAACAAACGACCCCCGCCACATCCAGCACAGCCCCGGCACACCAACCACTGGGCTCCGCGAACGCGGAACCGACACCAGCAGGAGCACCGGCCGCAGCGGCCGACAGAAAGCAGCGACCCGACGCAACATGCGGAGGGAAGAACGGGTGACTGTCCAGGGCCCCGTAAAGAAACAATATCCAGACGGAATGTCACACAGGGGGGGGAGGGGGCTCAGTGAACTACCCACGGGCATCTTTGCTTTCAATTTTGACAGAAAGGTACCTATGGTCTTGTAGGCCACTGACGAGCCACATCTTCTGCGCTTTGTTTTGTCTGCCGCCTGTGCACACGTGACTTAGCCAGCATTCCTTCGGGGGTCCCACAGCCCCCCCGCCGCCCCCCTGCCCGCAGACCCCCCCAAAAAAGATTGGGCCAAATGTTCTTCTGGGCTTTCGGCCCATCAAAAAAAAAGTTTTCTCTGACGCATTTAGCGCCAGTCAGTTGAGACCAAAATTTTTCTTCAGTGCCTTTGGCGCCTCTAAAAACTCAGCACCACTGCCGGGGGGGGGGGGGGGGCTGGACCCACCCACCCGCCCGGTCCGCGAGAAAATGGAGGCCCCAGCCCCCAGGAGCAGTGGATGGTGTGCATGGATTCATGTGGGTGACAGTGTTGGTGTGAGGCCCGTTGCTGCTCATTGCTGCTCGTCGGTTCTGCAGCGCATGTGCCGGTCTGCGGTGCAGACGTACCCTGCGTCAACTTGCTGCGAGCCAGACACGGAGTCCATGTCTCCCTTGGCCAGGGCCGTCCAGGGACCCAAACAAAAAAGGAACTGCCGGCCTCCGGTACGCTCGGACCTCCGCGGAGCACAATTGGCTGCAGTCGGTCACCGGCCAACCACCGGCCAGCCATGAACTGCCGTCGGTTAAGCGCCAACGTCCGTCGGTTGAGCGTCAACCGCCATCGGGTGACCGACTCCTGCCACCCGCCGATACCCGTATGCCGTCCTTAACCCCCCCCCCCCCCGTGTCAAACGAATGCCTTGTCCAGCGAACACTTCCGTTCGGACCGTATTTTTGGGACCCAATCAATTGGGTACCGGGTTTAGGGACCGAATTCATTGGGTACCGAACGGCGTGTCCAGCGAACACTCCTGTTCGGACCGTATTTTTTGGACTTTATTGTTTGTTGGGCACAAGGGGGGGGGGGGGGGGGCAAAGGAGTCGACAAACAAAATGCGCATGAACACCCGTGCCACACGTCCGCCCCCGCCTCTCGGCTGCATTTTGATGTTTTTGATGTGCGTTGCGTGATATTGAGTTGGGTCCAGGCATTGCGAGCCTTCGTTGTTGATCGGATGTCAGGGCATCACTGGCGGCCGGGGCATCACCGGCGGGCCGCTGTGCCGCGACGGGTACGCGGGCCGGCCCGGGATGGATGTGGTCTTCGGCAATGAGGGCGGCTGGAACAGCGGCTGCAACTTCCTGTTCTGCAACGACGGGGACGGCGCGTTCACGGAGAGCGCGGCGCAGTGGGGCCTGCGGGACTGTCTGCACAACGTGCGCGGGATCACGCTGCTGGATGGCAACCACGACGGCCGGATGGACATCGCGTATGGCAACTGGTGGGGGCCCCATCGGCTGTTCTACCGGGGGGCGTCCACGTATGAATGACCTGCGTGCTCGGGGTTTGCGTGTTGTCAGGGATGGGTGAGGCAAAGCCCATGGGGGGGGGGGGGGGCATAAAGGCTAAGTCACTGTGTCGGTACCCCCCCCTTCCATTCGAACACGGGCTTGTCCAAAGTGTAAACCCCTCCCCGTTTTGAACGAACCCCCCCACTATCACGAAACCCCGCAAATACACTGAACGCCCAGACCTGAGACAGCGTGCACACAAATACACCGAACCATTGCACAGAAATTGCATTTCTCAAGGCACTGTTTCTCTTCACTGTGGATTACTGTTTCGACAGAAGAACCAAGCAATGGAAAGCTGCTTTTTTTTTTTGGAGTTATTGTGCAATAGGCTCAGCAGCAGGAGATGGCTTTGCAGCAGCCAGCACTGTTGCCTGAAGTGGCTGGATCACATCATCCTTTTTGGCGTACTTCTAATCCCTTGGCATGGTACACAGCTTCATCTGGCGGGTGGGCTGAGTGTGAATATCCTGCTTAGTCAGCTCATGTGCTTCTGCTACATGCAGTGAAACAGCAATACATTTTGCACTATCACTGAGCTTTCTTGCCATGAACGGTTTGGGCATACAGTTTCCTGTAGGACCCAAATATGACGAACCCCCCGCCTATACCGAACCATCCCACATAAAACAGCAACACAAGAGTCATACTGAATGGTCTGGTGCAAACAAGGGGGTCCGTTTATGTTGTAAGTTGTGTGTACAGATAAAAATTGTGGCGCCCCGTGCAATTTTTTTTGCTGCATGTCAGCATGTGTATCAAAAGAATTGTATGACATCACGATTTTTTTTTGACACAACTTACATTTTTCACTTGTCCAAACGCGGCGACCCCGTGTATCCGGTCTTTCTTTGGAACCATCGTTTTTGCGGACCCAGTCCTATAGACGACGTGGGTTGTGGTTGTGTGCGGGCTGCAGGAACGGTCCGTGCGGGTGTCAAAGTGTTGGTGTGACTGTATTTCCATGTGCCCTTGTGTCCTGGGGGGTGTGCTTTCATGTCGTGCGTAATCATGAAGGGGGAGGGTTCGCTTGTGTCTGCAACAAGTGCTCTGTGGTACGCGTGGCGTGGTAACATGGGCTTATCCAAACACGGCGACCCCGTGGTTCTGCACTCTTGCCCCCTGAACCAGAACCAGGCGCGTGTTAGGACCGGTGGGGGGGTACTTCCGGATCTGCACAATTTGGTGTTGGAGAGGAAGTTGTTTGCACGTTCCGTCTGTCCATCAAATGGTGGGGAAAAATACGAAACCGTGCACGGTGTGCGCAGATTGTACACCGCCAGTATGGGGGTGCGCAGGGAGGCGAGGGCACCGGACCATTTTCGAAAGACGACAGTCCGAAGCGTCTTCTGTCCGCTCCAATCCCTTTTGGCCACCTCCGCACAAGAGGAAGATGGGATGGAATAGAATGGGCTGAATCGGGTAGGGGTGGGAGGGGATGGTCGTTTGTGGCCTGCTGGTGGAGCTGGCACCCCCCCCTGCCCCCCTGCAAGAGCAACGCCCTTGTCAGAGCAACAGTTGGGGTGGTTCCCATGACTGTTGCAACCACGTCCTACTGTGCCCATTCGAAATACCCCCCATCGTCAGAGCAACGGTAGGTGTTGTTTCCGTCGAATTTTGGGTATCAGTATCAGTATGCGGTCCACCCTGGAAGCCGGGATCCGAACCAGGTAGCTCGAGCTCAGGCGTGACCTCCTTAATGGAAGGGAGAGGAGGAGGGGGTGGGGGGACCGGGGCGTGCAGCACCAGACGCCTCCGAGGCAAAGCCCCCAGGCTCCACCAGCTTCTGAATGCTGTGGACCAGGTCGTCTGCCGTCAGCCCCTTGCGCGTGTTGTGCCTTGGGTCCGGCGTCAGCCCAAGCTCTGTGAGCCTGAGGTGGCGGGAGGCGGGCCACCAGCCGGGTTTCCGTACACTTGGTGCTGATGCCCTCCGGCGGCATGTGTTCATATGTACGGCCCTTGTCTGTTGGATTGGCTTTTTCTTGTCTTGCGGTGCCGGACCTTCTTCTGGCCTACCCCGCGCTGGATTTGTTCCCTCACACCCTTCTCGCGCTTGGACTACACGTGCTGGAGCAGAGGCGGCACACGTACCAAAGGCCTCCCTCACTGACCCAGGCCTGAGACGGGCAGCCTGCCAAAGCCAGGGCTGGAACTGGGTCAGATAAGAGCATGGCAGCACCAGCCCCACCTTGCGAGAGCAACACCAAAGCCTGTGATTGCAGTCCCTGTTCTGCGCCCAAGGTGGTGCCTGGGTGGTGTGGGTTTCGACAGGGTGTGGGACATCAATGGAGGGGGCGGGGGGTGTCTGGGAAAGAAGCTCAATTGACAGGGCCATTGGTCAGTCACCCCCCGAACGCTCCAGCAATTTGTTGGAGGGGGGTTTCAAAGGCCAATTTTGTTTTGCACTCAATCCGAGGCCAATGTGCTAGTGCTGGTGCTGGTGCTCGTGCTTGTGCTGGTGCTGGTGCTGGTGCAGATGGTGGTGGTGGTGGTGGTGGTGCTGGTGCTGGGGCTGGGGCTGGAGCTCATGCAGGAGCCAGTGCTCGTGCTCGTGCTTGTGCTGGTGCTCGTGCCCATGCTGAGGTTGGTGCTGGTGATGGTGCTTGTGCTCGTGCTGGGGCTGGGGCTGGGGCTGGGGCTGGTGCTCCGGCTGGTGCTGGTGCTGGGGCTGGAGCTCGTGCTGATGCTGGTACTAGTGCTGGTGCTGGTGCTGGTGCAGGTGGTGGTGGTGCTCATGCTCATGCTGGTGGTGACGCTGCTGCTGGTGCCGGTGCTGGTGGTCGGGATGCGGGTCGTGGTGCTGCTGGTGCCTGTGATTCCCATCGTCATGCACTACCTCTCAAATGTGTCTTTCCGTAGGTACAGTGATGTGGCCCCCGGCTCCATGGCCGAGCCCACGCCGATCCGTACCGTCATCGTCGCGGACTTTGACAACGACGGGCTCTTGGAGATGTTCCACAACAACATCGTGTACGACGGCTCCACCGCGCCCAACAAACTGTTCCAGCAGCACGCCGGCGGCTGGCGGCCGCTGGACATCGGCGACGCCCTCGAGCTTGAGGGGTACGGCACTGGCGCCGGGGTGTACGACGCGGACAGCGACGGGGTCCTCGACCTGTTGGTTGCCCACGGCGAGTCCGGGGCCCAGCAGCTGACCTTCTTCCGCGCGCGCGACCCCACAACCGTCTGCAACCGCTTCGTGCGGGTGCTCCCCGTGACGTCCGCGGGGGCCCCCGCGCGCGGCGCCACCGTCAGCGTGGCGGCCACCGCGGCCACCCCGGCACAGAAGCGGGTGGTGGACCCGGGAAGCGGATACCTCTGCCAAATGGAGCCCGTGGCGCATTTCGGGTTCGGGAGGTTGCAGGCGTCCGACGTCACGGTTGTGGTCGGTTGGGTGGATGGCACCGAGCGTCAGTTCCGGTTGGCGCTGGACAAGATGTACCGCGTGCGCCCGGACGGGACGCTGTCGGAGGTCCCGGTGTCCGTGGGGGACCGGTCGGCGTGCGTGGGCCTGCACAGCGCCGCGCACCACAGCCCCAGCCCCAGCCCAGGGGCCCCCCTCCCGTCACCAACGCCCCGTCCCCCAAGTCCCACGCCGCCTCCGGTGGAGCCCGAAGAGCCGCACAGCCACGACCACGACCACGACCAGGGCCCCGTCGCGCACACCCCAAGCCCCACCCCCGGCCCCACCCCGACGCCCGATTCCGACGTCCGGACCACCAGCGCCTCGCCCGCCCCCCCCAATGCCTCGGACAGCGCCTCGCCAATGCCGTTGTCCCCCCTGAGCCCAAGCCCTGTCGCGGGCGCCCCCAAGTTCATGGCGGCTCCCTCGTCGGCCTCGCGGCCGCAGTACTACGGTCTCGGAAGTTTGGGGGCCCTCTGCACCCTCTTGGCCTGGGCTGCGCTGTCGCTGTGACCGAACGGGCTGCTCCGAAGGAAGTGGTTTTCTCCTCTTTTGCAGTGGATTTTATATTTCAACCGTCGGCAGTTACTGGCCAATGGCTCTGCCAGTGGGATCGGTTACTCGAGACCTGCATCGGTTGACACCCAGCAACCGTCGTTTCTGCCCAAAGCCATCGGTTCCGCCGGAGGATGCCCGGCGAGTCCGCGGCCACGAATGGTCGCCAGGTTTTCAGTTGCCACAAGGTTTGCAGGCCTGTTCTCTGGTGTTTCTTGTGAGACCATTTCTGAGGCTGAAGTGTCGGTGGCACAGGCCCTGGAAGCTGCTGCCCTGCGGGTGGGAGTCTGTCGAAACGTCTCGGGGTCGCACACAGTATGGCGGGGTGCGGGGCAGTGGGCAGGGTGTCGTCCCCAGGCTGATACGCCTGTGTTGGA